>JBBGZY010001582.1:227500-767500 GCA_037952925.1 Lithobates clamitans | reverse complement strand
CCTACAGGGAAGCCCTCCACAGCAGGAAATTCAATTCAGCAGAAATTTGCTTGAAAAGGAAAGTCCAATACTTGAGCAAGGGGACAACCATCCACAATGAACCTGCAAAACACAGAGGAAACAAAGACCCTCACAACCCTAAAACAGTTCTTAACCCCCTGCTGACAGAACAAATATAAATAAGGCATCTCAGCATTGGCTCTTTGAGGTGTATGTACAATGAGGAAACCCCACCATAATTGTAAAATGTAGTAAAGTTCTAGGCCTCATTCAAGTATCTTCTCCAAGAACAGCACATCTGGAAAGAAGGTGGTGATCTGGTCCAGCCTAGTCCATGAAGAAACAGGGCAAGGGCAAACAGGGCAGCAACAACTGTCATCCATACCTGTTGATTTCAGGCTGGAATTCTGTGCCAGCCCCTCTAATGCCCCATACACACGATCGGACATTGATCGGACATTCCGACAACAAAATCCATCAGACTTTTTCCGACAGATGTTGGCTCAAACTTGTTTTGCATACACACGGTCGCACAAAGTTGTCGGAAAATCCAATCGTTCTGAATGCGGTGACGTAAAACACGTATGTCTGGACTATAAATGGGGCAGTAGCCAATGACTTTCGTCTCTTCATTTATTCTGAGCATGCGTGGCACTTTGTGCATCGGATTTGTGTACACATGGTCGGAATTTAAACGATCGGATTTTGTTGTCAGAAAATTTTATATCCTGCTCTCAAACTTTGTGTGGCGGAAATTCCAACGGAAAAAGTCCGATGGAGCCCACACACGATCGGAATTTCCGACAACATAATCCGATCGCACTTTTTCCGTCAGAAAATCCGACCGTGTGTACAGGGCATAACAGTACATGTTGGGATTGAGCAGTCTGATGATGGGTCTTCTGATAGAAGCTATAAAGCCCCTCTTTGACAATCTGTCCTTGACGAAACTGAGAGAACCTCAGAAGTTCTCGCATCCTGCCTTATCCAGGGAGAATGCAAGATTAGTGTGACCGAACAATCCATTGCTTGTATGCAGCACCTCAGGTCCTGGACCTAGCCCACGTGCCTGGAGCCCGAACTGGACCCACTGCTGGACATAAGCTGGGGTCTGCTGAAACTCTTTAGCACCCGCTAGCAGTTCCACTTCTCTTGCCCTTTCAGCTAAATTCTGTTGTATGGGATCTAGCTGGTAGTTTTGCCAGCATCTCAACCTCCTCCCGAGTGCTTCCTCATTCCCACTCTCCATCCGATCCACTGTTTGAAGACCAGTGCAACCAATAGTGTTCCTGATCTCTGCCACACCAGTACCAGTGTCACCAGAGCCAGTGCAGCCAGTAACAGTGTTCCTGATCACCGCCTTTCCAGTACAATGTTACCTCTGCCTGCTGCCTGTACTGTGTCTAGCCTGTTTATTGACCACATTTTTTCCTGATGCCTGGACCAATCCTTTTCCTATTTGCTGACCATGTCCCTGCCTGTCCCCTAACCCATGGACTTTTAGATACTCCTACCCTGATCACACCCCCAGATATCCCCCCCCCACTCTAATCACACCCCCCAGATACTCCCACCCTGATCACACCCTCCAGATACCCCCACTCTGAGCACACCTCCCAGATACTCCAATTCTGGACACACCCCCAGAGGGTAGAGGGCAGCTAGAAACACCTGATTGGACTCCATCTGCTCTCTGGGCTCATGTTTGATGACCAGGGATCTCAGACCATTGACCAGATTGTTGTCCAGGTAGTTAGCCATGTAGCCATACATTGGAGGGTGTCCAGGCACCCCTCCAAGACCCTGGTGGTAGTCTATGGTGGCCTTGGCTTGGTCCTGCTTGCTGTTATGGAAGAGAACAGCCAGGAACTCATCATTGAAGGCGGCCTGGTCAATGTAGGTACTTATGTCTATGGAGTTCTCACATGTCCGTTTACACCTGCAGCTCCATAGAGGAGAATGGTGGGTCTGATCAGGTCTGCCTGGAAAAAGACAGGTGGACCTGATCGGACCGCTAGTGTGAAAGAGGCCTAAAGCCAGTCGCAGCACAGTTAAAACCGGCTGACACTAGGCTGTCTTCTCCTAAACTGGCTTGGGTTACTTATCAGCTAAAAGACAATAGATAGAACATAGGTTTCCAGTCATCGCGGATTCTGGTCCCAGCGGCTCTGCAGTATCAGTGGTCACAGTGTCCAAGCGGCTCTGCACCTTGTGTTCATATAGCCGCCCCATCCGTCCACCTCTGAGACATTCCTAGCCTAGCTCCGCATCTGTGAGTGCTTATTTATTGCTTTTACATTTATCTTAATAAGGGTTTCTTAAGATAGATGTAGAAAGCAATAAATAAGCACTCACAGATGCAGAGCTAGGCTAGGCATGTCTCCGAGGTGGAGACCCCTAATCATTCATCAAAAAAAGTTTAAAAAAGAAATAATAACACACACACACACAGTTTTTGACAATTCCTTTATTAAAAGCAAAACAAAAAACAATGTCCCCCGATGTAGATCCATTGTCAATCACGATGCCCGCCACCACTGCCGGACCCGAAAAAAGGGAAAAAAACACTCCGCCCATGACAAAGGCTAACCACTGACTACTTGCTCTGCGATTGACAGTTCTTATATAGGTAAGGGGCGGGGCCACCTGGCGACATCACCTGGTGGCACCACCCCCTTGTGACCGACCCAGCATGCACCGGTCAGTGACGTCCCATGGGGGCAGTGCCACCAGGTGATGTTGCCAGGTCGTCCCGCCCCTTACCTATTTAAAAACTGTCAGATGACAGAGCAGGTAGTCGGAGTTTAGCCTTCATCTTGGGCGAAGCTGTTTTTTTGGGGGGGGGTCTGGCGAGCGGCGGCCATCGTGATTGACGATGGATCTACTTTTTTTTTTTTTTTTTTTAAAATAAAGGAATTCTCAAAAACGGTGTGTGTATTTATTTCTTTTTCACACGGGGGGGTTCCAGATCCTGATAAGCCCTATGCCCACAGACCCTCACAATCACAGCCCAGGGTTGTCGTGAAGAGACCCATGTGCACATCAACAAGGGGAAAAGGTGCTTTGAGGTGCCCCAAAGCACCCCTCCAAGTTGAGATCATGTGGCCCAGTATGGTTCAGGAGGGGGGGCACTCGCTCGTTCCCCCCTTTCTTGTTCTGCCAGGCTGCATGCTCTGATAAGGATCTTTTTTTTTTTTAATGTTGTCGTGGGGTTCCCCTTAAGATCCATACATGACCTGAAAGGCCTAATATGGACTGGGGGGGACCCTCATGCCCTTTTTCTTTACATTTTTGTATTGCTGGCAATGGTATTGTATTGCCAGCAATTTAAATGAAATTCATTTTTCTTTATAAATGTTAGTTTTGCTGCAGCAGGTTCTATACACAGTACAGATGCGCTACTTTACAGCAGTGGCGTTGTTGGGTGGGTGCGGGGGGTGCGTGCCGCACCCGGGTGACACCCGCCAGAGGGGTGACACCCGTAGTTAGCGCCGCGGCACGCACCGCTAACAGTGCCCGCTGCCCTGATCTGCTCCACGGGACTTGCGCTGTGTCCCTCAGCACAGCGCACTGAAGCCGCCTCCCCCTCCTCTCTGTTTACATTCACACAGGAGGAGGAGGAGCCCGAAGAACACACAAGGCTGTGACTGCTGTGTGTATCCGCGCTGTTCTGAGGTCTGTAAACTGCATGTATACAGTATGTGGGTGGACATGTGCAGGGGGATTCTATACTAATGGGGGGTCTGCACTGAGGGGGATTCTATACTAATGGGGGGCGCTGCACTGAGGGGGATTCTATACTAATGGGGGGCGCTGCACTGAGGGGGATTCTATACTAATGGGGGCTCTGCACTGAGGGGGATTCTATACTAATGGGGGGCGCTGCACTGAGGGGGATTCTATACTAATGGGGGGCGCTGCACTGAGGGGGATTCTATACTAATGGGGGCTCTGCACTGAGGGGGATTCTATACTAATGGGGGCTCTGCACTGGGGGGATTCTATACTAATGGGGGGCTCTGCACTGGGGGGATTCTATACTAATGGGGGGCTCTGCACCGGGGGGATTCTATACTAATGGGGGGCTCTGCACTGGGGGGATTCTATACTAATGGGGGCTCTGCACTAAGGGGGTGTCTATACTAATGGGGGCTCTGCACTGAGGGGATTCTATACTAATGGGGGCTCTGCACTGGGGGGGATTCTATACTAATGGGGGCTCTGCACTGGGGGGGATTCTATACTAATGGGGGCTCTGCACTGAGGGGGTGTCTATACTAATGGGGGCTCTGCACTGAGGGGGTATCTATACTAATGGGGGCTCTGCACTGAGGGGGTATCTATACTAATGGGGGCTCTGCACTGAGGGGGTGTCTATACTAATGGGGGCTCTGCACTGAGGGGGTGTCTATACTAATGGGGGCTCTGCACTGGGGGGATTCTATACTAATGGTGGCTCTGCACTGAGGGGGATTCTATACTAATGGGGGCTCTGCACTGAGTGGGGATTCTATACTGATGGGGGTCAGCACTGAAGGGGGTGTATGTACTGATGGGGCGGTCTGCACTGAGGTGGGAGGTTGATACTGATGGAAGGGGGTCTGCACTGAGGGAGGGTTTCTGTACTGATGGGGGGTCTGTACTGAGGGAGGGGGTCAGTACTTAGTGGGGGGGTCTATACTGAGGAAAGGGGGTCTGCACTGAGCGGGGGTCTGTACTGATGGAGGGGGTCTGTACTTAGTGGGGGGTCTATATTGATGGAAGGGGGTCTGTACTGAGGGAGGGGGGCTATATTGATGGAGTGGGGTCTGTAGTTAGTGGAGGGGGGGTCTGTACTGAGGTAGTTGGTGGAGGGGGGTGACACCAATTTTTTCGGCACCGGGTGACACCAACCCTAGTGACGCCACTGCTTTACAGGGAGACTAAAGGGGGCCCCTAAAGCATTATATTTAAAGGAATTTTTCATTTTTATTGTTGTACTTTAAGCATCACTTTAATTTGCATTGATACATGTCCCCCAGGGCAGTACTCCCATGCCCTTTTTATGGCCAATAACTTGCATACAAGACCAAAAATGGGCACTTTTGATTTTTCAAGTTTGGGTCCCATAGACTTTAAAAGAATATGTGGCTCGGCTCTGAACTTTTTACATGTTCGGGAGTTCTGATCAGACCCTGAGATGCGATTTGTCCAAGTGCCACATGTGTGGTCATTGGGGCAGAGGATGGGGTCAGCAAGACATAAGACGGGGTCAGTAGGGCAGAGGATGAGGCGGCACTGGTGGGCACTGATGAAGCTGCACTGATATGTGGCACTGATGGGCAATAAAAGGCCGCCGTGGAGGGCACTGATATGCGGGACTGATGGGCACTGATAGGCGGGCACTGATTGGCAGAACTAATGTGCACCAATATGCAGTACTGATGTGCACCGACTGGCAGCACTTTTGGGCACTGATAGGCAGCACTTATGGGCACTGCTGAGACTGTACTGATGATCAGGACATGGATGATCAGTGCCCTGATTATCAGTGTAGATGTCCTTTTTACACTAGCCGGTTACCGGTTCTCTCCTCATGCTGCGTGAGGAAAGGAATGCCGATAACCAGCAAATGTATTAACATTGTAATCAGCTGTGATTGGACACAGTTGGCCACGTGGTAAAGATTTGCTTTCATTGGTTCTTTACTCTGATCTGTGAACAACTGTGTCTGAAGGAAACAGCGATCACAGAGAGTGCTGAGTGCGTGCCGCAATGGACAGGTGGGGGGCTCAGTTCTGGGAGGACATCAAAAAAAGAAGCCCTCCCAGAACTGGACAACCATGCTGTAGCCGTCTTTCCACATTTCTTTAACAGTATTACACTTACATACTGTATATGTGTGATTTGATCATCCTCTATGCCGAGAGAGAATGTGCTCTGAGCTTTTTGGCCTTTCTCTAGCCACTCATCTGAAGGGTGTTCTGGACTGACTTCATTCATACATTTCCACGTACCTTCATCTTGAATTTCCATAACTGATAGTTCTGGTTTGCAAGATGAAAACTATGTTGCAGCTGTGTTACTGGCTGTTGCAGTATCTTGCATTTATCGGCTGTAGCAGGCTAGTACCATGCTATTCCTAGGTGTCTGGGCTAGGCCTAGACCCATAACCTGTTAGAAATTCTGTATATAGGCCTACAGAACAGACCATATGGCCTTTGCTGCTTAACTGCAGACAGGAAACCGCAACTTTATTCAGGGAAAAGACAGAGCATACCATAAATGCAGCTATAAACTTATAAATCCTGCCATATACTGGTTGAAGGATATATCTCTACTGAATACCGATATTAAATTATTGTCTCCAGTGTCTGAAACACCTCCCTATCTAGCCCCCAGTGCCTGAAACACCTCCCACTCCAGTCCACAATGCCCATTCTCAGCCTGATGTCAGATGTACAGGATATTGTGAGAAGAGAACACAGAGACAGACCCACAATGTACTAATAACAGATAGCCAATAATGGACTCCAGGACAAAAAAAAACGAAGTTACTTACTGGTAGTGTTCTTTCCCGTAGTCTTTCAGGACAGCCACCTGGAGCTTGGCTCCTCCCCTCTGTTGGAAACACCTGCGCAAGCTTCTATAAATTTCCTCCTCCCCTGCTGGCTCCTCAGTTCTTTAAAGAGCACCTCCAGTCCGCTGGGGAGACACAAGAACATATGATACACATAATTCATTATATCACATTTCCTGTAAGGAAATCTCTATGTCTTCATACACAATTGGGTGGGTACCCGGCTGTCCTGAAAGACTACGGGAAAGAACGTTACCAGTAAGTAACTTTGTTTTTCCCCTAATTGTCTTTCAGGACAGCCACCTGAGAGAATAAACGAGCACTTACCCCTAGGGCGGGACCACGGCTTGTAAGACCTTGCGTCCAAAGGTCTGATCTTTAGCTGCCCAAAGATCCACTCTATAGTGTCTTACAAAGGTGGCAAAGCTGGACCAGGTTGCCGCTTTACAAATCTGTTCCGGCATTGCTCCAGCTCCTTCTGCTTGCGACGCAGCCATTGCCCTGGTGGAGTGTGCCCTGATACGCTCTGGGACCTGCATGCCTCCTAACCTATAAGCCTGTTCCATTGCTTCTTTTAGCCATCTGGCTATGGTGCGTCTTGAGGCCTTATGCCCTTTTCTTACTCCAGAAATCAAAATAAATAAGGAATCCGTCTTCCTAATCTCTTTTGTTGCTTCCAAATAATTCAAGACGCATCTCCTCACATCTAGACTATGGAACCTTACTTCCTGTTCTTTAGAATGATTTGGGCAAAACGATCGTAACACAATCTCCTGGCCTCTGTGGAATTTCGAGGCCACTTTAGGCAGAAATGCCGGATCCATCTTAAAGATTATGCGATCTGGAAAAATCTGAAAAAAGGGGGGCCTGATTGATAGGGCCTCCAACTCACAAACCATTTTTGCTGTAGTAATTGCCACCAAGAAGACTGCTTTAAGCGTCAGCATCTTCAGGTTGCAACTACCCACTGGTTCAAAGGGATCTGCTGTCATAGTTTGCAGCACTTATGACAGATCCCACTTTGGAAAGACTGTACCTTGTATTGGTCTTTGTCTGCTCAGTGATCTAAAGAGTCTGATTACCCAAGGATCAGATGCTAACCTCTTTTCCAGGTAAACTGAAAGTGCTGACACTTGACTCTTAAGCGTGCTAAGACTTAGTCCTTTGTCTATCCCGTCCTGCAGAAACTCCAGGACTGCTACTGAGCTTTGTATATTAGCTTTCTTGTCTGTACACCATCTGTTAAAACATCTCCATACCTTTTGGTAGATGTTCCGTGTCTCAATCTTCCTGCTTTTCAGCATTGTGTCTATTAGACGGCCTGAGAACCCTTTTGCTTCCAGCAACTGCTTCTCAGACACCATGCGGCCAAGTTCCACCTTTGCACTTGGGGGCAGTGTACTGGACCCTGGGAGAGTAGATCTTCCTGGATTGGTAATAACCAGGGGGGTTCCACCGCAAGTTCTCTGAGCATAGAGAACCACGGTCTCCTGGGCCAATAGGGCGCTATGAGAATTAGTGTTGTATTCTCTGTACGTAACTCACTTATTACCGCTGGTAGTAGTACTGGTGGGGGAAAGGCATAGCATTTGTTGAATGCCCACGTCGGTGCTAACGCATCTACCCCGAGCGCTCCGTCCTCTCTTTTCAGGGAGAAGAACGCTCTGACTTTCCTGTTTTACTTTGAGGCAAACAAGTCCACCTGAGGTATTCCCCATTTTTGAGTAATCTGCTCGAATACCTCCTGCTTCAGCGCCCAATCGCCCTCTTTCACTTTTTTCCTGCTGAGGAAATCCGCCACTTTGTTTAAATTCCCCTTTCAAATGGACTGCTGACAATGAGAGTACGTTTTTTTCTCCCCATTTTAAGATTTCCTCTGCCAAGGACCACAGGGTTCCACTTCTTGTTCCCCCTTGTTTGTTTATATAGGTGATCACTGATGCATTGTCGGATCTGACCTGCAAATGATGACCCCTCAGCTCTTCCTGGAAGGTTTGAAGTGCATACCATACTGCTCTTAATTCCTTCCAGTTGGATGATCTCATCCTCTCTTCCTTTCCCCAAGTCCCTTGTGATATCTGAGAGCCTAAATGTGCTCCTCACCCTACGCCGCTCGCGTCCGTGGTTAAGATTCGGGAAATGGATAGGCTCCACAGCCGTCCTTTGTTCATGTTCTCTGTTCTCCTCCACCACCATAAGGTTCTTTTTACCCTTGCTGGCAATAGAACCTTGGTGTCTAAGGACTCCTGCCTGTGATCCCATATCCTTAATAGGAACACCTGCAGTGGCCGGAAATGCAGGCCTGCCCACTGTACTGCTGGGATTGCGGATGTTAACAGTCCCAGTGTTGACATTATCTGCCGTATGGTACATGGTAACTTGGCTTGTAATATGCTTACATCTTTCTGAATTTTCCCTATTTTCTCTTTGGGAAGAAACAGTCTTTGTTGCGCTGAGTCTATGACATACCCCAAGTATACTATTTGTTGACTGGGTTGTAAATTGGATTTTTCCAAATTTACCAGCCAACCTAGACTCTCTAAAAAACATTTGCGTATAGCTGAGGTTTTGTAGTAACTTCCTGGGCGACTCTGCCAACAGGAGAAGGCCGGCCAAGTAGGCAATGATGGAAACTTAATCAAACATTACTGATATTGCGTGCTGTGCTAAATTAAAAAAGTATGCGAAAGGTGCAGATACAAAACTACACATGAATAAATAATAATAGCATCTGAATATAAATTATGCGGTATAAATACTTCACCTGTAGTGCAAAAAATCAATAAAAATATGTTTGAAACATAAAACACATAAAAGCAAAATCAACCGCACACAAGTGCAAGGTTACAATGGATGTCCAGAGAGATCCCAATGTAAGTGACAAATGTAATAAAGTGTCCAGTGTCAACAATAGGTGCTCACATTTTAATAAAAACAATGTTCAAATGCAAAGAAAAAGTGACTTGTGCAGCAGCAAACAGTTCCAATGCTTCTTCAAACGTGCCCAATAGTAGGATAATGAAGGCAGCAGCTAGATTCTAGCATCGCTTTACTAAAATAAGTGAAGAATGTGAAGTGTAAACACCAATCCTCTTCATGCAGCAATCCTAGACTGGAAGGTAATGGCCCCTTACCTCACTACACTGAGGTTACAGCATGAGTCAATCAGCGCTTGTGATGTCTCCTATGGGGGTCGGTCTTGGGTCCCAAGCTGTCATTCAGTATACCTTTAGAACATGCAGGGGGCATAGCAACCAAAGGAGAGACAAGGGTGCCACATAGTGTAGTATTTTTAAAAGGTTAAGGGCTTTATTCATAAATAACATAAGGGTACTCGCATAGTAATACAACAGAGGATGAGTGATATCCAATGTGAGTACCCTTATATATACCCGCCCCTTCTGGCCGGATATGACATCACCCGCCACAGGCCGCGCAATCCCAGTACCCGGCGTGTTCTGCTCCACAGGCTGCTGGGGGCATGAGACTGCAGGAGCTGCACTCTGCTACACCGCACTCGGTGATGAAAGGGAAGCCCCCCCGACCTCAACCTGCGCTCAGGGATGCGGGGGGTGGCAATATCCAGACAAAGTTTTTCTGACCAGGTTAGTGTTATAACCGCTGCGGGTGTAAACATTTACATTTTCCCCTGGTCTGTCCTAGGAGTCTCTACTCCTCTTTCAGGACATGCTGCCTGAGCCTCCCTGACTCTCCTGGCTGGTTCCTGTGGTGTCTCCTCTCTGGAGGAAACACAAATAACTGAGGAGCCAGCAGGGGAGGAGGAAATTTATAGAAGCTGGCGCAGGTGTTTCCAACAGAGGGGAGGAGCCAAGCTCTCAGGTGGCTGTCCTGAAAGACGATTAGGGGAAAAATAGAACTGTTTAAAAAGGGGGTTTGATAAAAAGAGAGGAGCCTGCTTCACCAACTGGGTGTCCTGTATCCAATTTTAGGTGGAGAGCTCCTTTAGCCCATGGGCGGGACTGTAACAGCTGTCATCAGGGGCAAAAGATATAAACACCACCTCCCCAATAACATCCAAATGATTGCCAGCAGAGGGAGAAGTAGATATAAACGCTGCTTCCTCCATACTATCCAGGTGATGGCCAGCAGAGGAAGCAGTAGATATAGACCTCTTCTCTTCTACAACACCCAGGGGATGGCCAGCAGAGGGAGCAGTAGATATAGACCTCTTCTCTTCTACAACACCCAGGGGATGGCCAGCAGAGGGAGCAGTAGATATAGACCTCTTCTCTTCTACAACACCCAGGGGATGGCCAGCAGAGGGAGCAGTAGATATAGACCTCTTCTCTTCTACAACATCCAGGTGATGGCCAGCAGAGGGAGCAGTAGATATAGACCTCTTCTCTTCTACAACACCCAGGGGATGGCCAGCAGAGGGAGCAGTAGATATAAACCCTGCATCCTTTATACTATCCAGGAGAAGGCCAGCAAAAGGTGCAGTAGATATAGACCCCATCTCCTCTACAACATCCAGGGAAATGACCAACATAAGGGGCAGTAGATGCACACCTCCTCCTCTATAGCATCCAGGAGATGGCCAGCAGAGGGGGCAATAAGAATGCCAGAAGGATAATGGGGGGTTGAGAGGGGACATCAGAAGCATAAATGAGATATCCTTCAACCTGCCAAAGCAGCAATAGCACAGTGGGCGGAGTTGGAAACACCTTACGTTCCCCTTTAATATGCACTCCCAGGTCACCAGATGCCTTTCAAGGCTTCATTTTCACTGTTTACTAAAGTGAACCCTTTAAAGACCTTAAAAAAAAAAGTCTATAGGAGGAAAACAATTTTAATAAAAGTGCAATTTTATCAAAGATGTATTAAAAAGTTTTATATATGTGTAACTGCACTGATATGAACATGTCTTTATCACTGGTCCGCTGGTGCCCTGTTTCCCCCCTCCTTCATATACCCCAATTCCTTACCCCCCCCCCTTCCACATCCCACCCCCTCTCCACCCCATCTCCCCACCCAGATTCTCTCCTTACTCGGCTACCTTGCTTCAACCAACCCATTTGAAATGTTGCTGTTTACATTTTACACGGTGTTATCTGTAAAAATAGCTTGCTTCTAGATGGATCATCTGTTTCTGTTATTATTATTGGTTTGGCCATGACATGTATGTACCTTTTCTGAAACTCCAATAAAGAACTATTGAGTAAAAAAAAAAAAAGCAAAGTCAAAAGTTTTATATAAAACATTTAGGAACATCCTTTGGGAGGGGGGGGAGAATTAGCTCCCATTGTAGTTGCGTCATGAGGTAGGAGGAGACGTGAACACCATAAAAGAGAAGTTCCTAAAAAGATTAAAAAGACAGCGAGTCAATCAACTCACCATCATTCACTTGTAATGTAAGTTTTGGGTATAGCACCCCTTAAATTCTTTGTGGGGGCAACAAGAGGTGCAGCTGCATCATAACAGCCCGGGGTCTCCAGCCTGTTCAGCATTCTTAGAAACCATCTGCTGTAGGTCATCCGGGAAGAACCAAATCATGCGCCACCCATCCTCTTCGGACATGTTGCGACCCCCACGGGATTGGTAGAAGGAGATGGCCGACTGGTTCCAGTCCAGCACAGAAAGCTGGAGACGGGCGCAACCCAGAGACAGGCAGAGCTGAGGAGAGATGAGAGACACAGTGAGGACCGGCACAGCCACCATTATAACATCAGCTGAATTCACAATAACAAGAAATTCAAAGACGGTCTTTTAAAATGTCCTATGACAAAACGCGTAAGGCGGAGTCACGCTCACACGTCATACCCGGAAGATCTGGCTGGAACGCAAGGTGGGACGCATGTTCGGAATTGCTTCCTGGTCTCATCCTTGTCTGCAGCCGTGTTTGTACTGGGTCTACGGTTTTAAAGTACTTACAAAATTTTAATAAACTGGACATACTTTCTTTGTGGCGGAGGATAAAACAGATTGGTGGTGGGAAGTTGTGGAGGAGCCCAGTCCTGGAACGCTTGGTTGGAATTCTAGGTCGAATCACTGGAGTGATCTCACGGAGCAGCGGAACGCAAGCAGGACATCTACAGAGACATCCATCCCAAGATACCCACTCTTCGCTCAATACCCCTGCGGGGGTGATTGATTCTGGTGAGTGGGGGAGCACGGGGGGGGAGCACTTGAAGTCACCAGCTGATATGAGCACGGAAGTCACCGTTTCTTGTTTCTGGCATCTATAACTGCATATTGGCCAGACCCTGGTTTCTATAGAACTTCTGTTTCTCCACAGAGACTCTCGTTCTGCGTGGTTGTTTTTCACAGAGACTTTATTATATATGTTTTATATGCAAGAGCTTTACCAGTAATTGCCTAATTGTACACACATTTGCTTGTATAGATTCTGTATATACATTACATGAGTCCCACTGCGGCTTAATATATGTTAACACGGAGGTTCAGGAATTACTGATCACTTTTTCAGAAACAGTACACATGGGAGTTAATACACACGTTACTGAAATGGTATAATCAATAATTAGTGTTTTTCACTACTGTTGTTGTTAGCCCCATAGGGGGTGTCACACTGTCACAAAAAACTTTAGATTTTTGGAATTAGTGTGGTTACCGTATATTTATTTCATTTTTCGTAATACACGGCACTTACTATCACATTTATATAACACACAGGGATTGCACGTTCATCTTTAGTGTTTTTATTTATATTTATTTTTACCTTTACACATATGCTAGTTCTTGCTTAATTGGTTGATAAATCGCAGGCTCTAGTCACTCTCACGCATGTTTTTGGTACCTAGCCTCATATTTATGTTTTTTGCAGAGAAATTGCATGATCACTTGTAGTGTGTTTACACGTTCTCGTTATTATAACCATTTAAACACTGCTAATAGGGCAGCGCCATTTTCCTCAACTTCTCTTCACATATACCAATTAGCTCCCAGTGGGAACTAATTAGGGGGAGGCTGCAGCCCTTCCGTTTTCCTCAGCGCGGACTCTTGACCTATTATACCCTGTAGGATATCTCCAACAAGAAGCTGCTTCCCAAGTCCTGGAAGACGAGACCCGCAAATCTGGCTATAGTTACCCCAATAGCAATAGCAATACCAGTTTTGGAGTAAAACAGAATAGCAACTGTTTATTTGAACGAGTAAACAGGCTTTTATACACTTGAGAATGACACCCCCCCCCCACCCCTCCTGATCAGATTACCCCAACAATACAAACTGCATACAGGGATATAAATTACAACAACAGACATATACTATAAACATATACTATAAACATTACGTTAATTAGCTACCTGGATGACTCAAAGGTCTGACCTTCCATCCACCCACCCAACAACACCCACGCCAACAACAACATCATATACACCCACATCAATAAAAACCACCACCCCAACAACAACACCACCACCCATACCAACAAGTGAGTGAACACCTGCAGGCAACAATATATTCAACAATATATATCAATGGTCTCTAAGAACGGCACACTGTCTGAAAATGATCATTTATAGATGCATCTTCTAGCTTATAGTAGGTCCGGTTCTGAAAATCACCTGTCTCTATGTAACCCTTGGCTATCAATAACAGAATAGTTAGGACTAGGAGCAAAAACCTGTGTGTGAGTAGCCATTTCTATATTGGAACACTAAATATTACCCCTGTAGTGGTCATAATATATGTATAACTTAATGTTATATCTCATCATCTATATACAGAAATATAGCATCGGCGCAGAGTGGTACTTATGAAGTATTCTGTGCCACGTCCTATGGTTAGACAGAATAGAAAAGAATTGTGTGGGCTTGGACTTTTTAGGCACGATAAACAAGTGTTATACAGTTAAAAACTAAAATTTATTGAGATATAGAAAACATTGTTAAAAGAGGGAAAAACAGATCCAAAAATCTGTACACAATTCAGTCCATAAAAATGGTTACAACAATACAGACCATACCTAGTTCAATGAAATAACAGATAATTCAAGGATGAGGCAATCGTCATTCCATCAAGGGGTATTAGATTTAACAAAGAGCTATGTCGTTGATAGATGTTTAACATTGTTAAACATCTATCAACGACATAGCTCTTTGTTAAATTATCTGTTATTTCATTGAGCTATGTATGGTCTGTATTGTTGTAACCATTTTCATGGACTGAATTGTGTACAGATTTTTGGATCCGTTTTTCCCTTTTTTAACAATGTTTTCTATATCTCAATAAATTTTAGTTTTTAACTGTATAACACTTGTTTATCGTGCCTAAAAAGCCCAAGCCCACACAATTCTTTTCTATTATATCTTATCATTTGGCGCCATCTAGCAGCAAAAATATAAAAAGGACTGCATCTTTATTCTTTTATTATTCAAGTTGACATGGAAGTATTTTGTTTGTTTACATTTGGCCTTTAACTTGACCTACCCACAATGCTCATTAACTCCCATGAATCTCAGGGAACAGGACTGCATTGTGGGAAGATTATAAAAGGGCTGGGAGAGGCCATCTTAGGTCTCTTGGACACGCATGGCCAGCCTGGGAGGATCTGTGTGAGGTCTTCAGCACAGCGCGGCCTACCTCAACGGAACAGCGATCCGAGCAGCAGTATTGCGACACACCGGAGAGCTGAACCGACGGCGGGGCAAGACTGGGAAGGAGCCAGAGGAGCCTATCGGAGTCGTCTGAGAGTTGCGGAGCTTCTCATTTTGTGGAGCGGAGCAGCGCAGCGGTGCCGGCCGCCCGGAGACAGAACCCTGTACATCAGAACGGAGTCTTCTGACAATACTGTCCTGGTTGGGTGAGGGGGCTGTTGCCCACAAGTTTCTTGATGCACTTTTATACATTCGTCTACAGGAAACAGAGTTGCTGGGACCCATAGTCCCACAAGCAAAGTCAAGAGATTTAGTACTGAGTTCCTGGCATCAAAGTTAGTTATAGTGCTGTTGCACCGGAACCTTACTTTCACATTTTCAGTCTACTTTGATCAGGAGCCATTAACCTTTTGGATTACAAATCTACTCTGTTTTGCTAGCAGAAGAAAAGAAGAAAAGAAGGACTGATTAGTGAAACACAAGGCCTTGTGTCCCTTTACTATATTGGGGTAGTGTTATATTAAATGAGGGAGAACTCTAATTGTTGTATTATACTTAATCAAGTTAACCTTTGATCTAGTACAGTGATAAAGCGCGCAGGAAATAGGACAGTGCTCATAGTGAGATAAATTCACGGTTATCCTATTTACTTTGCTACACCACTCATACATTACTTCAGACATTTTATACCTGTATTGTATCCTTGTAATATAAAGTTCAGTTGACTGTTAGACTATGTTGGTCTGACAGTACAACCATTGTAGCACCCCGCTTTAAAGTAATTACAGTAAACAAAGATTTACTTAGGAATAACTGTGTGGGTGTTATTTCTTTTGTATCATCAAGCAAGTGGAGATCAAGGAAAAGACAAACTGGTATACTATATTGTGCACTGTGAATTTGCTTTAAGGTTTTTCTGTGACCGCATACTATTAAACATTATGGAACCCGAAGTGTCAGAGGTAAGGGTAGCTCCGAGGGTCTGGGATGGCCAGTGGGAAAACGAATTGGCAGCTCCTACGGGGGTAGTGCGCTTCACCCCCTTTGTTAGTATAAAGCCCAAAGTATAGATGGAGTGTACTCACTTCTGCTGTAGCCTTCAGTAGCTTGGAGCCAATTCCTTTACCTGAATAAAACAAGAGAGGTCAGTATAGGGAGGAGACACACCATGTTTGTATTTATCTATACAAGAGGAAGGTACCTATAAGGATACAGCTATCAGAACTGCACACAGGGTCCCTGAAGACAAGAGGGGCCCATCATGTTATCATCATGAATATAGTTCCACACAGATTTTCTACAATCCCATGACCATTTCCTGTCCACACTCTAAATTTTCCTTCAGACCCCTGATGTAGACAAATGAAGACACCTACATCCTGGTGGAGTAAAATATAGAATCTGCGGGAACTTGAAGAGGACCTGTCTGTCTGTGTCTGTCTACCATTTATACATTCCACTTTGTGGTGACCGTAGGGGATAAATCTGATCGTGTGATCTAATTGGCTCCCCCCCCCCCCAACATAGATCCAGTATACTCCACCTCTGTACTGTGGCATGACGAAGAGGTCCTCCAGGTACAGTGCTCGGCCTTTAAACGTGTTGTAGATGTAATGAGACAGGGCGTAACCCACCAGCCGCGGGCCTGAAAACATATGAAAATGAATAGACCTGGTTTATATTTCATAGCCTGTGAATATGGAACTGGAAAAAAAAAAAAGTATTTTGACAGAAGAGGCTTTATAAAAAAATATATATAAAAAAAATGTATATTATTCTTATTTTATCTTTGGGAGACGAGACATTGTGTTCATAGTAGGACACGTGCACTGCCGAAAAATTTGTTTCATTCGTTTTTTTAGTTTTTCGGGTCATTTGTAAAATTCGTTATTTCAAATAAATTCGGAAAAATTGGAATTTGTTGTGTTCCATTCCTTTAGATGCGGTATTCATTATTTTGATAATGCGGAAAAATCCGAAAGTAACTAAAAATAACTATTAAATTATAAGCATTGGAATGGGGTTTGCAAAAATCCCAGTGCATTTGGTTAGCAGCTGAAATATCTGTCTCCAGAAGCTGGTGAGATTAGGGCATCCCCAGAGAACATGTATTAAATTCTCTATGTATCCGCAGTCACGTCAGCACAAGGGGGATGGAGAGGGAGGAGAAGCTTGTCAGTCTCTTTGGGGTATAGTACCATCTATTGGTGATTTTCAATGTTAATTAGATGTGGTTAGTACAATGGGTTGCTTTAAGAATTAATTTTAGAGCAGTTTGCCATTGAGACAAAATTTGCCATTTTTATATTTTAGATATCTTGTTGACAGATCCCACCAAAAAATATAAACTTTAAGAATTTTTAAGATTTCAGCACCAGACATCGTCAATGGTTGTCATTGGGGAGATGCCGAATGTCAGGAACACAGGAACCTGTATTTTCTAAGTAGTACAGGGTTTGACCGTATGATGATGAATGATGATGATGAAAGATAATGATGATATCATATGTAATAATCACCTACATTTGTAGTCTTCATATGAGAAGGAACTTATTTGATTACATGTGGAGAAGAACCCAAAAGGATTCCCTTTTCTTGGGTCACAGAGGTGAGGTGAGGATCTATGGGATGGAGAACAGGTGAGGATCTATGGAATGGAGAACAGGTGAGGATCTATGGAATGGAGAACAGGTGAGGATCTATGGAATGGAGAACAGGTGAGGATCTATGGAATGGAGAACAGGTGAGGATCTATGGAATGGAGAACAGGTGAGGATCTATGGAATGGAGAACAGGTGAGGATCTATGGGATGGAGAACAGAGGTGAGGATCTATGGGATGGAGAACAGAGGTGAGGATCTATGGGATGGAGAACAGGTGAGGATCTATGGGATGGAGAACAGGTGAGGATCTATGGGATGGAGAACAGGTGAGGATCTATGGGATGGAGAACAGGTGAGGATCTATGGGATGGAGAACAGGTGAGGATCTATGGGATGGAGAACAGGTGAGGATCTATGGGATGGAGAACAGGTGAGGATCTATGGGATGGAGAACAGGTGAGGATCTATGGGATGGAGAACAGGTGAGGATCTATGGGATGGGGAACAGGTGAGGATCTATGGGATGGGGAACAGGTGAGGATCTATGGGATGGGGAACAGGTGAGGATCTATGGGATGGGGAACAGGTGAGGATCTATGGTATGGGGAACAGGTGAGGATCTATGGGATGGGGAACAGGTGAGGATCTATGGGATGGAGAAGAGGTGAGGATCTTTGGGATGGAGTACAGGTGAGGATCTATGGGATGGAGAACAGGTGAGGATCTATGGGATGGAGAACAGAGGTGGGGAGCTATGGGATGGAGAACAGGTGAGGATCTATGGGATGGAGAAGAGGTGAGGATCTATGGGATGGAGAAGAGGTGAGGATCTTTGGGATGGAGAACAGGTGAGGATCTATGGGATGGAGAACAGGTGAGGATCTATGGGATGGAGAACAGGTGAGGATCTATGGGATGGAGAACAGGTGAGGATCTATGGGATGGAGAACAGGTGAGGATCTATGGGATGGAGAACAGGTGGAGAACAGGTGAGGATCTATGGGATGGAGAACAGGGGAGGGTCTTTGGGATGGAGAACAGGTGATGATCTATGGGATGGAGAACAGGTGAGGATCTATGGGATGGAGAACAGAGGTGGGGAGCTATGGGATGGAGAACAGAGGTGAGGAGCTATGGGATGGAGAACAGAGGTGAGGAGCTATGGGATGGAAAACAGAGGTGAGGTGAGGAACTATGGGATGGAGAACAGAGGTGGGGAGCTATGGGATGGAGAACAGAGGTGAGGAGCTATGGGATGGAGAACAGGTGAGGATCTATGGGATGGAGAACAGGTGAGGATCTATGGGATGGAGAACAGGTGAGGATCTATGGGATGGAGAACAGGTGAGGATCTATGGGATGGAGAACAGGTGAGGATCTATGGGATGGAGAACAGGTGAGGATCTATGGGATGGAGAACAGGTGAGGATCTTTGGGATGGAGTACAGGTGAGGATCTATGGGATGGAGAACAGGTGAGGATCTATGGGATGGAGAACAGGTGAGGATCTATGGGATGGAGAACAGGTGAGGATCTATGGGATGGAGAACAGGTGAGGATCTATGGGATGGAGAACAGGTGAGGATCTATGGGATGGAGAACAGGTGAGGATCTATGGGATGGAGAACAGGTGAGGATCTTTGGGATGGAGAACAGGTGAGGATCTATGGGATGGAGAACAGGTGAGGATCTATGGGATGGAGAACAGGTGAGGATCTATGGGATGGAGAACAGGTGAGGATCTATGGGATGGAGAACAGGTGGAGAACAGGTGAGGATCTATGGGATGGAGAACAGGGGAGGATCTTTGGGATGGAGAACAGGTGATGATCTATGGGATGGAGAACAGGTGAGGATCTATGGGATGGAGAACAGAGGTGGGGAGCTATGGGATGGAGAACAGAGGTGAGGAGCTATGGGATGGAAAACAGAGGTGAGGTGAGGAACTATGGGATGGAGAACAGAGGTGGGGAGCTATGGGATGGAGAACAGAGGTGAGGATCTATGGGATGGAGAACAGGTGAGGATCTATGGGATGGAGAACAGGTGAGGATCTATGGGATGGAGAACAGGTGAGGATCTATGGGATGGAGAACAGGTGAGGATCTATGGGATGGAGAACAGGTGAGGATCTTTGGGATGGAGAACAGGTGAGGATCTATGGGATGGAGAACAGATGAGGATCTATGGGATGGAGAACAGAGGTGGGGAGCTATGGGATGGAGAACAGAGGTGAGGAGCTATGGGATGGAGAACAGGTGAGGATCTATGGGATGGAGAACAGGTGAGGATCTATGGGATGGAGAACAGGTGAGGATCTATGGGATGGAGAACAGGTGAGGATCTTTGGGATGGAGAACAGATGAGGATCTATGGGATGGAGAACAGAGGTGGGGAGCTATGGGATGGAGAACAGAGGTGAGGAGCTATAGGATGGAGAACAGAGGTGATGCAGTTTCATTATTGGAGGAATAAAAATCTATATTGTGCTGCCTGCTTTAGAACAGAATGATAGACTGATAATGCTACATTTCTCATAATTTATACAAAGTTGCTCTCTAGGGAGATTCCCTTTTATTTCATTGTTGACGTTTTTCCTTATTATTTATTTTCATATGAGTGCAACTTTGTACCAGTAAAATCTTATGGATGCAGAAATGAGGGGGAAGCTGCCCTCTACTGGACAGAAGTGTGTACTGTTCTTCCCCAGAACTGTATGTTAATACAATTATGCTGTATAATAAATAAATAATAATAATACTACAATACAGAGATACTCCCACAATGGTGAGATTTTCCTGCAGTAGGTTGTGTCTCTGCCCCTACAACAGTAATGAGATTTGCTCCTCTTGATACCATCTGCTCTTTTCTGTTCATCTTCTTCCTCGACCACCAGACAGCGAAATAGAGGGGAGGATTCCTCAAAGCCGTCACGGCGCAGCCCTGTGGAGGGGGAAAAAAAAAGGCAATGGCCAATGACTGCTTTGATTCAATGCAAAGTACACAGGAGTAGCACTTGTAATTGAAATCTACCATTGGGGTAAAATATTGAACATCCTGGTAAGGGGAACAGGGGGTGTCAGGATTATATAGGGGTATGATTGTAAAGGGATAGGGTGGTACAGGTAGAAGGAATAGCACAGCGGTTATTCCTTGGATGTAAAATGTCATCCGGGGTAAATCTTACCCAACCCCCCTTCCTTATTTTCCCTGAAGGTTTCCAACTGATGGGGTTATTGGATGATCTGATTATCCCAAATATCTGCAGGAAACCCCCCATTATATTTTATTATACCCAATAGAGAATATTCCTCCCTCTCCATGCACCCCAAACTGGGCGCCACCAGCCACAGATACAGAGACTGCAGCCCCACCTACCTTCTGCTGTATTCATCACACGATCCGACATCTTCTCATATTCCGCCAATTCCTGCAAAATACAGATACAATAAGCACAACACAGCACCCCCTACTGACTGCACTGATCACCGCTACTGAGAATCACACCTGGCATCAGGGGCGTTGCTAGGTCTGCAGAAGATCTGGGGCTAGAGCCCATAGCAGCGGTCACCAACCTTTTTGTTGGCCCGGGGGGGGGGGGGGGGTTTGGGTAGGGGAAGCCTTCACGGGCAAAGGCTGCTGTTAGCCTTTCCAATCATCATGGCACCAGGGTTGAAATGGTGTCAGGGTGATTGAAGCGCATTGTTTCTGTTGTTACATTCTAATATATAATGAAGTGGTTCACCTCACCATAATGCAGAATCAGTGGGAGTCCTGAGCGTGTTACTTGCCACATCTCCTGCCACCAGATGCAGCATGTCACTTGCCACTGTCGCCTGTCACCAGATGCAGCTTTTCAACTTGCTACATCGCCTGCCACCATTTGCAGACTGTCACTTGCCATGCCAGCGCAACCAAATGTGCATTGTCACTGCATTGGTGGCAGGCTGGCAGCACTGGTCCATTTAGTGAGGGCAGAGAGAGAGAGAGAGAGAGAGAGCGCGCGCGCGAGAGAGAGAATTACGCCCGGCATACAGGCACAGCAGGAGTACAGACCCGGAAACCCCTCATAATGGACACAGCAGGTGTACAGACCCAAGAACTCAGCACAGGGATGGTGGGAACCCCTCATAATGGGCACAGCAGGTGTACAGACCCAGGAACTCAGCACAGCGATGGTGGGAACCCCTCATAATGGACACAGCAGGTGTACAGACCCAGGAACTCAGCACAGCGATGGTGGGAACCCCTCATAATGGACACAGCAGGTGTACAGACCCAGGAACTCAGCACAGCGATGGTGGGAACCCCTCATAATGGGCACAGCAGGTGTACAGACCTGGGTACTCTGCACAGGGATGGTGGGAAACTGCCATTCTGCTGCTTGACAGTGAGGTGTGAGGTTGTTGGTTCTTTAGCTCCTGTGCTTCCAGAGACCAGGGGCTAGAGTTGCTTCTCTGCCGCAGGAGGAATGCTAGGTCCTGGGGAGGACCCTGGCGGGGGCCCCCTGGATAGGCCTGCGACTAGGCCTCAACCTGTGGAAGATACTGGGTCTGGCCCAAGCAGAGATGAGTCCCTGTCTGCCTTTAGACAGAGGATTGTCGGTAAGCTAAAACAGATTGAGAAAGAAGAGGAGAAATTGTTAGTTTTGATGGCTGAATTTAGAAAGAAAAAACAGATTTGTGCCAAAGTACACAGTAAAAAGAGACCGGCTCTGAGGCCTGAGTTGAATGACTTGGAGCCAGCTGTGAGGAAGCAGAAGGAACTGGTGGGTTCTCTGAAGGAGAATAACAGAATATATAAAGAAAAATATAGAAACGAGGAACGGTTTGGCGGAATGAGAAGAGCCACTTCCTGCATGGAAAGTGACCCAATCAATGACAGAGTCAGCAAAGAGTGAGAAAGTTGACCCGGGGGATGAGCCCAGCTGTTCAACACCTTAGGCATCTGCTGAGCCCTCAAAATGGCGGAGGCCTCTGTCCCCCTCACTCTGCAGCAACAATATGGAACATCAGAGCAGGAGGTTGAGGGGGATACTAGCATGCTTGAGTTCATCACTAAGCTGGAATCCCCTTTGGGTGTGGATTCCCCGGATGATGATGAGGAGATGGGTACTGCTCCTCGACCTGTGCAAGAGAGACCTATGAAGAGAGCAAGATTTACCATGAAGTCTGCAACAACTTAGGGGGGGGAGAGTCTGATCCCACCATCAGCCATGACATCGCAAAAGGTAACAACAAAGCAAGCAGGAACAGTCAGTGTGTGCGCACGCAAGATGGTGATGTGAACTTTAATGACAATGGGCTTGCTGAGGGTTGTAGTGCTACCGGCAGTCAGCCCAGACCCATAGACAATGTACAGCATGCAATGCAGTCTGAATTACCTGCTGAAAACAAAGCTTCAGATGAAATTGGTGAGAGTAACTGTCAGCTTCTGGGGGAAGAGTCTGCAGAGAGGAGCGCCATGGACAATACAGTGACTTTGCCTGGACCAGACACAGCGGCTGTTTCTGAGAATAATGGAGGAGATGCTGGGTGCAGTAGTGCTACAACTATCTTGGAGTCTGCAGTAGCCAAGACTGTGCTTGAACATAGGAAAGAAGCTGAGTGTTCAGAGCAGAGGGAGAGGGCAGGTCTCACCTCTGTTGATTCAATGACTGCTACACCAGCTGGTTCAGATTCTCTGTCAGCAGGTTTGATTGTGTCTAAGGACAAGACTGCAATTGGTGTGTCTGTGGGGAAAACATATGCTGGTGTTGTTGCTACGGGATTTGGGAGGAGGGAGCAGGCAGGGAAGGAGCATGGAAATATTTTATCTTCCTCAATGTTTAAAAAGGAGAAATGTTGTGCAGCTCCATTGGGGGGGGGGGGGGGGGCTCATCCCCAAGCTTGTATCATGGCAGCCACTCATTAAAATGGTGACAGTTCTTGTCCGCAATGAGTCCATACCACAAGGGGATTTAACTGTATGGTTGAGGAGGTATGGAGACGTCCTGGGCCCCCTAAAGAAGATTTTGGATGATCGGGGAATATGGACGAGGGGGTGGTCAGTGCAGTTACAGTTAAAAAAATCATTGACAATGTTGTCCAGCATCTGCCATCCTCAGCTTTCCTGGGAGGGACAGGCTGACCATCTTCTACCTGGGCCAGCCAAAGCTATGTAATAAGCGTGGAGATAAAGGGCATCTTGCATCCTCCTGTCCGGTGATGAAATGCTTTGTGTCAGGGTGTAGGACATTTGGCAAAGGATTGTAACATTATAAAGGTGCAACCTGTGCAATGCGGTGGGACATCCTTATAGTCAGTTTCCTGAGGGAATGCATAACAAGCCTGAGCTCATGAGAGAGTTCCTCCGCCTGGACATGGAGGTTGCTCAGAGCTCACAAGCTGGGGTGCCTGCGATTCCTTCTGAGTCTGTGCCAATACCCAATACATCTGTGTCTTCCCAGTCTGTGGCGCCCCAGTCTGTGCGTTTGCCTAGTGTACCCGTGTCTTCCCAGTCTGTGCGTTTGCTTAGTGTGCCCGTGTCTTCCCAATCTGTAGGTAAGGTATCAGTTGCAGAGAATGTGTCCAATCCTCCTTTTTCTAGGTCTTCTAAAGTTGCAGAGGCAGCAAGAGGTGCTGAGGCAGGTGCATCAAGTGCGGTGTCAGTCCCCACCCCCCCGACACTGCAGGGTTTCTGTTAAGGATCATGGGGTGCAGAGGAGTGGGGAGGATGGTGAAGAGGCTGGCCCAGTGGTAGGTAAGGGAAGGGAGAGTGGGGGGGTGAAGTGGAGTGTAGGAGTGGGGAAGCTGTTGATTCCGGTTTTCCAAGGATGATATGGAGTGGTTGGAGGATAAAAAGGAGGAGGGGCAAAAGAAAGAAGAAAAAAAAAGGGGTTTGGTTAACTTAAGTCCTAAGGTTTTGCCAAATAAGTTTGAGGTCGTCAGATGATGATGATGAATGGGACTCATTGAGTACTGCATCCTCCATGGATGATGAGTGCCAAGGTGCAATAAAGCGCGCTGGTTCGCCAGGGAGAGGGAGTAGTCAGGCTAAGAAACGGCTGCCTCAACTACCCTAATGGCAGTTCCCACTCCGTTAAAAGTGGCAACCATTAATGTTGCCAGCTTAAGATCAGTAAGTGCTCATCATATGGCCCTATTTTTGCTCAGCGAGTTTGATGCTGACATTTTGTTTTTGCAAGAGACCCATCTGAGTAGTCTGGCCGATATACATCTGGCAAAGAAGGAGTGGAGACGTGGTCCCTCATTTTGGTCTCTTGCGGCCGAGCCTTATAGCAGGGTTGCGGTCGTTTTTTTCTGGTATGGCAACGTGCCGGCGGGTAATTGAGGTAGAGATTGGAAGATGCATGATCTTGGATGTCTCTGTGAGGGTGCAGGACCTGCGCCTTATTAACATCTATGGTCCCCAGACAAAGTGGGACAGGAAATGCCTCTTTGCACTATACACACTATATTGTACATTACACACGCCTGCACTATATACACACACTATATCAGTGGCGGCTGGTGCTCAAAATTTTTTGGGGGGGGCGCAAACAAACTGAAAAATACCGACCCCCCATCAAATGCAGCCAATGGTGACCATCAAATGCAGCCACTCGCGGGATTTGCGGCTCTGACGCCCTGCCTCCTGATCGGCGGGGAGGAAGGTTAGTGTGAAAATAGCAAAAATTAATTTGCTATCGTCACACAATTGGGTGGGATCAGGGCGCATTCTCTGCACCCCGAGCCCACCCTATTTTGAAGCCTATTAGAGCCTCTGGCTCTAATCTGGTGCTTCAAAAACGTACCACCCCCTCCATAGGAATCCATGCGTCCGGCATCCTGAAAGGGGCTAGGCGCATGGATGGGGGGGGCGGCGCCTGTGCACCCACAGTGCACGGGCCGCCACTGCACTACATTGCACATTACACACGCCTGCACTAAATACACTACATTGCACATTACACATGCTTGCACTATATACACTATATTGTACATTACACACACCTGCACTATATACATGTAGCGGGCACCTACTTTTAGGTAGTTTACAATGTCAGGTAAATTTAGACAGGCTTGTGCTATTACAACAGGCCTGTTCTTGTTCATTTCTCCTTTGAGTGACAGGTAGTTTGTATGCTAGTCTCAGCCAATCATTAATTTGCTTGGTAAGGCCCGGGACTCTCATATAAAAGCGGGGTCACATGGTCAGGAGGGGATAGAGAGTCCTCCAGGAGTTCGTGGAGAAGCCAGCCTGGTTCCCGGAGGGGAGAGGTTTCCCCCTCCAGGGAGCCAACGGAGCTCCCCCCCTCTTGCGAGAAGGGTGGGGAACCGGTCTCCATGGAGGAAGAGATGACACCGTACAGCATGTATTCGCTGGTGTTGTTGGCCGCCCCTGTGGGGAAGGGAGCGGGCCATAAAGACAGAAAAGGAACTAAGAATCATTGC
This sequence comes from Lithobates clamitans, assembly GCA_037952925.1. Classification (NCBI taxonomy): domain Eukaryota; kingdom Metazoa; phylum Chordata; class Amphibia; order Anura; family Ranidae; genus Lithobates; species Lithobates clamitans. Next base: position 741,324 of record JBBGZY010001582.1, on the reverse strand, counting down.
TGGAGAAGTAGCAACAAAGAGGAAGAAAACTGGGCGATTGATCGTTTGTGAGTGGCACATGGACTATTGATCACGTGAGTGAAAGCCCAAGGGAAGGGTACTACCAGAGGCTGAGGGATGTTGGTACGCAAGTCAGCGAAACAGGTGGTGATGGCCTGTGACTTTGGGTTCAGCAATGCCCCGGGGATTCCAATCAGTCAGGCAGGAGAAGTTATTCAGAGTGACTCTTTCTTGGCTCAACCTGGAAGTACCATATAGATGGGAAGTAGTGGTAAAAAGGTAGCGGTGAAGCTGCAAGCACACATATAGAGATACAGACTGTTCTTGAAAAGTCATGCAGATGAAGGTGTTATTCAGAGTGACTCTTTATCAATTATTCTCTATCAAAATCTACTTCCATCTTCCCCGATTGAAGAAATCACACAAAGCGATTTCCTAATTATCCGCAAATGATTCTAGTTTTTTCCGTAAGAGACAGCGAGAAGATGATAATGTAACAAAAGAGCATCTCAAAAGAAGTCCTTCTCCCATCCCAGTTCATGTTAATTAATAAAGCAAGAGAAAAAGTATTATGGACTGTGTTTGAATCATATAGGCTGCGATGAGTTGGGCGGTAAACGTGAATTACGGATATAACAATTATTCAGCCGCTCCTTTGGGGGCAAGCGCTACATACACTATATTGCACATTACACACGCCTGAACTATATACACTATATTGCACATTACACACACCTGAACTATATACACTATATTGCACATTACACACTCCTGCACTATATACACTATATTGCACATTACACATGCCTGCACTATATACACTATATTGCACATTACACACGCCTGAACTATATTGCACATTACACACCCCTGCACTATATACACTATATTGCACATTACACACACCTGAACTATATACACTATATTGCACATTACACACCCCTGCACTATATACACTATATTGCACATTACACACACCTGAACTATATACACTATATTGTACATTACACACTCCTGAACTATATACACTATATTGTACATTACACACTCCTGAACTATATTGCACATTACACACGCCTGCAACTTCCGGTTCCGGCGCCGCATGGAGTAGCTGTCTCTCCTCACAGCTCCCGCAACCAGGACAAAAAATCTGCCTATAAAACCGGCCCTGAAGCCCGAATCAACCCCCGGCCACCTCAGGCACCTGTACCCTACACATGGACCGGTTCGTGGAAGTCCGCGGCCCCCGATCCAATACGGCCCAAACGGCGCCGCCGCCACAGCCGCAAATCGAGGCCCCGGCTTCGGCCTACACGGACCAGCAACCAGACGCGCACCCAGCAGATATGGAAGTAAGTGGCAGTGCAGCCCCTCACGCATCTCCACAAGCTCCCCAAACTCAGCCAAAACCCCAAGACGCCTCTCCTCTAGCCCCTCTCTCCCAGGCCTTTCAAACGCCGGCCTCCACTCCACAGCATACAGGGGACCACACCACAGAGCGCATCGCACAAGCAGTTGCAGCCCTCCTGTCCCCCATGATTGCCACATCTGTGGAGAAAGCTGTAAATGCAGGGATGAAACAAATTAAAGCCCAGCTAGGAGAGCATAACACCAGGCTACATGACCTGGAACACCGCCTTTCCAGTATGGAAGAAGAGATGTACCAAGCCCAAGCCACGGAACAGGCGCAGGACAAGACAAACCAATTCATACTACAAAAACTCGACGATTTGGAGAATAGGTCCAGAAGGAGCAACCTGCGATTCGTAGGGTTACCCGAATCGCTACAATCATCTGCTCTATCAGACTTTTGCTCCCATCGCATCCCTGAAGCACTAGGCCTAACAGGCCCCTGCGCGGTGGAACGCGCCCATAGAATGGGACCATATAATGAAGAACGCAAGAGCCCTCGCCCCATCATCGCCAAATATCTTAACTACGCAGACAAAGCCCTCATTCTCCAAAAATTTAGACAAACCCGCACACTCCAAATTGATGGTGTGAGAATCCTGATTTTTGCCGATTACTCCATCGAGGTCTCCAAGAAACGCAAAGCCTTCCAACAGATTTGCACAGAACTCTTCAAGCAACAAATCAAATTCACTCTAGCATTCCCAGCCACCCTACGCCTCAAATCTCCCAACGGCGACCAGCTATCCTTCCAGGATCCACCAGAAGCGGAAGCCTACGTGCGATCGTTACTCTCCAACAACCAACAGCACACCCCCTCCAAGGGCACCCCACTCAACCGCTCCCTGGACCAACGGAGCCCACGCAAAGACTCTCCCAAACGCTTCAGACCCTCATTTCCGGAACAGCATCGCTTCACTCCTCGCTGAACTGCAACTCGCATCCGCACCTGCGGACTTCCCAACTTACGGGCAATTCCCCAACTTGCCCCCACTCAGGTCTCTTCTCTCACCCTCCTTCCACGGTATCACGTAATGTATAACGCTGTATTGTTATGATTGGCTCTCAGTTTTAAGAGGCTTTGTTATATTGTTTCTTTTATCCCTTTCAGAATAATATTTTGTTTTTGAAAACAGTTTTCTTACATGTCTATGTCCTCCTGGCTTCACTGTGTACGGCAACATGCAACTCCCCCCCCCCCCCTCCAAATTCTACTTTCTACCCTCAAGAGCATGCACAGACTCCTGTCACCCTTCCACGGGCTTTTGGGCCACACTCCATAACTGTCCTGTTATGGGAGCTGACCTACACAGTGAACCCATGCGGAAAAAAGCGAAGTGCTTAGGCTTAATGGTTATGTTACTCCCAATGTTACTTCCCCTCCATGGTTTACCTCCTCCCTCCTTCTACCCCCTTCCACGGGGCCCAAAACATCTTCCCCTTACATCCAATGTGACTCTTGATCATTGTGCAAATAGCACGAATCCTACCATAGCTGGTGACTTACCCCATCATACACAAATTGGTAAATTGACAACTTCTGCCCATACCCCTCACAACCCCCCCCTAACATGAAAATAATTTCCTGGAACGTAAAGGGTCTCAGATCCCCTCAAAAAAGAATGATAATCCTCAGGCATCTTAAACGGCTCAAAACAGATATAGCCCTACTCCAGGAATCTCACCTGCTAGCCTCAGACTTCCACCGTATGCAGAAGCTCTGGGTTGGCACTGTTCTAGGATCCGAGGCAGCAGGACGCAAAGCTGGTGTCCTCCTACTCATTCACAAAAATCTCCCTTGCTCAATCCTGTCGACAAAAACTGACCACCAGGGCCGCCTGCTCACCACACATGTCAAAATAGGCTCCAAAGAGCTCATAATCTCAAATGTCTACGCCCCTAACAGCCCCAACAAACAGTTCTACTCCGAGCTCTCCAGTTGGCTTCTGGAAAACACTCACCTCCCCCACCTGATCGGAGGGGACTTTAATGACACCCTTCATCCGATAGACGACAGATCCTCACCAAAAAGCCCAAACCCACGATCCACCACTCCAGCCCCTACCCTCTTCGCAAACACCATGGACTCTATCCATATCCAGGACCTTTGGCGCCTCTCCCACCCAACAGACAGGGAATTTACATTCTACTCCAACCCTCACAAAATATTCACAAGGATTGACTACTTCTTTGGCTCCGACAACCTAATCCCTTTCCTCCAAAACACCACCATTCATGACATAACTATCTCCGACCACGCACCTATAGAGGTTACTCTCGACAATCTAAACTTACCCCCCCACCCCAACATTTGGCGATTTCCCTCTTTCCTCCATAACAACACTGACTTCCAACAATACATGTCCGATGCATGGACGGAATACTCCTCCAACAATGCCCCCCACATTCATGACCCCAATCTATTCTGGGATGCCGGCAAAGCCTACCTAAGAGGCCGTATCATCTCCTACGCAACCTCCTTTAAACGCAACACCCTATCTAAATACAAAGCAGCCAGCTCACGCCTACACCAGGCACAACGAGCTCTATATACCTCAGACTCCCCAGCCAACCGAATGGAATGGCAGGCAGCTAAGAGGGACTTTGACACATGGGTAAACACCCTTGAACACACCAAACAGGCCCACTTAGAAGCCTCTTTCCACAAATTTGGAAACAAAGCAGGCAAACTCTTATCCAGACTGTGCAAAGGCCCTTTTCGCCCCACCCACATTACATCACTCCGCGACAGTACAGGCACCCTTCAATCCACTCCACAAGCCATCAACAAAGTCATGCAACAATTCTACTCTACACTTTATGCCACAGATCCCATAGATACACACAAAGCACGCGCTTTCTTAGGAAAAACAAGCTTACCCAAGATCTCTACACTACAACTAGAAACTCTTAACGCCCCCATAACCCCCACTGAAATATCAACAACCATACGCCACTTGACCCTATCCAAAGCCCCTGGCCCGGACGGCTTCACTAGCGAATTTTATAAGACCCTCCAACCCATTCTAGAACCCACCCTCCTCCAAGTATACCGGAATATCTGGTCGGGGGGCTCGTATCTACAGTCAGGGAACCAAGCTCTTATAAAATTACTATCAAAAAAGGGCAAAGACCCCCAAGAACCAGGCTCATACAGGCCCATCTCCCTTCTCAACCTAGACGTGAAAATCCTCTCCAAAATTATAGCCACTAGGTTGGCTGACATTGTCCCTTCCTTAATCCACCCCGCTCAATCAGGCTTCGTAAAAGGTAGAACCGCCACCCTCAATATTCGTAAAGTCATGATGGCCCTAGAACACGCAATCCATCACCCAAACACCAACCACGCCATTATCACATTAGACGCAGAAAAGGCCTTCGATAATGTCAGCTTCGACTGGCTTTTTATGACAATGTCGGAAATGGGTTTCTCCGGCCCTTTCCATCACCTCATCACTGCCATGTACACAGCCCCATCAGCAAAGTTAGTGGTAGCAGGACTCATGTCAGAAGAATTTCGCCTTCACAAGGGCACACGCCAAGGTTGTCCTCTTTCCCCACTTCTCTTTAACATCGCCCTAGAACCCCTGTCCAGATATTTAACACTAACAGCCCCTTTACATGGCATAAAAATAGGCACACATGACCTACGTACCTCTTTATTTGCAGATGACGTTCTTATATTCTCGGCCAACCCCCCCTCGGACATGTTAACCATCAAAGAGGTATTTGATGAATTTCGCTTGTGCTCCGGCCTACGCATTAACTACAGCAAAAGCGAAATTCTCCCCATAGGCACACACTCTGTACCACAATGGGCCCAAACATCTGTCTTCCCAGTCGCGAAATCTCATATCACATATTTAGGGATAAAAATAGGAAAGCTCCCCTCCTCGATATATCATTTAAATTACCCTCCTCTGCTGTCGAAAATATCTCAAGAATTAAATGCCTGGATGGACCTGCCCCTCTCGCTCTTGGGAAGATGCCACCTAATAAAAATGGTCAGTTTCGCAAGATTACTATACCCACTACAAACTATTCCATTATTACTTCTACACAAAGATGTATCCTTGCTCAACTCCTCCTTTTCCAAATTCCTATGGCGAAACAAAAGACCACGCATTGCTCTAAAAAAACTGTATCTTCCCAGGCGCGAAGGGGGCATCAGTTTACCGCACACTAGACTGTACAATATAGCATGTTTACTTAGAACCAGCATTGATTGGATAACTCAATCCTCCCGCTACTCAAACTTCTCCCTGGAATCGGACATGGCCCATCCCTACTCGCTAGCAGGTCTCCTCCACTGCAGATGGAAGTCAGTCCCCCCCCCTCACCAACATAATCTACTGTTGAGAGATACAGCGGTGGCTTGGAGAGAATCTAGAAAAATACTAAAGATATCCCCCTTCATGTCATCCCATCTCCCGATCCAAGGAAACCCGGCCTTCCCACAGGGTTTAGACCACAAACCTTTCAAAATATGGGAACGGAAAGGCCTAACAAAATTCTCCTCCCTTTGCAACATTCAGACGGGTCGACCACTGCCTTTTACCAACATTGCCGAATCCTTCGCTCTTCCCACCTCTCATTCTTTCCACTATGGGCAATGCATCAGCTTCCTAAAGGAAACATGTATACAAGCAGAGAAAAGGTTTCCGTCAAACATCATAGACCAAATGATCTCAAACAACTCCTACAAAACCTCAGATATTTACAAACCCCTCCTACTCAAATCATCTCCATCCCTCTCAACATCATCAATCAAAAACTGGTCTAAAGATTTCCCAGACTCCAACTTAGTGGAAAAAATCGTGCAAGGTCTCAACTCCGTACAACAGCTTACACCCAATGAAGTTTGGAGAGAAACGCAATTAAAAATATCCCACAGAGCTTATATGCCCTTTTCATCGTCAAAGACGGACACTAGCAAAGCCTTTTGCCCACTATGCCACCTCCGGAAACCTACCCTAGCTCACCGTTTCTGGAGCTGCTCATACATTTCAACCTTTTGGGACCAAGTTCTTGCCTACATATTCGAAGTGACCCTATTAAAACTACCCAAAGACCCGCTACTCCTCATATTCGGCTACTGGGACCCTCTACTCCTACCCTGGTCCAAACTCGCCAACAGCGACATAAGCCCCTCAGGAAATTTGAAAGTCAACACCCCACACAAAGGGTGGCTCCTAACCTGTCTGCTAATCGCAAGAAGGACTATCTTAAAACATTGGATATCTCCACCCCACCCCAACCTTACACATGTCAAAAGAGAGCTTCTACACCTACTCATCAAAGACCGCATTAACACGGACTTCAAACAGACAACTTCCTCAGACCGCTTCCATTTGAAATGGCACAACTTTATGCTCTCATCTCTTTCTCAAGAAGAAATAGCAAACATGAACAAATCCACCTTCTCCTACCACGACTCTTACCAACAGTTACGAAACAAAATAAAAATCCTTCCATAAGAGATGTCACCCTGAACCATCCTCAACTATCCGGACCACCACGTGAGCTACTCAACTCACAAATCCAAGATCTTCAACAATCCAGCATGAAACCTAAAGTCTACCAGCTATCCTACCCACAAACTGTTCACAATATGGCACATTGTCTAAGATCAACCGGACAATATACCCTCACGAACTGCCACTCCCTCTTCCATCTCATGCCCCCCCCACCCCCCCACCCCCACCCCCCCCCTGGTTTTTAGTTCCTATCAAACCTACAGGTATTTGATTGATATTAAATAAGTTAATACTCGCAGTAATAGTAATAATTAGTTCCATCCAGGCATCCACCACATTACTCTATGATCACTAGGTTTGGGATCTGTATAATTCTGTATAATTGTGTACCGAACTCTATCCCATATCTGTGAAAGTACAAGTATTTCAAACTATCTGTATATTTCACAATATCTATATACATCAAAATATCTGTATACACACGCCTGCACTATATACACTATATTGTACATTACACACGCCTGCGCTATATACACTATATTGTACATTACACACCCCCCTGTACTATATGCAATTGGCTACACCCACTGTTCACCGCTGTGCGTGCTGCATTACTACTCCCCTAGGGCACACTGAGATGTCCCAGGTATTTTACAATCTCATAGTGTATGCTACAAAAAAAAAAAAGCCAAGCCCCGCGGAAGTGTTCGGGTTTGGCTTGAAGAAAAGGTGGCAACCCTATCAGCAGATCATAGGTGGAATCTCAGGCCCCTGCAGACTCTCAGCATAGCTGTACAGGGTATGGGCAGGGGATCAATGGACTACAAGGATGCTCACCAGAACCCTCACAACTCATTGAAAACTACAAACCATCTGCCTCAACACTTGATGGTACTTGTAGTCATTCATTCATAGGGAACTGTAAATGAATGATGCAGCTGTGTGGGTGGGGCCCCCCACAACCACGCCGTTTTCAAATATTTCTATAGGAATATAAGTCCAATCATCTCACCTGGATCATCTGCATGATCTCTTCGCAGTCTCCTGGCTCTGCCGCACGCACCTTGTATCTGGCCATCACTCGCTAATCCCCTCCTCTGCCAACCAAGTCTCACTGCCTTAGTTCATCGGGCCAGCAGGAGTCTCATTCCTCCTCTCACATCCCTGTGTCTGATGACCACGTTGAGATTTAGCACCTTTTTGGCATCCACCTGATCTGATGTCAGAGCATAGAGAGGAGTGTGAAAGAGGAAACCTTGTGTCCAGTGATCTGAGTTCAGCCCCTCCCCCCCCATGGAGAATTTAACTGCCTGCTGGCAGTTCACTGCTGAGGAAGCAGCCAAGGATTCCATTCATCTATACCAGACCCGTATCATATATATGATGATATGATTCAGATGTTTTTGCTGGACAATACAAAAAAAAGAAAAAAAAAGTGGGGTTTCCCCCCAAAAAACACACCAGACCCTTTTCTGAGCACGCAGTCCAGGAAAGGAAAGGGGGGTGGGGGGCGTGTGTGCGTCCCCCCTACTGAATCATACCAGGCCACATTTCCTCAACATGAGGGGTACCTTGCAAGAGGGACCCCCCGGCAAAGCACTATGTTGATGAGGACAAGGGCCTCTTCCCCACAGCCCTGGCCTGGTGGTTGTGGGTGTCTGCAGACAGGGGGGTGTTTTAGAATCTGGAACCTACTTTAGCAGGAAGGGACCCCCAGATAGCGCCCCCCCCCCCCCCCCCATGTGAATGTAAAATGTAAATAAGGACAGGTCGTTTTTGACAAATTCTTTAACCACCTCAATACAGTGCACTTACACCCCCTTCCTGCCCAGACCAATTTTCAGCTTTCAGCGCTCTCACACTTTGAATGACAATTACTCAGTCATGCAACACTGTACCCATATGAAATTTGCGTCCTTTTTTTCACACAAATAGAGCTTTCTTTTGGTGGTATTTAATCACTAGTAGTTTTTTTATTTTTTGTGCTATAAATAAAAAAGTCTGTAAATTTTGTGAAAAAAATGCCTTTTTCTTTGTTTCTGTCATAAAATTTTGCAAATTAGTAATTTTTCTTCATAAATTTTTCCCAAAATGTATACTGCTACATTTCTTCGGTAAAAATAACCCAAATAAGTGTAAATTATTTGGTCTTTGTAAAAGTTATAGAGTCTACAAACTATGGTGCCAATCACTGAAAATTGATCACATCTGATGTACTGAAGGCCTATCTCATTTTTTGAGATACTAACAAGTCAGGAAAGTACAAATACTCCCCAAATGACCCCTTTTTAGAAAGTAGACATTCCAAGGTATTTAGTAGGAGGAATGGTGAGTTTTTTTAAGTTGTAATTTTTTCCCACAATTCTTTGCAAAATTAAGATTTTTTAAGGGATATATAAGGGAGAGGTATGGTGCATGTGTGGGGCGACGCAGACCTTATCTGACCCTAAAACCTAAGTTATATCACCGCCGGGCGATCAGGGGGCTAAACCTTTATTAGGTAATAAACGGCGGGTGCCCTGACACTATAAGAAATAAACTAACTAACCAGCGTCACCAATAACGGTTATACGGTGATCACTGGTGAAAGGGTTAAAAAGGGGGCAATCAAGGGGTTAAAACATTTATTAGGTAGTATATGGGGGTCCCTGACGCTATAAATCGCTGACGGCGAACCTAAATATTTACCTCCCTAACTAGCTTCACCAGTGACACTAATTCCACGATCAGAAAATTGATCGCTTAGCGACACTGGCGACGGGGGACGATCAAGGGGTTAAAACTTTATTAGGGAGGTTAGGGGCGTACCCTAGACCTAAAGGGGGCTAACACTAACTGCCCTAACACAGTAACTGTCACAAACTGACACCAATGCAGTAATCAGAAAAAAAAATGCCATTGGTGTCACTGTGACGGGGGGGGGGGGGGTGATTAGGGGGTGATGGGGGGTGTAAAGTGTGCCTAGGGTGTTTTACTGTAAGTGTAGTGTTGTGCACTTACTCAGATGTCTTCTCTCCTCGGCGCCGGAACGGAAAATACTGAGCCGAGGAGAGATGACATCATTTCCTCTGCTGCTGTTTACTATACAGCAGCAGAGGAAGATTCTCATTCGTTGGGAGCGATCGCGAGGGGGTGGCCACAAATGAGTGGTCTCCCCCTCAGCCTGGATCGCTCCCCTAATGATGCCGACCGCCTTGGGCACCGGGGGGGTCCACCAGGTACGTGATTTTGCCTGCCTGTGCCATTCCACCGCAGTATATCTGTGTTAGGCGGTCGGAAAGTGGTTAAAGATATTTTTAATTTTTATGGTTTCACTTTAACCACTTGCCGCCCACCATATAGCAAAATGACGGCGGCAAAGTGGTTGTGTTATCCTGACTGGAAGTCATACGGTGTGATCAGGATAACAATCCACCGCACGCCCCCCGGGGGCGCGCAACGCGGCGATCATTGTTTCAGCGTGTCAGTCTGATCCACCGCAACTCTGAGTCTCTGACGGAGACTCTTTACCACGTGATCAGCTGTGTCCAATCACGGCTGATCACGATGTAAACAGGAAGAGCCGTTTATCATCTTTTCCTCACTCGCGCCTGACAGACAGGAGTAGAGGAGAGCTGATTTGCTGGTCCTCTGACAGGGGGGGTCTGCGCTGATTGTTTATCAGTGCAGCCCTCTCACAGATGCCTGCCCAGGGCCACAAGGGATGCCACCAGGACCACCAGGGATGACCACCACTGATAACCACCAGTTATGTCATCTCTAGTGGCCATGGGTGCCATTGTGTGCCCACATATGATGCCAATGTGTGCCCACACATAATCCCAATCAGTGCCCACCAGCAATACCTGCCAGTGCCTCAATAGCAGTGATGCCCATCAGTACCATCTATCAGTGCCCATCCGTGCCCATCAGTGCCCACCTATCAGTGCCCGTCAGTGCTGCCTATCAGTGCCCATCAGTGCCACCCATAAGTACCCATCAGTGTAGCCTTTTAGTGCCCATCAGGGCTGGCTATCAGTGCCCATCAGTGCCACCTATGAGTGCCCATCAGTGCTGTATATCAGTGCCACCTATCAGTGCCCATCAGTGCCGCCTATCAGTACCCATCATCAGTGCCTGCCAGTGCCACCTCATTGGTGCCACCTCATCCATGCTCATCAGTGCCACCTTATCAGTACCTGTCAGGGCAGCCTCATCAGTGCCCATCAGTGAAGGAGAAACCGTACTTATTTACAAAATTTTATAACAGAAACAAAGAACTTATTTTTTTTCAAAATGTTCGGCTTTTTTTTATTTGTTTAGCAAAAAATAAAAACCCCAGAGGTGATCAAATACCACCAAAAGAAAGCTCTATTTGTGGGAACAAAATGATAAAAATGTTGTTTGGGTACAGTGTAGCATGACCGCGCAATTGTCAGTTAAACAGCAACAGCACCGGAAGCTGGAAATTGCCCTGGGCAGGAAGGGGGGGAAAGTGCCCGGTATTGAAGTGGTTAAGCATCATTAAATCACTGCTCATTTAAAAATTTTCTTTTTACAATTTTTTTTTAATTGATACATGTCCCCCAGGGCAGTACCCGGACCCACATAACCATTGTATGCCTAATTACTTGCATATGGAGGTTAATTCGGCCTAATAAACATTCATTCAGCCATTCACACAAGATAGACTGTACAGAGGTCTCCCTCATATTTTCTCCCCTGCTGGCTGAATGTTCTTAGGCTTAGGCAATACACTGTTTTCTCTATTATCTCTCATGGCTGAATGTTCTTAGGCTTAGGTAATAGGCTGTTTTCTCTATTATCTCTCATGGCTGAATGTTCTTATCTCTTAGAACCCAATGTGCCCCGCAAAGGGCAACAAAGAAACTATCACACACACATTACAAACATTATGGTTATTATTCATTATACTTGTATGAATGTTGAGATATTCACAAAGTCAATGTTTTTTTTATAAATAGGCCCCTCACTGTTTTTGTAAAGCCTGATGGTCCCTGTACACCTCTCTACCCCATCATCTGATTTTACAATCATTTTGGATTTTACATTTAAAAAAAAATATATATTATTTTTTTTCCAAGGTAAAAAAAACCTAGAAAAAAAATGATGCAGCAAAGAAAAAAAATCATCCAATAGAACTCCAAATGAGACCATTTTTTGGGATTTATTTTAAAAAGGAAGTGATTGGACAGGTCTGAAGATTTTAGTTGAGATTTGGTGGGTCTCCATTCTGAGTGGTGAAGTTCCAGATTTATTTTTTTCTTTTTTGTTCTGTATTATATAAATCTTCGCTCTTTTCTCCTCTGCTGGGCTCCCCCCTCCCTAGTTGTACCTCCAGTGGATGAACCAGTTTACTATTTTTAACAATCACTTTCCATTCCTTTCCAAAGTATGAGACATTCCTCAAACCACAGATTTTCTGGGTTATAGTTCATAGACTAATTTGTATCAATTATTTAACATTTTTAAATGTATGTATTATAGCTCTCTATGACACAATTATCTTTTACAAGAAAACAAGAGACTTTATTTTGTTATTCCTTCGAGGAATAAAATAAAGTTCTTGGATTTCCAGCAGGTCATCTGTGTAAAAATTGGTCACTAGGGATGGGGGTTCAGGGTCACTACAGTGCAGAGTTCACAAAGATCCCCGCCTGTTCCCAGATTGTATTCCAACCAAACTGTTTGCCCACCTGAACCTTCTGCCAGAGCGGCAGCAAGTCATTAATTTATTGAGAAGATGCCATGTCAAAGCACCTTGTCCCCATGTTGATGAGTACAAAGGACTCTTCCCCATATCCTTGGTCCAGTGGTTGTGGGAATATGCAGATAGGGGCTTTTAAGAATCTAGAAACCGCAAGTCATTAATTTATTGGGAAGTGACGTGGAGATTTCACTATACACTACACGTAATCAATCTCACCTGCGCTAATACGCTCCCTTTCAGCTTTTCAGTATAATACATCTTTAACCACTTCAATACAGGGCACTTACACCCCCTTCCTGCCCAAACCAATTTTCAGCTTTCAGCGCTCTCACACTTTGAATGACAATTACTCAGTCATGCAACACTGTACCCATATGAAATTTGCGTCCTTTTTTTCACACAAATAGAGCTTTCTTTTGGTGGTATTTAATCACTAGTGGGTTTTTTATTTTTTGTGCTATAAATAAAAAAGACCGTAAATTTTGTGAAAAAAATGCCTTTTTCTTTGTTTCTGTCATAAAATTTTGCAAATTAGTAATTTTTCTTCATAAACTTTGGCCAAAATTTATATTGCTACATATCTTTGGTAAAAATAACCCAAATGAGTGTAAATTATTTGGTCTTTGTGAAAGTTATAGAGTCTACAAACTATCACTGAAAATTGATCACATCTGATCACACCTGATGTACTGATGGTCTATCTCATTTCTTGAGACACTAACAAGTCAGGAAAGTACAGATACCCCCTAAATGACCCCTTTTTAGAAAGTAGACATTCCAAGGTTATTAAGTAAGTAGCATTTTGAACTTTTTTAAGTTGTAATTTTTTCCCACAATTCTTTGCAAAATGAAGATTTTTTTTTTTTTTTACAAAATTGTCATATTAACAGGTTATTTCTCTCTCAGAGCATATGCATACAACAAATTACACCCCAAAATACATTCTGCTACTCTTCCCGAGTATGGCAATACCACATGTGTGAGACTTTTACACAGCCTGGCCACAAACAAAGGCCCAACATTGAAGAAGCATCTTCATGCCGTCTATGAGCATAAATGACACATCTCATTTCTCAACCACCATTTACAATTTTGAAGGCCCTGGAGCACCAGGACAATAGAATTGCCACCAAAATGTCCCCATTTTGGAAAGCAAAAACCCCAACGTATAATCTATGAGGCATAATGAGTCTTTTGAACAGTTCATTTTTTTCCAGAAGTTTTTGGAAAATGTGGAAAAAAATTAAAACGCATTTTTTTTTTTTACACAAAGTTGTCCATTTATCAGATATTTCCAACACATAGCATGTACGTAGCAAAGATGACACCCCAAAATACATTCTGCTACTCCTCCTGAGTATAACGATACCACATGTGTGAGACTTTTACACAGCCTGGCCACATACAAAGGCCCAACATTGAAGTAGCATCTTCATGCGTTCTACGAGTATAAATGACACATCTCATTTCTCAACCACCTACACTTTTGAAGGCCCTGGAGCACCAGGACAATAGAATTGCCACCAAAATGTCCCCATTTTGGAAAGCAAACACCCCAACGTATAATCTATGAGGCATAATGAGTCTTTTGAATGGTTCATTTTTTTCCAGAAGTTTTTGGAAAATGTGGGAAAAAATGAAAACGCATTTTTTTTACACAAAGTTTTCCATTTATCAGATATTTCCAACACATAGCATGTATGTAGCAAAGATGACACCCCAAAATACATTCTGCTACTCCTGAGTATAGCAATACCACATGTGTGAGACTTTTACACAGCCTGGCCACATACAGAGGCCCAACATCCAAGTAGCACCATCAGGCGTTCTAGGAGCATAAATGACATATATAATTTCCTGGCGACCTATCATTTTTGAAAACCCCTCATATTTCTTTTTTTTTTTTCAAATATAAAGTTTATTACACTCCAAACATAGGCGGGGGACCCACCAATACAAATTGTTACATTTGAGGAACAAACCATGGTACATCTATTATTCGTAGAGGAGCGGTATATAGATTGGTATAATGTAGGTATGCAAGTATAACGGTTATATACATATGTAATAGTTACCATTGGGTTATATTCTATGGCAGTCCTCCGTTCAAAGTGGAAGTTCCTGTTGGTGGTGGACCCCACCAATCTTTTCACTTTCCATTAAGAAGGAGGGGGAGGGGAGAAAAAAAAAAAAAAAAATATGGAAGGGGGTAGGTGGAGAATGAACGAAGTAAGGGGGGGGGAGAAGAGATTTAGAGGGGGGGGAGGACACGGCGGCGGATGGTAACATCCATTAATTCCAGTCAGGGGGCGTCGCCGCCAAAGGGGTCAGGTCAGAAGTTGTTGACCCTCATCCGAAAATATGAACATGTTCCAAATGTCCCATGTCTGCTTAAATAACTCTTGCTTATGTTGTGCTGTCAGTATCAGGTCCTCCATCTGTTTAATTTCCTCCACTCTCCGGAGCCAGGATTTTATAAGGGGGGGGTAGGACTGCTTCCACAAAATGGGAATGCAACCCTTCGCTGCATTAAGGAGGTGTCGGACAAGTGATTTTTTATAAGTCTTAATGGGGACCGGAGAGAGGTGGAAAAGGAAGAATGCGGGGTCGTCTGGTACTACGTAGTCGGTGAATTTTTGTGTAATTCGCCTAACCTCGCCCCAGAAGGTCTGTACCTTGGGGCAGGTCCAGAAGATATGGAACAAGGTTCCCTCTCCCTCCTCGCAACGCCAGCACAAACCAGAGGAATTCGGGTAGCATTTTCTAAGTCTAGATGTCGTCATGTACCACCTAGTGAGCAGTTTAAAGTTGGATTCCTGTATTTTAGAGCAGAGCGAGGACTTGAGGGAGAGGGAGATGATCCGGGTCCTCTGTGAGGGGGAGAAGGAGCGTTTTAGATCCTCTTCCCACCTGGTTAGGCAAGTCAAGTGAGGTTGCTTCTTTGGTGTGTTTAGTAATATGTACATTTGTGATAAGATGTGGGCCAATGGAGAGTCCTCGGCACAGAGTACCTCAAATGGCGTTAATTCTCGAGCGAAATTGTGTGGTTCTGGGAGTGAGTGGAGGAAGTGGTGTAATTGTAGGGCTTTCCAGAAAGTTAGGCGGTACGGGCCTGCCGGGTTACCTAAATCCTCTAAGGTTGGCCACCTCCCTTCGCAAAGAAAGTTAATTGCACAGTCCTTGCCGTTTTCTCTGAGAGGCATGAATTCCGCCGCTTGCATACCCGGCTCGAATTTGGGGTTGCCCAAGATGGGGAGGAGGGGCGAAGTCGTGGAAGTGAGAGTTGCATGCACCACTGCCTGGTGGCTATTTCTCAGAGTGGTACCTATAAGGGGGTGGGTTTTTAGAGAACTTGGAAGGTCGCCAACACACCACAGTGCTCCTCCCAGAGGCACAGTCGACTGTGATTGCTCCAGTTGTATCCACAACTTGGAGGCACCATTTCTCCTCCAATCGAGGATGCGTCCTAGGTGCGAGGCCATATAGTATAGCCGAATATCGGGCATTGCCAGTCCTCCACAATGTTTGGGTAGAATCAGTTGTGAGCGGCGTAAACGCGGTCTTTTGTGTGCCCAAATGAATCTGGTGAAGAGTGTGTGGGTCTGCCTGAAAAAGGAGGGTGGGATGTGGATCGGTAAGGCTTGGATCAGGTATAAGAATTTTGGTAGAATACTCATTTTGAGTAGGTTGCATCTCCCGAACCAGGAGTGAAAGCCTGTGTGCCATCTGTCTAGTAAAGTCCGGGTCTTTGTCAGTAATGGGGGGAAGTTTAGGTCAAACGTCTTTGTCACGTCGGGGGGGATAAGCGTGCCCAAGTATTTAAGAGCTGATGAGGTCCACTTAAATTTAAAGTTTGATTGAAGCTCCATTAGGATGTTATGGGGGACCGACACTCCCATTGCCTCAGACTTAGAAAAGTTTATTTTTAGGTTCGAGATCTCTCCATACATTTTGAATTCGCGCATTAGATTGGGGAGTGAGATTCTAGGGTTCGTTAGGGAGAACAGAAGATCATCAGCGTACGCTGAGATTTTGCAGTTCGTATTGCCCAATTGGAGGCCTGCTATGTCTGGGTGTGACCTAATTTTACAGAGGAAGGGTTCGAGGGAGAGGGCAAAGAGTAGGGGGGACAAAGGGCACCCCTGTCTTGTGCCATTTCTGATGGGAAAGGGGTTGGACAGTATACCGTTGGCCTTTACTTGTGCTGATGGGGTCGAGTAAATGCTGCCAATCCATTTCAGCATTCTGTCTCCCAGACCGACATGACGGAGGACCGAAAACATGTAGTTCCAGTGCACCCTGTCGAAGGCCTTCTCCGCATCTGTACTAACAAAGATGGTGGGGATTTTCTTAGATTTTGCTGTATGGACAAGGTTGAGGACTTTAATGGTATTATCCCTAGCTTCTCTGGATGGGATAAACCCCACTTGATCTAGATGGATCAGGGAGTTGAGATGAGCTGCTAACCTATTCGCTATGATTTTGGAAAATATTTTAAGGTCGACGTTCAAAAGGGAGATGGGGCGGTAGCTACCACATGAGCATGGGTCTTTCCCCTCCTTGTGGATTAAGGAGATATGAGCTTTGAGGGTTTCAGTTGGGAATGCGGATTTTACCCCTAGTGTGTTAAAGAATGTCACAAGTCTTGGGCCTAAAGTCGTGAGGAAAGTCTTATAGTACTGGATCGTGTAACCGTCCGGCCCTGGTGCTTTACCTATTTTCATGGATTTTACTGCGGTTTGTATCTCTTCCAGTGTGATTGGTTCATCTAGCAGTGTCTTAGTTTCTACCGGCAGTTTGGGGATTTGGGCTGACGATACATATTTATCAATGTCTACTAAGCTGGTGGGGGGGGTGGGTAGATTGTATAAGTCAGAGTAGAAGGTTTCGAAACCCTTTGCAATTTGTTTCGGGATGGTGGCCTTCGTGCCGTCAGGTAATGTTATCTGTGGGATGTATGAGGCTGCTTTAGTTTCCTTTACCGATCTAGCTAACAGCTTGCCACATTTCTCTCCCGACTCATAAGACAGCTTGCGGCAGAACTGCAAGGCAGCCTTTGCTTTATAAAGGAGTAAATCATTAATTTGAGCTCGTATATTTCCCAGCTTCGTCTCCAGGTTCTGGGAGGGCTGCTGTTTATGTTGGGATTCTATAGTAGCTAGATCAGAGAGCAACCCGGCAAGCTGTAGATTTCTCTTCTTTTTAATGGCGGCTCCGTGTTTAATAAGTATGCCTCTCAATACACATTTGTGAGCCTCCCATAAAATGCCAGGGTCACAACCCTGGGTATCATTTTCCTGAAAGTATGCATCTATGGCATTGGACACGTCTCCCAGCACCTCCGGGATCTGCAACAGGCTCTCGTTTAGACGCCAGAAGAGAGACCTAGGTGAGGGTCTCTCAGTAAGGTTGTACGTGAGGTGGATTGGCGCGTGGTCCGACCATGTGATCTGACCAATTGTGGAAGCAACCACCAGATGTAACTGGTCGTGTGGCATCAGGAAGAGGTCTATTCTGGAGTATACCTTATGAGGGGGGGAGAAGAAGGTATAGTCCCTCTCTCCAGAATGCTGGAGTCTCCAGATATCAAGTAAATGGGCGTTATGCATGGCTTGTCTAATGCATTTTCGATGTGACTGCGACAGGGAGGAGGTGCCCAAGGACGTGTCCACCGAGGGGTCTAGTGGTGCATTAAAATCCCCTCCCAGGATTAGTTGGCCTTCTCTGTACTCCATAAGCCTCCTAATTGTGCGTCTGATAAAGGTCGCCTGTTGCTCATTGGGGGCATACAGGGTGGCCAACGTAAATTGGGCCTCTCCTATCTGTCCCTTTAAGAACAAGAAGCGACCCTCTGGGTCTGCCAGCATCTCCTGGAAACGCCAAGGCAACCTACCGGAGACCAGGATCGAAGCACCTCTCGATTTGGCGCCGCAGTGCGTGGAGTGGTAGACATATGGGAAGGTTCTATTCTGGAGTGCAGGGGATTTATTCGTTTTAAAATGGGTCTCTTGCACAAATGCAATGTCTGTACGTGACTTTTTAAGATCATGCAGTAGCATGCGCCTTTTTTCCGGGGTGTTGAGCCCCTTAGCGTTGAGGGATGTCACCTTAATGGTATCCCCCGCCATGTCCTCCTGGGGAGTGGGGGAAAAAGATTAGCAAAAGTTGTGGGGAAAAATAATAAGGGGAAGGGGGAAAAGGTGGGGGAATAGAAGGAAAGGGGGAAGAAGTAGAAGGTGTAAGAGCAGCAACTACTCACACTGTTGCCGTCTCACCTAGCAAGTCTAAGTCAGTAAGACAATGCTTACTTATACTGCGTAACACCCTAATAAACTGGGTGTATGCAAAGGCCTACGTGGGGTGTGGATGGATACTGCCCGTGGGTGAGGTCCCGGGACTCCCTCCCATCCTGGTCCATTGCAGAAGCACTATTAAACAGTTATAAAATATAATTAAACAAGGAAAACAAATGCAGAAAAGATAAATACCCCGGCTAACTATGGGGCTCAACTCTAAAAGCGATAGAGACGGGTCTCCTCCCCCCCACCGCGGTCACTTTCTGTGGCTTGTCGGTGATCCGCTGGAGGCAGACTTCCCTCAACCAGACTCCAACCCTCATATTTCTAACACATAGCATGCACATACCAAGAATTACAATCCAAAATAAATTCTATTGCAGAAAGGGTAAAAAAAAAAAAAAAAGCATTACCTGTGCTTTTAGTAGTATCCACAGAGGAGAGCACTGGTCCAGGTAGCAGGCAGGGATGTGCTTAGTGACAGCAATAGTAACTATCCAGGCAGCAGGCAGGAATTTTATCTATAGTCAGCACAGTCCATAGAAATTGTCCAGGCAGAGACAGCCAGCACAGCCATAATAATGGTCCTTGTACACTGTTACCTACAGACACTCATTATTGTACCGCTCTCCTGCCCTTCATAAACATACTGCCTCTTGCTACAGCTAATTATTTGCATAGTCCAAGTAACGGTGTGGTCCATTCATGCGACAGGCATGGGCATGGTGGCAGTAAGTCAGCAGCAGGCTGAGGGCCCCAATCAGGTAAGACCTGTGCACAGGGGCACAGGGGTAGAGGCTTCGACCCACCCAAATCTCTATGAAGCCTCCGGACTTCAGACCCTAATCTGGAAAGTCCGAAACCCGGAGAAAACAAAAAAAATTGTTTTCTCCATCCGGAAAAACAATTCTGGAGCCCCTCACATATGTGAGACCCCTTGTACTACAGTAGCAGGGCAACAGATCAGTCCAAGCAGTAGGCAAAAGCATAGTCCATAAAACAGGCCAGGGTCAGTTCACGTGCAAGCAGTCCAAGCGGTAGGCAGTAGCGTAGTTGATAAAACAGGCCAGGGTCAGTTCACGTGGAAGCAGTCCAAACGGTAGGCAGAGGCATAGTCACAAAACAGGCCAGGGTCAGTTCACGTGGAAGCAGTCCAAACGGTAGGCAGAGGCATAGTCAAAAAACAGGCCAGGGTCGGTTCACGTGGAAGGCAGTGGCATGGTTATTTGGGAAAGAATGGAAAATGGTCAGCACAGATGATGAAAATGGGGAAATGGTTAAAAATATGGGCTAATATTTTAGGGATGTATGATAAAGTTGGAAGCATTCACCAATGCAAAGGCCAGGTTGGGAGGGACACTGGGGACAATGGTAACTGGTATCTTTTCTAAATCCTTTTTTGGTGCACACGCAACATTTTTTTTGCCGTCTTCGGCCTGCTTTAGATGGTGGAATGCTGAAGAGGAAGTGGCGCTCATGAAGTTGGCAAACAGCCTCAGAGCGAAGGTCTTCTGGGGGGGGGGTCTTTGGTGATAGATGAGGGACGTGACAACTTCTTCTAGGAATTTTAGGAAGGGGGCAGGGCTTTAAATGGATCTGGTGTAGACTACGTAGGAATTGTAAATGGCCAAATGGATGAGATAAATTGCTACCTTCTTATACCAGAATCGGGACCTCCTTATTGACAAATAGGGCTGAATCATTTGATCATTAAAATCTACCCCCCCATGTAGAGATTATAATCTTGGACACATATTGGCTTTTCAATGGGACCTCGTCTTCTTTGTACCTCAATTGTAGTGTCGTCATGGATGGTGGACATCATGTGCACATCCCTCTTATCCTTCCACCTCAAGGCCAGCACTTCCTTGCATCTCAATGATGCTCTTTCCCCCCTTCGCAGCTTTTTGTTCGCTAAAGATTGTGGGAAGCCCTTTCTATTTTTTCTGGAGGTTCCACAGGGCAGGGTTTTTGCAATGCATAAGTGTTTGAAAAGGGGCAGGCTCGTGTAAAAGTTGTCAACGTATATGTGATATCCTTTGTTCAGAAGTGGGTATGTCAGGTCCCATACAATCTTTCCAGTTGTGCCCATGTAGGCCGGGCACTCAAGGGGCTGGAGCTGGGAATCTTTTCCTTCATATATGCGGTACGCATACAAATATCCCGTGGCTCTCTCACAGAGCTTGTATAACTTTACTCCGTATCTGGCCCTTTTGCTAGGAATATATTGCGTTATTCCTAGCCGGCCTGAAAAGGGTACCAGGGACTCATCGACACATATATTCTGATTGGGGACATAGAGTTCTGCAAATTGTTGGGAAAAGAAATTTATCAGTGGGCGAATCTTGTATAACTTGTCGTAATTTGGATGATTGTGGGGAGGGCACTGGGTGTTGTTGCTGAAGTGAAGAAAGCGCATTATCATCTTGTATCGGGACCTGGACATTACGGCAGAATAAATGGGCATGTTGTGGATAGGGTTGGTGGACCAATAGGCATGTCCTTCATTTTTTTTTGTAATCCCCATGTTTAGGGTGAGGCCCATAAACACTTTGAACTCCTCCAATTCAGATGTCTCCACTCAAAAGGATGGGCATAGGATGATTGGGGGTTGTTGGCAATATATTGCTGGGCATATAAATCTGTCTGGTCCACAATAAATTGCAGCATAGTGTCGGGCAAAAACATATGAAAGAAATCAATCTCTGAGAAATTTTGGGTGTTGGTCTGCACACCTGGCAGTGCTGTGAACGGGTGATGCCGAGTTGGAAGGCAGCCATGTTGAGTTGGCAAGACCATCTGGCATGTATGTAGAGGCCCTGGCTCTTGGGGGGTATGACACTCCAGTAGTTGGATTGGAATTTCCTGTGCTGGTACTCAGGCGTGATGTGGCAGGACTGGTACTGGGTCTGAGCATTTGTTCCTGGGGCCTATCGCCGGCAGCAGCGCTGGTACTAGGCATTTGTTCCCGGGGCCTATCGCTGGCGGCAGCACTGGTACTGGGCCTGGGAATTTGTTCCTGGGGCCTATTGGTGGTGGCAGCGCTGGTACTGGGCCTGGGAATATAATCCTGGTTTCCAGAGTGCCGTGCCCTTTTGGGAGGGACCCATTCTTCCTCTGAATCATTTGCAGATTATCCTGATACTCAGGAGGAGTAGCAGAAAGTGTTTTGGTGTGAAATTCTAAGTATGTTCATGCTGTATGTAAAACAAACATCATATTAAACCTTGGGGTGTTTACTCTCCAAAATTTAATCATTTTGTGGGAGTTTTCCTTTCCTGGTGCTCCAGGGCCTCCAACAATGTGATAGGTAGTCAGGAAATTAGATGCGTAATTTATGCCCCTAGAAAGCCATCAGATGCTCCTTGCATTTTGGGCCCCTTTATGTGGATACGCTGTGAAAAAGTCTCACACATGTGATATCCCCATGCTCGGGAGTCTTAGAATGTGTTTTGGGGTATAATTCTAAATACATCCATGTTGTGTGTTGGAAATATCTTATTAATTGACAAATGTGTGTAAAGAAAAAAAACGCGTGGCAAAAAATTACATTTTAAAAAGACTCACCATGCCTCTTAGAAAATACCTTTCCAAAAAGGTGGTAATTTTGTGGGTGTTTCTCCTTTCTTAACACTTCAGTAACTCAAGAAATATGATTGGTAGTCAAGAAATTAGATACAAAATGTATGCTCCTTAAAAGCCTGAAGGTGCTCCTTGGATTTTGGGCCCGGATGTGAAAAACTCTC
The DNA here is from genome assembly GCA_037952925.1 of Lithobates clamitans. NCBI lineage: Eukaryota > Metazoa > Chordata > Amphibia > Anura > Ranidae > Lithobates > Lithobates clamitans. Next base: position 718,685 of record JBBGZY010001582.1, on the reverse strand, counting down.
ACACATGTGGTATCCCTATACTCGGGAGGAGTAGCAGAATGTGTTTTGGGGTGTAATTATAAGTATGCCTATGGTGTGTGTGAGAAATAACTTGTTAAAATGACAACTTTGTGAGAAAAAAAAACACATTTTATTTAATTTCATTTTCCAAAAAAATTGTGGCAGAACATTACAACGTCAAAAAACTCGTCATGCCTCTTACTAAATACCTTGGATGATCTACTTTCCAAAAAGAGGTCATTTGGGGGGTATTTGAGCTGTCCTGGCATTTTTGGGCCTCAAGCAATGAGAGAGGGCCGTCAGTACATCAGGACTGATCGATACGAGGGTTCTTCAAAAAGTTTCCGCATTTTTTTTTATATGTTTCGCAGCTGTCTTCACCACAGCGTGACAACTCTTAAACTAAACTGCAAGGTCAGCCGCCTGGCAAGACAGACCAGTCACATGACACTCTCAGACCAATGACTGCTCCTCCCCCCCTCACCATTTCCAAGGAAAATATCAAAGTGCGGAAACTTTTTGAAGATGCCCTTGTATATATATCCCATAGTCTGTAGACTCTATAACTTTCACACAGGCTAAATAATATACTAATAATACTAATACTAAAAAATATATTAAAACTAAATAATATACTACTAATAATAATAATATACCAATAATAATCCAGCCTAATTTTTACCTAAGAAATGTAGCTAAATATATTTTGGCTCAAATTTATGAAGAAAGATTATTTATTTTCAATAACAGAAATTAAGCAAAAGTTTTATGTTTTGTTTTTTCAAAATTTTTAGTCTTTTTTCTTTACATAGAAAAAAAACAGCAGTGATTAAATATAACCAAAATAAATCTCTATCTGTTTAAAAAAAAAAATGATGATGGGGCGTGGCTTGGATGGCTTCCCGGGCAGACGTGTCTCACTGAAGCTCCCGCTCCGGCCTGCCTGCATAGAGCTGGAACCTGCTTCTCTCCGCAGCAAAACATGGGCAAACCACGAAAAAACAAAGAAACGGACCCCAGGGGACACACAACCCGCTCATCCTCGGTCCCTCCGCCACTCATCACCGAATATTTCGGGCAGGGAGTCACGGCCGGACATCACGAGGCCAAGATGGCGCCGGCGCCGCACACAGCAACTTCACCCTCTCCTTCTCCTCAAGCCTCTGTGGATCGCAGGAACAACAGGTATGGATCCGAAGGTGACCTACCTACCATCCGCTCTCCGATCCCCCTTGCTGACCCCCCGATCGGCTCCCCTCCTGGAGGCCATATGATGGGCAGTCTCTCACAAACTTTTCCCCCATGCCTCATAGGGCCTACGCCATCCGCGTCCTCCGGCCAGCCATCCCCCTCCTGGGACTCCTATGCCCCGGAATGGGACCCCCGTTCCCTGCCGCAGCGTTCCCAACCACACAGGGACAGAGCCCCCTCTCTCACCCCTCTCCAGAGAGATGCAGCCCAGACCTCAGCACTCTCACAGGCCTCAGGGCCGCTAGGACTGCAGGGGGCTCATTCACAACCGGGGAGTCCGCATGGCCCGCTGCTAACTAAGCATGCAAGCACTACTCCCTCATCATTACCACCACAGAGGAGACCCCCCACACCGGCTTCCTATTCAGCTGTAGTACAGGGCTCACATGCTCACAATGCATCAGAATCTGATCCTGACCCTGAAGCATGTACATCTTGGCGTGACTACGTCCGTTGTATGCCCACAAAACAGGACTTTCGTATGCTAATTCAAGAAGTGCGGGACACTTGCAGAACTGAGATTAATATGCTTCGCACTGACCTCCATCAACTGTCCACTAAAGTCGCATCCTTAGAGGAAGAAACAAATGATACTAAATTTGAAATCTCACAAATACATGACCGCTTAACTTCGCAAGCTGCTACCCTCAGAGACTTCCAACGCCACCTTGAGGACCTCGACAATAGAGGTAGGCGTAACAATATTAGGGTCAGAGGCCTACCGGAGGCGACACAAGAGGAAGACCTAAATGTGACCCTGCAAACCATCTTTAACAATATTTTAGGCCGCCCGGAACACCAACGAGTTAAGCTGGACCGTGCACATCGCGCTCTGCGCCCCCGGGGACCAGGATCCCGCCCTCGGGACGTGATCTGCAGGGTACATAACTACACCCTCAAAGAGGACATTATGAGAAAGGCGCGAAACATGCATACCATTGATTTTGACGGGGCCTCCCTACAGCTTTTCCCAGACCTCTCATGGATCACCCTTCAACAAAGAAGATCTTTGCAACCACTCCTCACCCTGTTAAGAGAAAATGACTTTCGCTATCACTGGGGCTTCCCCTTTAGCCTCACGGCAAAAAAAGATGGCAGGTCCACAACCCTCCGATATCCAGAAGATCTACAATTTTTCTGCAGAGAACTGGACATCCCGGTACCACCCACTCCTGGATGGGAACCGCTACCAGCACCCCCACCTCGCCCAGATCCTTGGATCCAAGTCGCAGGCCGGAAACGCACAAGACCGCGATCTGCAGGTCCTTCTCCACCACCCCGTCAAAGATGAACCACTGCTCATTTAAATTCCTTACTTCAAACTGACTCCAGGTTTACTTGATTAGTCTCCCCTATTTTTATAGCTAAAAATCCGACACTAAATTCTATACATCCTACCCATTTGCTGTATGGACATATCCACCAAGCTGATCCTCTATCGAGTTAACAACATACGTTTGATTATGACGGTAAAGTTTTGATAGAAAATGTTTATCAAACAGGGCTAGGCCATCCCCCTCTCCCCCCCTTCCCCTATGTCCTTCCCTTTTACACTTACCCTCTCCTCTTCCCCCTTTGCCCTCCCCCCCCCCCCCTTCCCTCCCCTGTAGGGGGCCAAATTATAGGAGAATACCATCACGTAGAGAGGTATCCTTTGCAATTGCGTTCTCTTTTGTTTATTCTGCAGAACACATCTTACTACTGCCTCAAATCTCATGTACTGATGGCCTCAAAGGTTTATACTTTTACTTTTATTCGGGTCATAATCAGGAGCATAGATATGTCAGTTGCCAGTTTATGCATGCAGGTTCCATATTTTTTCTGTTATCTAGTTTTTTGAATTTAGATGCAGGCAGGTCTGGAGGGGGTCGTCCCCTCGTTGGGTCCGTCCTCTCCTCCCCCCCCGGGGTTCTCCGAATGGCTCCTTCCTTTGTCTGTTTTGACAATGGCACTTCTGCCTCTGAGGTCAGAAGGGGCCCTCCGGAGTCTCCCACCCCATCACTCTATGTAGATGGGTTATATTGTGAATGGTTAACTAAACTTGACTTCGTACTAATTTCTGTGTTTCTTTTTCTATTTTCTGTTTTTTTTTTCTTCTGCTTTCCCCCCACTACTATCTCCATCCCCCCTCTTTTCTCTAACTCTATGGGCGCCGCTCGCCTCTGGGGCCTGGTTCAGGTTCGAGGGGCTGCAGATCTCCAAACCGTACTCATCATGGAGACCCCAAATAGGGACACCCTATATTTCAAGACCCTACTACACCCACTAGGTAAGCAACCGCTTCTTTACACAACATATCCACCATGATTGACATATTTTCACTAAATGTAAAGGGCCTTAACTCAAATGTTAAGAGAAGCCTAGCGCTGCGAGAGTTCAAACGGTCCAAAGCTGACATTATTTTTATCCAGGACACCCACCTTGACAAAATGGGCACTATGACATTTGCACGGCGACAATACCCTCATATATACCAGGCCTCTGGCCCACATAAACGGGCAGGGGTGGCAATTCTTTTTAGACAAGGCTCCCCCTTCCAGCTGCAATCTCTATATTCTGACCCACTGGGACACTACCTCATCCTGCGAGGCCTTTGGGGAGGTACGAATATTACTCTTTGTAACATCTATGCCCCAAACACGAATCAAATCTCCTTCTTGACTAAGGCCTTTGATCGCTTGTTTGAGGCTCCCCATCAATATTTGGTGGTTGGAGGAGACTTTAACCTTGTCCACTCCCCGGGTCTTGATAAACACTCAGTGGGCCAGAAGAAATCCCAAGTAACAGTCAATAGAATGGCCGCCCAGTTTCGCCAACTTACTAGGAAATATGCCTTGTTTGATACCTGGCGTACCACTTACCCATCTGCTAAACAATTTACTTTCTATTCCCACCCCCATATGTCTCACTCACGACTGGATTATTTCTTTGTCAATGCCCCGACCCTACGTGCATGCATGAACCCAGACATCCAAGCTATTTCTTGGTCGGATCATGCCCCGATTACACTCTCCCTGACACTCTCCCCAAGCTCCTTTCGTAAATGCCACTGGCGCCTAAACGACTTTCTACTTAAACATGACCCATCCAGAATAGAACTAGAGCAAACTCTAAAACTTTATTTTGCGGAAAATGGTTCCTCTGAGATCTCCACCTCAACCCTGTGGGAAGCACATAAGGCGGTCTTCCGAGGTCAATGTATCTCGCTCTCTACTGCCCTGAAGAGAAACGCTAATGCAACTCGCAACGCCCTTTTAGACAGACTTAAACATCTCGAAGCGCGCTTGCTCGCGTCCCCGTCCTTAACAACCCTTAGAGAACTCACAAGTGTTAGGGCCGGGCTGAAAGATATTGAAATGGGTAAAATAGAAAAGGCGTTAACTAGGCTCAGACAGACTTACTACGACAAAGCCAACAAATCACATACACTCTTGGCGAAACAGCTTCGCGACAAAGCAGCAACCTCCACAACTACGCAACTTAGGGAGGCAAATGGGGCTCTCCAGTCTCACCCTAATAAAATAGCACAACTCTTCCATGACTTCTATTCTGCCCTGTATAATGACCCGAGTGTTCCGCACAACCCACCCCCTCCTGACCTATCCCAAGCCATCCATACCTATTTGGCGGAAACGGACACGCCTAGGCTTACCCCCTCTGCTCTGGAGACTCTTAATGCCTCCATCACAGAGGAAGAGGTGACAGAAACAATCAAAATGTTACCAAACAACAAGGCCCCTGGGCCCGATGGATTACCTTACTTTTACTATAAGACGTTCCTACCACAGTTACTCCCCCATATGACAAATCTCTTTAACTCATTTCTTTCTGACACACCTATTCCCAGAGATATGCAAAACTCCTACTTGACGTTAATTCCAAAACCAGGGAAAGACCACACTATCCCGGCCAATTACAGACCGATAGCTCTCCTCAACACAGACCTAAAAATTTTTACAAAGCTGTTGGCAAATAGACTAAACAACTTTATGCCATCCCTGGTCCATAGGGATCAGGTGGGTTTTATCCCTTGCCGCCAGGCCGGGGATAACACCCGGAGGGTTATAGACCTAGTGGAGGTTGCGAACAGGAACTCATTGGAGGCAATACTGCTCAGCCTGGACGCCGAAAAAGCCTTTGACAGGCTGGGCTGGCCTTTCCTGTTTGCGACTCTCAATCGGGCAGGTATAGAGGGCCCATTTCTCCGAGCTATTGCTCATCTATACTCAGCCCCAACAGCCCAGGTTCGCACTAACTTTGCCACCTCCCCCACCTTTTTGATCTCCAACGGGACCCGACAAGGTTGCCCACTCTCTCCTTTGCTATACGCCCTATGCATAGAACCGTTAGCAGCCCATATTAGAAACAATTCAAATATCCATGGTATTCCAGTCCGTACTAGAGAATTTAAGATTTCCCTATTTGCGGATGATGTTCTTCTCACTCTCGCCCAACCCCGCATATCCCTCCCAAATCTACAAGTGGAGCTGGAGAAATATAGCATCCTCTCAGGATATAAAATTAATAGTTCCAAGACGGAGGCCCTCCCTCTTAACTTATCCCCCCATACACTATCCGTACTCTCACAATCATTTCCATACTCTTGGCGGTCTTCTTCCTTAAAATATCTGGGGATACATATAACATCTACATACGATACTCTATACAAAGCCAACTTCCCCCAGATGTTCTCCTCTATTAGAGCATCCCTAACCAAATGGAAATCTCTGAAACTGTCCCTTTTTGGTAGACTTGCTACCTTGAAGATGACTGTACTACCCAGACTTCTATATCTCTTTGAGACACTCCCTATTACCATTCCGTGCTCACATCTTAAAAAACTCCAAGCCGACATGATAAACTTTTTCTGGAACTATAAAAGACACCGAGTTGCTAAATCGGTTCTATATGCCCCACGTAACCAAGGTGGGCTGGCGTTCCCTAACATAGCTAAGTATTATCTGGCAGCTCAGCTGAGGCCTATAGCCTCCTGGTGTTCTCTACATGCTTACAATAGGTGGACACAGATAGAAAAGCTATGGCTAGCCCCCATACACCCAAATTCCATGCTTTGGAGCTCTGATATACTCCTCGGCAGCGAACAACTGTTAGGACCGATGGCTCTACTGCGTACCCTATGGCGTCGGGCTAAATCGAAATACCCGCTCACCACCACGTCATCCCCAGTCACTTCATTCCTATTCACACCCAATATTCCTGACAGTCTAACCTCACAGATGTCCCACTTTTGGATGGACAAAGCCATATTCCGTTATGGACAATTAATTGATCCCAAAACCAGAATGCTACGAACCTTCTTAGACCTACAAAAGTCTTTTGACATCCCCAAGCAAGCCTTTTTCAGTTACCTACAACTACGCCATTACGCACAATCACTGGGGACGAATTTGAGTTTTTCCCCCCTCACAGACTTTGAAAAGCTTTGCTTAGAGGGTTCGTCCCCTAGAGGCATGATCTCCCGCACCTACCAAATACTGATCACAGATTTCTCTCCAGACGGGCCGCGACATCCATATATGGCTAAATGGGAGCAGGCGCTGGGCGCTGAGATATCCTTAAAGACCTGGCAATCCATATGGACCCAGGCTACCAAAAGCTCCATATGCACGCTTTATAAAGAGAATCAATTTAAGATTCTATATCACTGGTATCAGACCCCCGACCTGCTCCACTCCATATATCCCACGGCCGATTCCCGTTGTTGGAGATGCTACAAAGATAGAGGTACACTATTTCATGTCTATTGGACCTGCCCTATAATTGCTCCCTACTGGAGTATGGTTCACTCCCTACTCCAATCCATCTTTGATGTTGAGATGCTCCTTGATCCGAGGACCTTTCTCTTGGGCCTTCCACCCGCCACCTTCTCTAAAGTGTCCAAAAAACTTTTAGCCCATGTGCTTACTGCAGCACGCTGCCTGGTGGCTTTAAAGTGGAAAAAAAGAGAACCTCCCTCATTAAATGAGTTGCATTCCAGGATCAGAGATGTCAAGAGAATGGAGTATCTCACGGCCTCATTAAACGATACACTTGACAAACATAATCGTATCTGGGAACCCTGGGTTCTGTTGGAAACCCCTGTGACCTAAAAATATATGTTGCGTATGTATTAATGCCCCATTCCCCGCCGGCCTGTTCAGGACCCTGGAGGCGGGCGCCCCCCCTCCCCCCCCCTTCCCTTCTTTCTCCTCTGCCTTTTCCTCCTTTCTTCTTTCTTCTCCCTATCTAAGATTTTAAATGTTTGAGCATATGGTGCTAGAGGTTATACTGCTTGAGATGTATTAATACCCGGTAAACCTATCTCCTTCTGTCACAAAATATTTGCACTGTAAAGACTTTCCGCCCAATAGGTGGGAGATATTGTACCAAATTGCACTGTGATATCATAATCTATATCTCTTCTTGTATCCAATGCCAAAATGCTGTATTTCTTTTTCTGTTAAAAAATAATAAAAATTGTCAGTTATAAAAAAAAAAAAAAAAAATGATATAAAATTAATTTGGGTACAGTGTTGCATGACCGAGTAATTGTCATTCAAAGTGTGACAGCGCTAAAAAAATGACCCCATGAACCAACAACATTTAATAAATTGGAAGATACAAAAGGGGATTTTATCTATTTTTTATTTTATCTCTTAATTTTATGTCACATTTAATTTAATTTTATACTTATACAAATTTTATCTTATTGTGTAATATATTTATTCACGATATTTATCTCTGTGTATGGGCATTTTAGTCTAGCATTTACCCAAGCGTAATGTATGAAAGCAGTAACCTCTGGATATGTATATGTATAAAATAAGTGTAACCATAAGTTTGGTCACTAGATGGAGTCAGGAAGCAACCCATATAAACCTATATAGAAGCAATAGGTTTGCATACCCATGTAAGAAATTGTAATTATATATTTGACCAATAGAGGGAGGGAATGCTTAATATTGTATCCTAAGAGAAGTGAATTAGTATTGGTTTTAAGACATTATTAATGTAAATGAGCAGATCTCATTGTCTATATTGTCCAATGATTAATATGAATCTGATGAGCTGTTTTTATAATAAAGGGAAAGCGCAGAACCAGTATGATGATCAACCACCGTAGTTGCTATGGCAACCGGCACGCCATAAGTATGGACCCCGACCGTCACATGGCTACCCTTGATAAAGTCACGTGACATGTGACGCAATGCGTTGGGAGGAGCCAAGTGATGTCATCTGTAGTGCTTTGCATTGCTTCGATTCCCACTCGCAGATCAGAGCGAGGAGGAGATCGTGGTGGGCGGCTGACTGCTCTATGCGCTCTAATGTGACACTTATACAGTGAGCGCATCTTGTTTGTGTTGCCATGATGCTTTGATTGAAAAGTTCACTTTATAAAGTCTCTTTATATCTGTTTGCATGAACGAAAATTGAATCATTGGAGCCAAAATACCAGTGGATCACCTAAAACGCAGTGAGGCATTTGAAGGTGTAATTGGAATGTAGGCTGAATTCTATTCATTAAGGGAGAAAGTCAATCCCAGTGAACACCAGCTGTTTTTATCCAAAAGACAATATATGGACTTGATGTTTATACTCATTGGGAACTATTATATATATGTTTTATGAGATACCATCTTCCGCATATTGGTTTAGCAGTAACATAAGCGATCTCAAATAATTATCACTATCTGTGTATACATGTATTATTCAACTATTTATTTACGGATTTATTTTTATCACAGATTTTTTAGCGTATTTAGCGCACCATCTCACTTTACATATAGCTAAAAAATGAAAAATGTCCTGAGCAGGAAGAGGGTGAAACATTCTGGACTTGAATGGGGTTAAATGACACAACAACACGATGTGAACAAAAGGAAACTCCAAGAACATTCCAGTAGAGCCCCTATAACTCTGTATTACACCTCCGTCACCCTCCACCATAATATAATGAAACATCACTTTACATTTCAGTGTAGACTTTTGTATCAGCATTAGACATGTGCACTGACAAAAAATGTGTTCGTTTTCGTTTCATTCTTTTTTTGCTTTTTTCGGAAATTCGAAAATTCGAAAATTCAGAAATATGAAAATTCTGAAATTCAAGAATTTGGAAATCCGAAAATTCGGAAGTTCAAAAATGCCGAAATCTGAAAATTTGGATGTTCAAATTTTCGAATTTTGGATTTTTTAAGATTTTCGGATTTCCAAACTTTTGAATTTCTGAATCTTCAAATTTCCAAATTTCCGAATTCTCAAATTTCCGAATTCCGAATTTCCAAATTTGCGGAATTTGGAAATTCAAAAATTTGAAAATCTGAAGAAAAGACAGAAAATCAGTAAAATTCTAAATAATAACTAACTAATAATAACTAACTATTAAATTATATGTATTGGAATTTCCTTTCAAATTTGGCTGTTTGTAAACGTAACGAATACAAATTTATCTGAAGTTACGAATTATCCGAAATAACAAATGCCGCATCTAAAAAAAAATGGAATGGACCAAATTATTAATAAATATTAATAATAAAAAGGGTTTATTATTATAATTGTTATTTATTATTATTAGATGGTTACGTTCCATTATTTTAGATACGGCATTCGTTATTTCAGATAATTTGTAACTTCGGATAAATTCGTACTTGTTACGTTCACTAACAGACAAATTTGAAAGGAAATTCCAATACCTATAATTTATTATATATTATTAGTTAATTATTTCAGATTTTCGAGTTTTCGAATTTTCAGATTTTCATTCTTTTAAATTTTCAGATTTTCATTCTTATTTTCGGATTTTCAAATTTTCGAATTTTCGAATTTCCGAACTTCAGAATTTCCGAATTTCCAACCTTTCAAATTTCCGAACTTTCAAATTTCCGAACTTTCAAATTTCCAAACTTTCGAATTTCGGAATTTCGGAAATTTCAGAAATTTCGAAATCGAAAAATTCGGAAATTCAGAAATTTCGGAATTAATGAATTTGTCAAAATTTGTTAAAAAACTAATTTGGAACTAAACGAATTGCACATGTCTAATCAGCATTAACATAAAACAAGCCAGGGAGAGTCCCAGCTCAAGGTCTGCTATTATCATATAACAGGAGGTTGGGAAGACTCATTCCTGATCATGTTTTCTGCCAGAGATTTCCCAGAATCCTGTCCTGTATGAAGGAGACGTGCATTTCCAGGACTGAAAACTGCCGACATTGCTAGAAAATGAGGAAAAAATAGCCATCACCGATTATCCCCCTTGTGATAGCTTTCAGCAGGTGAAAGAGAGAGATGGGGAAAGTTCATATCCCCTAACTGTCCCGGATTTGGAGGGACTGTCCCTGATTTGGATGGACTGTCCCTGATTTGGAGTGACTGTCCCGGATTTGGAGGGACTGTCCCGGATTTGGAGTGACTGTCCCTGATTTGGAGTGACTGTCCCGGATTTGGAGTGACTGTCCCTGATTTGGAGTGACTGTCCCGGATTTGGAGTGACTGTCCCGGATTTGGAGTGACTGTCCCGGATTTGGAGGGACTGTCCCTGATTTGGAACAAATTCCCTCTGTCTCTGTTTCCTCCTCATTTGTCTCTCATTTTGGTCTGATCTACATAGTTGTATATAAAATGCACTATTTTTTTATCAAAAAGTGTTTCCCAGTGTTAAACCTTTCCTCCTATTTTTCTAAATGGCTGCATTTGTAAATGTCAAACGCCAATAATAAGGAATAATAGCTAAAAAAAAAGCACTTTTGGGTTTAACTTTTTTTTTTGTATAACTCTCCTTTAAGGGCGCGTGGCAGGGGGTGTGTCCTGTACTTTAGATAATAGGTGTCCCTCCTTCCCATCTCAAAATGTTGGGAGGTATGGAAGTTATTAACCACTTCAAGACCGCAATAATATATATATATATATACCCTGTTTCCCCGAAAATAAGACCTAGTGTGATTGTCGGTGATGGCTACAATATAGGCCCTACCCCCCAAATAAACCCTACCCTGTTTCCCCGAAAATAAGCCCTACCCTGAAAATAAGACCTACAAGGACTTTAACTAGGGCTTATTTGGGGGGTAGGGCTTATATTGCAGCCATCACCGACAATCATGCTAGGTCTTCTTTTCGGGGAAGCAGGGTATATATATACTTTGCAGCTTTGAAGTGGTTTACTGGTATTATGGGTGAAGATATTGGCCATAACCCCGGTATCTTTTTCTTCAGCCGGTGGCTGGTATGAGTCACTGAAATGCTTTCAAAATCGGCGGGAGGGGAGCTTCCCCTCCCCCTCCGCCACTTGCCGGTGTTTCTCAGGCTTACCGTTCAAACCGGCAAGCCCGAGAAACGATCCGACGGTGCCGCTGGCTGCTACCAGAGGCGATCAAAGACTAGATCTTCTCTGATCGCCTCTATGGCCTTGGATGACTGGAGTGACGCCATGATGTGACTTCCAGTCCAGGGTGGAAGTAGGAAATTGTTTTTTTTTAATGCAAAAGATCACTTCTTTTTTTTTGGAACTTTTGTTTTTAAAGGTAAAGGAAAGATTTTGGGTCTTATTGACCCCAGATGTCTCCATAAAGAGGACCTGTCATCTCTTATTTCTATTACATGAGATCTCCATAAAGAGGACCTGTCATCTCTTATTTCTATTACATGAGATGTCTCCATAAAGAGGACCTGTCATCTCTTATTTCTATTACATGAGATCTCTCCATAAAGAGGACCTGTCATCTCTTATTTCTATTACATGAGATGTCTCCATAAAGAGGACCTGTCATCTCTTATTTCTATTACATGAGATCTCCATAAAGAGGACCTGTCATCTCTTATTTCTATTACATGAGATCTCCATAAAGAGGACCTGTCATCTCTTATTTCTATTATATGAGATCTCTCCATAAAGAGGACCTGTCATCTCTTATTTCTATTACATGAGATGTCTCCATAAAGAGGACCTGTCATCTCTTATTTCTATTACATGAGATGTCTCCATAAAGAGGACCTGTCATCCCTTATTTCTATTACATGAGATTTCTCCATAAAGAGGACCTGTCATCTCTTATTTCTATTACATTAGATGTCTCCATAAAGAGGACCTGTCATCTCTTATTACTATTACATGAGATGTCTCCATAAAGAGGACCTGTCATCTCTTATTTCTATTACATGAGATCTCCATAAAGAGGACCTGTCATCTCTTATTTCTATTACATGAGATCTCCATAAAGAGGACCTGTCATCTCTTATTTCTATTACATGAGATCTCCATAAAGAGGACCTGTCATCTCTTATTTCTATTACATGAGATCTCCATAAAGAGGACCTGTCATCTCTTATTTCTATTACATGAGATCTCTCCATAAAGAGGACCTGTCATCTCTTATTTCTATTACATGAGATCTCCATAAAGAGGACCTGTCATCTCTTATTTCTATTACATGAGATCTCTCCATAAAGAGGACCTGTCATCTCTTATTTCTATTACATGAGATGTCTCCATAAAGAGGACCTGTCATCTCTTATTTCTATTACATGAGATGTCTCCATAAAGAGGACCTGTCATCCCTTATTTCTATTACAAGGGATGTTTACATTCCTTATAATAGGAATACAAGTGATAAAAAAATAAAATAAAGGGACAGTGTAAAAATAAAAAGTAAAATAAATAAGAAAAAAAAATGAAAGCACTCCCATCCCTCTGTGCTCATGCGAAAAATGTAAAATGGTATTTGCACCACACATACGAAGTATCGCCGCGATTGTTAGAAGGGGAGCAATAATTCTAGTGCTAGACCTTCTCTGTAACGCTAAACTGGTAACAGGTAGAAATGTTTAAATCTTCACCTATGGGGATTTCTAAGTACCGCAGTTTGTCTCCATTCCACAAGCGTGCAAAATTTTAAAGCGTGACATGTTAGGTATCTATTTACTCTGCGTCACATCATCCTTCACATTTTACAAGAAAAAATTAGGTATATATTGTGTGTTTATTTTTTATTGCTATTCATTAAAATGGATGTTTTTCAAAAAAATTGCGTTTGTAAAACCACTGCGCAAATAGCGTGTGACATAAAAAATTGTAATGATCGCCATTTTATTCCCTATGTTCTCTGTTAGAAAAATTATAATTTTTGGGGGTTATAAGTGAGCAGAGGGGGGTGTGGACATGCCACAGCTAAAATGCTTTGCAACACGGCGCAGCAAAAATTGTCCCCACTGTAATGTCTGCTGTACGTGGCGTGTTCAAGTGAACAGGGGGGGTTCCCGCAGCCGTGTGCAATGCATGCTGGTGCCGGGCGCTGCTCTGGGGTTTAAACAGGTGGTAAGGAGGTGATATAACACCTCCCTACTACCTGCCAAATGCCCTCTGAAGAGCAATCCAGATGTGGATTGCTCTTCAGAGGGCACCACATGTGTAAATGAGCCCTAATGCTGTACAGCCATTCCAGTATTTTCTGTCAGGTCAGCAGGGAACTGGGGACAGGAACGTGACTATTAATGTTTACTTCGGGGCTCGGCTGAGTAACTTCATGGTCTGCAGCAATTACAAAATTACTTCATTGGGTCCCATCTGCTCAGCTGGGGGAAGTAATGGAACTATTTAGGCCATGGGTGCTCAACCTGTGGTCCTCCAGCTGTTGCGAAACTCCCATCAGCTGTTGCGAAAGCCCCATCATGCCTCTGCCTCTGGGAGTCATGCTTGTACCTGTCAGCCTTGCAATGCCTGATGGGACTTGTGGTTCCACAACAGCTGGAGAGCCACAAGTTGAGCACCCATAATCTAGGTAATTGTACAGCACATTTCTGGAGGCGGGCATGAAGAAAACAAGGACAAGGAGAAAAGGAAGCTCACGTTGGATTGTAAAGTGAACCCAACATTCCCTAAAAGTTTCTAAAGTAACAAAAGATGGTGAAGTTCAGGCACCTTAACAGGACTAATTCATGTTTATTGGGCAGCAGTGGGGCAATCTTTGTGCAGCGGTTCCTGACAAACAAGTCCAGACCACCTCTTCCATATCAGTCAGCCGGAGCATGTAATTCCCGGGAACCGCAGAACAAGGATTACTCCGCTTGTGCCCGAAAATCATCAAATAGTCCCGGAAAACCTGGACACATGATTCAAAACCTGGAGTGTCCGGGTGAATGCCAGTCAGGTGGCAATCCTACTGTGATACCACCAGACTCTGGGCAGAGTTCTCATAATACCTGATTCCCCCCTGATTCCTGATTCCCCCCACAGATCTTTATACAACCATCTCCTACATAAAACAAAGCATGGAGGGGCTCAGTGAAGGTGGTGGTGAAGGTGTGGAGGTGTCGGATCTGGTCACACAGATCATAAAAGGAGATCCGCCCGGCCTCATAATCCAGATATATCCTGACTCTGTTACTGGAGGGATTGGTGGGTAAGGGGATCCAATTATTATGTGCCACCGTATACTCATCCTCATCCCTGTCCAATCCCCAGGACTTCTTATTATCTCCAATGAATGATGAACATCCGTCCCTCTCTATACTGGGGTAACACATCCCAACTCTCCATTCATGTGACCTCCCAACATCCAGTTCCCAGTAATGTCTCCCTGAGGAGAAACTCTGACTGCTCATCACCTGAATAAAATACTGAAACCTCTCTGGTGTTTCTGGGTAAGTCTGGAATATATCTGACTTGGATACAGTTTTCCTGTCATCTGATATCTGTAGATAATTATGAGCTGTGTTTACATCCAGTAATATGTCTGCAGCTCCCTGTATATAGAAGTATACATTTACCTCTGTTATTATATCAGATAAACCTGTGTGTAAGACCCCCGCCACATCCAGACCCCCTCCATCATGGAGGAGTTCCTCATGTCTCTCTCTGTCCTCATTATCTCCATCCTCAGTATCACACAAGTCACCTGTGTCTGATTCCTGTAGGACAGTCAGTGGATCCGTCATGTTACACAGCTCCTCAATGTGACGTATCTTCCTGGACAGCTCCTCCTTCTTTATTTCCAGATCCCGGATGGAGATGGAGATCCGCTCTGCCCTCCTGTCCCTCAGGACTCTCTTCTCCAGGTCTTCCAGACATCTTCGGAGATCACTAAACAGGACAGTGACTCTCTCGGTGTCACCAGCTGCTTCTTCTTCTACTTTCCTCCTGTGTTCCTGCAGACTCTGGACTCTTTCCTCCATCTCCTCTCTCTTTGTCAGAAGTTTCTACAGAACATTCCTGAGCGTCTCCTACTTCTTCTCAGAAGCCTCATCCAGTGTCTTCATCTTATGTCCTGTGTGTTCTCCAGCCACACAAAACGTACAGACGTACAGATACAGGTCTCATCCTCAGTGCAGTAATACTCAAGGACCTTCTTATGGACGGAGAATTTCCTGCTCTCCGTGGACAAGGTGGGGATGGTTAAGATGTGTTCTGGGATCTTTTTGTGGACTTTCAGGTGTTTATCACACAGAGAAACCTCACAGTGTAGACAGGATCTAATAGCAGGTACAGGAGAGTCCACACAGTGAGTACTGAAGACCCCGGACTCCTGATCATGCTGAGCAGACAGGAAAGTCTCTGCTATGTTTTGCAGTGCTATGTTCCTCTGCAGTGCAGGACAACCCCTGAACCTTTTTCTGCATACAGGACAGAAGAAATCTCCATACCCCTCCTGTGTATTCAGCACATGATCAATACAGACCCGGCAGAAGCTGTGTCCACATCTCAGCATTCGAGGATCTGTATAAATGTTCAGACAGACGGAACATTCCAACTCAGCTCTCAGATCAGCAGATGCCATCCCTGACAGCAGACGAGAAATGAAATGAAAGTCTCTGGACTCGGTTACAACTCGTCTGCACAGGGCGAGGCTGAGCTCAGCTCTCAGGTTACTTATTCAGAATCCTTTTCATGTCAGAACAAGACACGCCCCATGATTGTTTATGATCATTCACGATTAATAGAGCGCCAACAAGGATTGCCGTGATTTACTTTACAAAGGGAGACAGTACAATGACAAAATATTGCAAGACAAGAGAATTAGGAGGACCTGCTCATGGGTGTTTTCCATATAAAAGGAAGGACAAGAAGTATGGAAGGTTGAATCGGATGGGGGTCTTATGGGGTATATGGGGGAGGGTGGAGGAGGCACAATGTATTGCAGTCTGTTACATTTCTCCAAAATCACCCAGCACACTGACAAATTATTGTAAAGCCTAAAAGTTTCCCGATCCAGACACTGGTAGTAGCCAAGAAACAACATACACACACCGATATCTAATCTTCTACTATCAACAGATTATCTGTAAGCAATTTTGCTCCTGACACCTCCAGTCAGTACAATCACTTAGGATAAGTTTACACATGTCGGGTGCAAATTTCCCCTCCGTTTTCACTGCGAATCTCCTAAGTAGCTGTTCATTGGATTTTAGATGCGGTTCAGGTGCAATTTTTTTGGAGCTGGCGGCCATCAGCGTCTTTAACATTAGCTGGTTGTTAAGGAGTGGGCCAGGAAGACACCTAACAATGGATGACTCATCAGCTGTCAGCGGGGTTCCCAACTGACAGCTTAGTGTAAAAAAAACCAAAAAACATTGCCAGCAATAAAAAATCGTGAAAAAAAACGGTGTGGGGTCCCCCCAATCCATACCAGGCCCTATCGGGTCTGATATGGATTTTAAGGGGAACCCCACACCAAAATTTAAAGAAAAACAGCGTGGGGTCCCCCCCAAATCATTACTATACCCTTAGTTCTGATATAAAAAAGCCCCCCCAATTCCATTCTCAGAGAGCTAACATGGCAGCGTCCTCCTCCGCTCCCTCACAGGAACAAGGCGGAATCATCCTGTCACCCGCTGAACCTCCTCCACCTCCTCTGACGGTCAGCCAAACAGCACATCAGCAGCCGAGCCTTAATGATCTCCACACAGTGGCGGCAGATATAAAGGACATGCTATTTGCAGCCATCACGGATCTCCATCATGAGATTCAGGCAATAGCAGGGAGAGTACAAGGTGTGGAGAAGAAGAAGGCCGCACACCAGCAGACCGCAATAAAAAAAATTCACCACGCAGTGGACACACACACTTTGCAGCTCCGTGATCTCCAGAGACACGTTGAAGATTTAGACAACTGAGGGAGAAGACATAACCTGAGGGTAAGGGGACTCCCCGAAAGTGTCAGCACTGATCAGATAATCCCCACAGTGACAGCCCTGTTCAATCAACTCCTTGACAAACCCCGCCAGACACCCATAAACATGGAGCGCATACACAGGGCCCTCAGACCGCGGGGAAGAGAGACTGACCCCCCGAGAGATATTATATGTTGCCTGACCAACTACAAAGTAAAGGAAGAAATCCTTAGGAAAGCCTGGAACAAGACACAGCTTGAACATGAAGGGCATGTCATCCACATCTATCAAGATCTTTCAGCTATTAGGCTTAGACACAGCAGAGACCTGCGCCCTTTACTGGAAGTTCGCAAAAACAAGGGAATCCAATACTGTTGGAAGTTCCCGTTTGGGCTATCAGCAACATATCAGGGACGCTCAGCATTACTCAGAATTCAGGAAGAGCTGGAAGCCTTTTGTCACATCCTTGACATGCCATTTGTGGAAGTACCAAATTGGTATGCCGACTTTAACATCTCCGGTACATCCACACAGACACCCAGAGAAGAACCGATGGAGGCGCAAAACATGCACTTCAGAAGACACCGATCCCCTTCGACTTCAAGAAACACCCCAGCTCTGATGTCTCAACACCAGGTACACAGTCCCACACAGGCAGTGCCCCTCCCTCGCAGAGCATGTCGAGACCGTTAAGTAGACTACTGAAAATTGCCTCGCTCAGTTAAGTTTACAATTCTCTCTCTATCGTCTTTCCTACCTTACTTGTTTGATACCCCGATACACCTGCAAGCTACACCCAAGACACTGATCAGACCAAAGGCCCCTTAACCTACTGGCACTCGACTGTACCGTGCAGGCAACAATCAAATTGTATGGAACTGCTTCCCGATCTCCACATACTGTCCTATCACTTTCCCCATAAGATCTGCAGAGCCTCTATAAGACCCATAACTACCACAGAACCTCCCAGTACTACTCACACGCCTGATCGGCAATACAGCTGCTGCCCAGCGAACCTATCACTTCGCTATCTGTCATACCCTCCCATTTGCATGAATATACGAAGAAGTTGTACCCCCCACCAGAAGAGATGGTTTTGGACCTCCAACGCCATCCGGATTTACAAGGGGATCACGACACTCACGGACAGCGACTCCTACACAGTCCTGCGAACATGTCTTCACTAAGGAACAAAATCCCTCAATACTCCAGGATACCTCGATCACTCGGCACTGGCTCCCCCCCAATCGGGATCCCGAAAATTCACAAGGCACCTGATAGAAAATCCCTGCATGCTATATTCCAGGTCAAGACCAGGTGAACACACTGATAACTCTGGTGAACTCAAGCCGACATTGAGAAGATCTCTGTGCTTAAATCGGTATAGTTTGCTAAGAGAATAGCATTTATATAATATGTTTATTTGTAAAGTCCGAGCTAAGCGCATTGAGGATTTCACTTTATAAGAGGGGCCCGCTGACATATTGCATAACATATGTCAATATCAATATCAATACCTAATACCCTCTATCTATTAGGATTTAGAGGTCCACAATTTGCTAACATTAGTTAAGGAGCAATCTAACCAGACAATATGCCTGAGCAATATGTTGGTACCTAGTGGTTTTGCATCTGTTATATACTTTATATGATATGATACAACTACTTTAATGTAATGACATTCCAATTAGCGACATTTACGCTTCACGTTGGCCACACGGCTATACTCGGTTACCATGTAGCATATGTATTACAGGTACTTTCAGGGTTAGCTCTACTTTATTGTTCTCATATACTTATGTAGCGCCCTGCCCTTTAATCTATGGCTAAATTAGCCTCTGTTCCAGCATTGGCTGTGTTGCGTGCAGTTCCACACTGTCGCCTGTAGGTGTCGTTGTCACCATAGGTCAGTGTTGAAAAGCAACAGGCTGAAGTGTATTGAGTGCTCTTCTTTCTCAGAGGTAACTCGGCAGAGGTGGTCCACTGCTATGCATTCTGGGAGAGAGTACTTATGGGGCAGACGCCATTTTTGTTTGTTTTTTTTTACCTGCTGGCCCTCCTGGCCTAAAGGTATGTGACGGCTTCCTTTTAGCCTCGGGACCATGCTGGCCCGAGGCTGCATTACTATGAGTGGGCCCAGAGGTCGTCTGGGGCCCGCTGGTTTAGAGGTGGTCCTGTGCTGTCTGTCCTGCGGGAAGAAGCCAAGCAGTTGAGAAGATCCAGGGGAGGACTCATCTTGGAGAGGACCGTGCGGAAGGCTGGTGTCTCAAGAGGGGCCTGGTGACTGAATTGGAGGATGCATCCTAACTTAACTTACCTTACAGTACTGCCGGGTCGGCTTAAAGGTTCTGGTACTGTGTCGCTGTTCATCTAAAACCATTACATCCTGTGGCAGAGGATCGTACAGCTATTTTGTTCCCTTAAAGTCTGTGGCAGAGACTTTTTGTTCGTGCTCCATTCCGGCTGCTAAGTTAGAGAGAGAGACCTATCCGGGTGGGCAAAGATCTTTGGACTGAAGGTATAATCGTCTCTGAGATCTTCAATCCCTCAGTGATCTGAAAAAGGTATTTGAACTTCCCTGCAACTCCCTTTCTACCTCTTCACTGCTACTTCTTTCAAGTTTTTCATTAAAGCATTGGAAAAATACTAAAGTGACTGGTGCATACATTGTTGGATACAAAGCTCAACATGGACTCTAGGTTCCTGATGTGGTAAAACTACAGGTAAAGGGGTGACGGTAACAAGACCAATTTATTTCAGCAGCTCCTTCGGGGTTAGTGCTACACTTACATGATGTCACGTTGACGTATTTCAGAGTTATATTTTCAGCTGGAAATTGTCACACTAAGCCGTTCACGAATGGTCATACACAATAAGACATTTGATCAGTTCAATGTCATCACAAATAGTCCGGCTGTCCACATTAAAGGCGACACCAACAGAAAGGTTCATTTGTCGTGGATAAGTGAGTATAAGAGTATAAGATTTCCTATCATTTGAGCCCAGTCTTGCCACACAGAGTTAATCCATCTCTGAGCAATCCTCTTTTATTGTTCAGTGAGACAATTCTTGACAAACTGAGAAAAACTTTGTCAAATACTCCTCCTTGCTGTGAGTGACAGCCTAAGAGACATGCAGTATTTTTTAATTCCCTCCCCCCCCTTTCTTCAGCAGCTCTGCAAGGATTGGCTGTTCCACACCTCAGCATGATTTGGCATGCTGAAGTCATGTGGTTACATTCCTGTCTTTTCACTGGATGTTAGAGATCATAGTGTTAGTTCAGTGTTAGTAATACACAGGGGAGTGTAGAGGTGGGCGGGGAGTCTACTGACATCACGACTCCACCCACCGAGCTCCAGCCAACAGACCCACCCACAGAATATGTAGTTTTTCGGGTCTAATAACAGACAGAGGGGAGACATTTGACAGGTAAAGATACATGCAGGAGGCATGTATATCCTTATAGATAACCCCTATGGCAGTAGTTTAGAAAGGATGACGTTGGGTTTACATCCACTTTAATATCCGCTCCTCTTCCAATAATAACTGTGCCAAATTGAGGCCAAGGGTCTGATAGCACATCTAGACTACCACTTTCTTTCACTCACACCACCTCCCATACAGTGGCACTCTAACGTGACATACCTCCTTACATCAACAGCATATCCAGACGCCACTGAATTCTTCCGGTCTATACATCCCTATATTTGGATAGTTGAGCAGGAACCTCCCTCTCCAAACCCTAAATCTAACCCAAGATACTCGAGTATCACAGTACCACCCCACTTTACTAATCAGCACTTCCAGTACTATTCTTCCCCTTGGTTGTACCTCTCACAAGTTATTACCTTTTAGAAGATAACTATCCCATTTGCCACAGCTCTCATACCTTTTCTCCTCCAAATTCTAGTAGATCCTCAAAATTATATTATCAATGGCCTTAACGTCCCCTAAAGTTGATACACTTCCAATCAAAATCATATCTCTAAATGTAAAGGGACTAAATGTCCCAGAAAAAAGATCCCAGCTACTCCTAACCATGCAACACAGCAAAGCGGACATATTATTTCTCCAAGAAACTAATTTCCAGCACCGACTCTATACCGAAATTACAAAACCATTACTACCCCACAGCTTACCACTCTACGAACTTAGAGTCCAAATCCAAAGGGGTCTCCATATTACTGGCAAGACACTGTTCTTTCTAATTAAAGGAATCAATGATTGATGAAAAAGGTAGATTCCTTTTCCTAACAGGATCTTATAAGGGTAAAAGACTCACTTTAGCTAACATTTATGCCCCAAACACTAAACAGGTCACATTCTTCCGTGAAATCGTTCAGACACTTTCAAGAAGGCACCCTAGTATTGGGAGAATGAACAAATGAATGAAGAATTTGTATAGCGCTACAAATGCGAACTGAATCTCCTCAAGGCGCTTGAGGAGACTTCAACATCCCCCTAAACCCTCTTCTTGATACCTCCATTGGCACATCATCTCTCCCCTACTCTGCTCTGCGAAGCATCATAACCCAACTACAAACGCTATTACTTCATGACACGTGGCGCACTTTAAACCCTAACGGCAAAGACTTTACCTTTTTTTCGACCCCACACAACAAATACTCGAGAATCGATTATCTATTAATTTCGCAAAACGATCTTCCCATCCTCCAACGCACATCTATTGACCCAATGTTTCTCTCAGATCATCACCCAATCTCTATGACTATAGCATTCCCTGACACGTACACTCGCTCACAGTCCTGGAGACTAGACCCCTCTCTACTTACTAATCCTTCTATCGCTGCAGAAGTAGACCACCACATCAAACAATACTTTGTGGAAAACAACTCTATTGACACTTCTCCGCTTATTAATTGGGAAGCCCATAAATGTGTCATACGGGGCGTACTTATCGTAGCAGCTGCTAAACGTACAAAAGAAAGACAAAAAAACGTTTAATGACCTAGCCAACCAGATACTTCTGCTGGAAAAAGCACACAAGCCCTGGACACTCTAAACGCACTAATACAATCCAGAAAAGAGATGCTGGAATTAATCGGCAAACAAACTCGACGTAAATACATCCTTTCCCAAAAGAACTTTTATGAATATGGCAACAAGGCCAGTAAATTACTGGCCAGAGCCCTACAAGCCAAAAAGGCTAACACAACAATACACTAACTCTCCGATGCATCGGGTCACAAATTGAGTTCCACCCCTGACATAGCTAAACAATTTGTAATGTATTATACTAATCTATATGACCTACCTTCATCGAACACCAATAACAACGGGATGGCAAGACAACAAATGACCACTGACTTCCTAAATCAATACAGCCCTACCCCTATTTCAGAATCCTCGTCTCAAGTCTTAGACAAACCTCTGACTAAAGAAGAGGCCAACTTAGCGCTGAAGCAAATGAAGACAAGTAAAAGCCCAGGACCTGACGGACTGACTGTAAGCTATTATAAAACTTACACTGACACTCTAACCCCTATTTTTATATCGACCTTTGATACATGTGCATCACCCACCACACCCCCACGTGACCTATTGACGGCCCACATTGCTGTTATTCCTAAAAACAGAAAAGATTCCTTACTAGTAACTAACTACAGGCCTATCTCCTTATTGAATTTAGACCTTAAATGGTACGCCAAAATACTAGCAAACCGGCTTCTTCCCCTACTCCCCAACTTGGTCCACCTTGACCAAGTTGGATTCATCCCTGGCAGAGAAGCGAGGGACAACACTCTCAAAGCTATTAATATACATCATTGGCCTATGTCCAATCAACGCCAGGGGTTTCTTCTTCTGAGAAGGCATTCAATAGAGTGGCCTGGGACTACATGACAGCATCCCTACAACACATCGGTATCCCTTCCCGAATGCTAAATCTTATACTTATGTTGTATTCCAATCCAACTGCAAGGGTACGAGTCAACAGCCACCTATCGGATGCCTTCTCCATTTCAAATGGTACTCACCAGGGTTGTCCCTTATCCCCTTTATTCTTCGTTCTCACACTAGAACCGCTCCTTAGATGTATTAGAGCTAATCCAAACATAAAAGGAATAAAAGTAACTCAGCACACTTACAAAGTAGTGGCTTTCGCCGACGATATACTCCTTTTCCTGACTGAACCACTGACGACTATCCCAAACCTACTTCAAGATCTCGACCACTTTAAACTCGTATCGAACCTCCAAATAAACATTTCAAAGTCCAATGCCTTAAACGTTACCCTTCCCTCTGAGTTATGCAAACAATGCCAACACAACTTCCCGTTTAAATGGAACAGTCACAAAATTTTATATCTAGGCATCCAACTCACTGCCTCCCTATCAGACTTATATGCTGCAAATTATCTGTCTTTATTACAAAACATATTACGTGACTTGAAGAAATGGTCTGTAGGACTTTTTTCATGGTTTGGAAGAGCTGCAATCGTTAAGATGAACATCCTACCAAGGGTGTTATGTCTACTTCAGACGGTCCCGAACAAACTCCCACCTGCTTTCTTCAAAACCTATCAAAGAGCATGTACGAAGTTTATCTGGAATACATTGCGAACCAGATTGAGCTTTTCAAAACTTACTATCCCTAAACTCATCGGCCTACCCGATTTAAGAAAGTATCAGCAAGCCTGTCACTTAACTAGAATCATCGACTGGAATATCCACTCCAAAATTAAAGGCTGGGTCCAATTGGAAAAATCCTTATCACCTCTTCCGCTGGACCAAGCCCCACTGTTGGCTGCAAAACATATCCCCCCAACATATAATTCTCACCCGGTAATTCACCCCACGCTTGCCTCCTTTCGAAACACCTGTGATAAACATAAGATCTCATCGATCATAGGTCCAATGACCCCTCTTAGACTCAACCCAGACTTTACCCCGGCATTACAGGAATCCTTCCTGAAGGACATTTGGCCACACCCAAACGGACGAGCGGAACACTTTTTCGATGGCAACCACTTCATTTTATACGCCAACCTGACGACCAAAACGACAACTGGTACTTTCCCCTTCTGGACGTATGTTCAAATTAGACATTTTCTCTGGGCCCTCGCACTCAAAACGAAATGGTCGAGACAACCCACCCCCCTCGAAGACATGTGTATAAAAAAGTAACCCCAAAAACATCATATATGTTCTACTTTTTTCTGATCAGAACCTCAAAAACAATTGGGCGAACAGTAAAAGGGAACAAGATCTCTCCATTGAATTCTCTGAATCTGATTGGGAAACTATCTACAAACGTATCCACAAGGGAACAATTAATATTAACGCACAAGAAAACGCATTCAAACTTCTTTCAAGATGGTATTGAACACCCCTCAAACTTCACCACATGTACCCAACACTATCTCCGCAATGTTGGAGATGTGAAACAGAGACTGAGACACTGTTGCACATCTGGTGGTCATGTCCCAAACTCCAATCATTTTGGACGGAAGTACACAGACTCATCCAACAAATAACCACATAAGACCTAGATTTCACACCAGCACAATTTTTGCTGCACCACCTCTCGATACCGAAAAGTACGTACTACCGTTCTTTAGCCATGTATATGGTGACTGCAGCAAAAATGTGTATCCCAACCAGATGGCTCTCTCCAGAGCCACCGTCTATAGCAGACTGGTTCCGCCGTATTCATAAAATAGCTGAAATGGAAGAACTAATTTGTCAAGCGAAAGACATCAAAATTCACCCTGATATGGTCTTGTTGGTTACATTTTACTACCACGGAAGCTTACAAACAAATCCTCACTTAAAACAAACTCGAGACCTGTGGCGGATCATATGACACACAAACAGCTGCATTCCTTCCTCACCCCTTAACATGTTCAAGCCTCCATTCCTCCCTTTATACTGTACACAACGCAGAATGATATCTAAAATCACTCATGACACCTACGGGAATGTTGGATCCCCCTGTCCCCCCTTCCCCTACTCAAAGACTACTCAACCCTCACCACGATACCTACCGATACAAAACAACACTACAGTCTATTGAAGACTGATTACACCATCATTAAAAACAAAATGCTGCCTGCAAAACTTTTTCCTATATCTTCTTTGTAATTCCTACTCTTACTTGACAAAGTTTAATAAGAAATGTTTACTGTTGTATGATTCATATGACTCACTAACCTATTGTACTGTTTTACATCTTTGATCCTCATAGCGGCTGCGTCCGCGTTTGCATATTTTCTATTGTATCGTTTAAGCTTTCAATAAAAACTTTTACAAAAAAAAAAATACAAACCCCCCCATGTTGAGGGAATGTGGCCTGGCCTGCCAGGCTGCATGCTTGTATAAGGGGCTGGTATGGATTTGGGTGGGGACCCCACGCCATTTTTTTTTTTTTTTTTTTTTAATTTTGGCGTAGGGTTCCCCTTAAAATCAGTATCTGACCTGAAAAAGGCCTGGTATGGATTGGGGGGGGGGCGGACCCCATGCTGTTTTTTTTTTCCGAATGAAATTTGTGTCTGATTTAGATGCGTTTCCATAGAAGGCAATGAGCCTGGAATTTGCATCTGAACCGCAAAGCAGTGCTCACAAAAACACACAGAACTCTTTTTATTTGCAACAAATTTGCACTGCCGCTGCACAATAGATATGTGAACCGGCTCCATAGAAAGCCAGTTTGATTCACATGTCAGGCAAATCGGATGTGGTTCAAAATGCACCCAATTGGCACATATGTGAACAGAGCCTTAAAGTGATATTAAAGGCAATGTTTTTTTTAAATAACAAACATGTCATACTTACCTGCTCTTCTGTGATGGTTTTTGCACAGGGCAGCCCTGATCCTCCTCTTCTTGGGTCCAGCACTGGATCTCCATGCCTCTCCCTCTTGCCCCCAGAGCAAGCAGCTTGCGATGGGGGCACCCAAGTAGGCTCACTCCTTAGCCGATGCTCTTCGTGTCCATTCACACACAGAGCTGCGGCTTGGCACTGCCCCTCATTGGCTCACTGGCTGCAATTGAGAGCATCGGGAACCAATGGCTCCCACTGCTGTCTCAGTCAATCAGGAGGGAGAGTCCCCAGAGAGCCAAGGCTCTCATGCACATTGCTGGATCACGATGGGGCTTAGGTAAGTATTAAAGGGGCTGGGGGGTCTGCTGCACACAGAAGATTTTTTACCCTAATGTATAGAATGCATTAAGGTAAAAAATCTTCTGCCTTTAGAACCACTTTATTATGAACTCCCACTTACAGCCTCCTACCAATATAGAGGGAGACTCACCAAAAATCTAGCTGGCTAAACACACACAGGCAGATATAAATCTTACATACAATCTGGTGTACTCGGTTGGGTGGAAGATTTGGTGCTTTTGCCACATTTTTAGATTTTCTAAAATAGACTGTAAGCTAGAACCCCTTTACACAGTCACCATCCCCACTGCACATAGACATTGTGGTAGGGTGAACCCGTGTTACTATTTAAAATGGTGGTTTCCGCCAGATTTTGTAAGAAGCAAGCACACTAATGGCACAGGTGTGCCCTGGCTTCATATGAGAACCAGAGATAGAGCTCAGAGCCCCACCCTCCCGAGGGGGTCAGTGTGTGAAGGGAGCTGTGAGAGCTGCTCATATGTACCATGGTGTCCAGGTCAGGACAGACCGAGGACCGAGCCTGAGAGGAAGTCCATGAGGGACAAAGCAGCTTGGAAACTGCACAGATAAGACGCAGAGCTGAGGTTTCAGTGTCTGTGCATGGAAACTGGGATGTGTTTGATGGTCAGGAGGACCAAAAGGTACTGATCGGAGCAATAAAGCTGCCGAAAGAGCTAGGAGGCTGAATGTTATGTTTGTTTCGTATTGATGGTGAGAACTAGAGTTGTCATGTCATCCCTTTAAACCCGAACACATATGAATTACACAGGTTCTGAGTCTAATTAAATGCAGATAAGGCACCAAGTGAGTTCAATTAACACCTTAATTAGCCACAGAACCTGTTTAATTAATATGTGTTTGGGTTTAAAGGGATGAGGTGGCAACCATAGAGAGAACCCCCTGCATGGGAAGACATACCTGTATGAACCATTGATGTCCTTTTAAATAAAAGTGGACAGGAAAGCCCTGAAAACTATTTCTGGCGTAGAGTAAACTCACTGTTTTGGTGCTACCACCGAGCTACAAAACCCCCAACGTGTCACAACATATAGACACAGATTCTGGTTGCTGGCAATCAGTGATGATCCAAACACACCTGGGTTCGGTTTGAAGGTGGGGGGTGGGGGGTTATTAACAAACATGAGAAAAGTTGTGCTGAATCCAAAACAATTCCAGACATTTTCTGGACTAGCCGGTAAACAAATGGCATGGGGGGGCTGGGTACTGTCCTAGGGAATATGTTCCATAGCAAAAAATAAAAATTACATAGAAATTTACATAAAAAGCCATGCAGGTGCTCTCTTGTTCTTGGAGGAAGGACCCGTACAACCTCCTAGAAGGGCGTGAGGCTCGTGATCTGTGACCTGCAGTGGCCATCGGACACAGCCGATCACCAATCATGGCACTGGGCTGCTGCAAGTGACCCTGGTTACAGTAGTAAACAAGGCTGTCATTCGCAATGCTTTGCTTACTACTCTGTGATTGGTCACAGTGATCACATGGTACCAGGGCCAATCACAGCATCATGGTAGTAAGCAAAGCTTTATGAAACCTTTGAACAGTGTTATTATGGTAACCCCCTGCCAGAGTAGTAAAGTGTCACTATGGTAGCACTGCTCTGGTGTCAGTATGTAAAAAAATATTGTTACAAAAATACTATTAAAAAAATGTAAAATATTTTTGTTGTACATACTGTCACCAGAGCAAGTGCAGCGTCTCTATGGTGAGTGACATTGTATTGCTATGCCAGTGATCGTGTACAATGGCTAATTACTCAGATATCACTGTATGTTAGTGCCGCCAGCCATTACCTCTGATCACCACCACACCAGTCCCAGTGTCCCTGATCACCACCACACCAGTCCCAGTGTCCCTGATCACCCATCACACTAGTCCCAGTGTCCCTGATCACCCACCACACCAGTCCCAGTGTCCCTGATCACCCACCACACCAGTCCCAGTGTCCCTGATCACCACCACACCAGTTACATTGTCACTGATCACCATCACACCAGTTACATTGTCACTGATCACCCACCACACCAGTCCCAGTGTCCCTGATCACCACCACACCAGTCCCAGTGTCCCTGATCACCCACCACACCAGTCCCAGTGTCCCTGATCACCACCACACCAGTCCCAGTGTCCCTGATCACCCACCACACCAGTCCCAGTGTCCCTGATCACCCTCCACACCAGTCCCAGTGTCCCTGATCACCCACCACACCAGTCCCAGTGTCCCTGATCACCCACCACACCAGTCCCAGTGTCCCTGATCACCCACCACACCAGTCCCAGTGTCCCTGATCACCATCACACCAGTCCCAGTGTCCCTGATCACCCACCACACCAGTCCCAGTGTCCCTGATCACCCACCACACCAGTCCCAGTGTCCCTGATCACCCACCACACCAGTCCCAGTGTCCCTGATCACCACCACACCAGTTACATTGTCCCTGATCACCCACCACACCAGTCCCATAGTCCCTGATCACCATCACACCAGTCCCAGTGTCCCTGATCACCCACCACACCAGTCCCAGTGTCCCGATCACCCACCACACCAGTCCCAGTGTCCCTGATCACCCACCACACCAGTCCCAGTGTCCCTGATCACCACCACACCAGTCCCAGTGTCCCTGATCACCACCACACCAGTCCCAGTGTCCCTGATCACCACCACACCAGTCCCAGTGTCCCTGATCACCCACCACACCAGTCCCAGTGTCCCTGATCACCCACCACACCAGTCCCAGTGTCCCTGATCACCACCACACCAGTTACATTGTCCCTGATCACCCACCACACCAGTCCCATAGTCCCTGATCACCATCACACCAGTCCCAGTGTCCCTGATCACCCACCACACCAGTCCCAGTGTCCCGATCACCCACCACACCAGTCCCAGTGTCCCTGATCACCCACCACACCAGTCCCAGTGTCCCTGATCACCACCACACCAGTCCCAGTGTCCCTGATCACCACCACACCAGTCCCAGTGTCCCTGATCACCACCACACCAGTCCCAGTGTCCCTGATCACCACCACACCAGTTACATTGTCACTGATCTCCAGTCATGCTCAATGTGAACAGTGAGAGATGCTTGAAAAATAAGTACAGTGGGAATAGTGTCCACAGGGTCGCTGTTAGAAATAATGGGGCCCCCTACAGCCTACCTGATGGGGCCCCCAACCCCCCACCCCTGACCCTGCATACCTGCCTAAAAGAATGCAGCTTTGTCTTCAAGGGGGACAAAAGGGAGCACTGGTAATCAGTTAGGGGAGATGGGGGGTCCTGATGCTTAGTGGGGGGAGATGACAGGTCCTGGTGTTTAGTGGAGAGAGAGGGGGGTCTTGATGCTTAGTGGGCAGAGATAGGGGTCCTGATGCTTGGTGGGGAGAAATGGGGGGGTTCTGGTGCTTAGCGGGGAGAGGCGAGGGTCTTGGGGCTTAGTGGGGAGAGATGGGGTCCTGGTGCTTAGTGTGGATATCACTGTATAAAAAGTGCCGCCAGCTACTGTCTCTGATCACCCCCACCAGCCAGTCACAGTGTCCCTAATCACCACCATACCAGTCCCAGTATCACTATAAGGCCTTGTTCACTCTCTGAAGGGCGTTTTGTGTTTGGATCACTCTTCAGAGAGCATTTTTGGCAATGAGGAGGAGTTATATCACCTTCCAACTGCCTACATTTACCCCTTGGACCCCCGCACAAATGCTCCCATTCAATTGCAAGAGGAAGTATAATTCCTGCCACAGCCACAAAGCAAAGCATTACAGCCACAGTATGTAGACAACCTCAGTGGCCTCTGCAACTAAATTGCGTAGCGGTTGGGGGGGGGGGGGAGGGGTAGTAAAACAGCAGCTTACCTGCAAGGTTTTACCTCCCCACAACCTCATGTGTGAACCAGGGGCGGACTGACAACTCATGGGGCCCCCGGGCAATAGGAGGTTATGGGGCCCCCCTAGGCAATAAGAGATTATGGGGCCCCCAGGCAATAGATTATGGGGCCACACAGTATACACACACACATACAGTATACACATACAGACACACAATATACACACACAGTATACACATACACACACACTGAAAAGGTACTGGAGAGGCGGGGCAGCTATAAGCTTGGAATTTTTTTAAAAAACACAGATTTTTACATACTGTCCTTGGTTTTATTGAGGCTGGCAACCCTGATGGGGCCCCTTAGTCTCATGGGGCCCTCGGGCAGTGCCTGAGTGCCTGAATGGTCAGTCCGCCCCTGGTGTGAACAATCCCTAATAGTGCAGCCAGTCACGGTGTTGCCAGACCAGTGCGGCTATAGACAGTGTTCCTGATTGGCACCACACCAGATCAGTGCAACCAGCAACAGTTTTCCTAATCACTGCCACACCAGTCCCAGTGTCATCAGACCATTGTAAGACCAGAAACAGTGTTCCCTATCACCACCATGCCAGTCACAGTGTCACCAGACCAGTGTACACCACCAACAATGTTCCTAATTGCCGCCACACAAATTCCAGTGTCACTAGGCCAATGTAAGCCAGAAACACTGTTCCTGATTGCTACTGCACCAGTGCCAATGTCACCAGACCAGCGCAGCCAGTAACAGTGTTGCACCGGTCAGTGACCTCAGGTGACATTGCCAGGTGGCCACGCCCCTTATCTATTTAAAGAACTGTCAGATAGAGGAGCAGTCAGGTGGTGGTTAGCCTTCGTCACGGGCGGAGCTGGGGTTTTTTTCTGGGTCCAGCAGTGTGGTGGGCTGCATGATTGATGATGGATCTACATCGGGGAGCATTGTTTTTTTTTTTTTTAATAAAGGAATTGTCAAAAACTGTGTGTGTTTTTATTTATTTTGAAACTCTTTTGGTAAATGGATAGGCCATACTCATTTACAAAAGTGAGGGGAGAATCTGGGGGCCCCCTTGTTAAAGGGGCATCCAGAATCCAATATGCCCTCTGCCCACAGACCCCCCTGCCCACAGGGTTGTCAGGAAAAGGCCCTTGTCCTCATGTTGAGGGCATGTGGCCTGGTATGGTTCAGGAGGGGGGGTGCTCGCTCGTTCCCCCCTTTCCTGGTCTGCCAGCCTGAATGTTCAGATAAGGGCCTGGTATGGATTGGGGGGGACCCCCACGCATTTTTTTTCTTTATTTTTGTATTGTCGGCAATTGAATTGAATTGCCGGCAATTTAAATGCCATTTTTTTTCTTTACAAAAGTCAGTTTTGCTGCAGCAGGTTCTTTACATGGATACAGATGTGCCACTTTACAGACTAAAAGGACCCCCAGGCACTATTTTTAAATACATTTTTCATTTTTATTGTTTCACAATGTTTAAGCATCAATAAAAACACTGCTCCTTTAAAAACAATACTTAAAAAAAACATGTTTGCATTGATACATCCTCCAGGGCAGTATCTGGACCCTCAAACCCTTTTTGTGGCCAATAACTTGCATATAAGCCTTCAAAAAGGGGACTTTTGATTTTTGAAGTTCGGGTCCCATAGACTTTGATAGAGTTTGCAGCTCTTTTTACATGTTCAGGAGTTCTGGTGCGAATTGAACCGGGGGGGGGGGGGGGGTTCATCCCAACTCTAACAATCAGTCCAAACACTGAAAAAGTCTCACACATGTGGTATCCTGATACCCAGGAGGAGTAGCAAGATGTGTTTTGGTGTGAAATTCTAAGTATGTCCATTGGTGTATGTAAAAAAAATATCATATTAAATTGACAATTTTCACCTCAGGGTGTTTACTCTCCAAAATGTGGTCATTTTGTGGGCGTCTTCCTTTCCTGGTGCTCCAGGGCCTCCAAAAAAGCCTTAAGATGTTCCTTGGATTTTGGGCCCCTTTATGTGGATAGGCTGTGAAAAAGTCTAACATATGTGGTTTCCCCATACTCGGGAGTCATAGAATGTGTTTTAAGGTGTAATTCTAAATACATTCATGTTGTGTGTTAGAAATATTTCATTAATTGATAAAATTGAACTCCTATCTTAATTATCATATAAATACATTGTGTTTATAATGATTGAAGAATTGTGAACAAATAAGCAAATCATATGCAATCTGAGAAATAATGTTGATGACCAGTTATGTTATATCAAAGCTTTGAACCAGTGTATTGACTTTACTATCTTATACATTACATTGATAATTGTTTGACAATTACTTTGGAGAATTTAGGTACTTTTCAGTAAACTTATTACACAAACACATATTCGTACAAATGTCATTACTTGGATACAATTATACAACTGTTATTATCTTTTTCTCGCAATGAGAATTTTTTTAAGAAAAAAAAAGATAAAATTTGTTTAAAAAAATTATAACAATTAACCTTCTGCATTTTCCAAAAACTTGTGGCAAAAAATGACATTTTCAAAAGACTCTTAGAAAATACCTTTCCAAAATGTGGTCATTTTTATGGGAGTTTCTCCTGTCCTGTCGCTTCAGTAACTCAAGAAATATGATAGGTGGTCAAAAAATTAGAAAATTTTTTTGAAAAAAAAAAGTATAATGTTTAGGGGTTCTAAGTAATTTTTACGCGAAAAACACGGATTTAAACCTGTAAACAGAAAGTGCCAGAATAAGCCGGGTCACTGCAAAGACAGCAGAGGGGGGGTGTGCACCAACAGAAAGGTTCATTTGTCGTGGATAAGTGAGTATAAGAGTATAAGATTTCCTATCATTTGAGCCCAGTCTTGCCACACAGAGTTAATCCATCTCTGAGCAATCCTCTTTTATTGTTCAGTGAGACAATTCTTGACAAACTGACAAAAACTTTGTCAAATACTACCCCTTGCTGTGAGTGACAGCCTAAGAGACATGCAGTATTTTTTAATTCCCTCCCCCCCTTTCTTCAGCAGCTCTGCAAGGATTGGCTGTTCCACACCTCAGCATGATTTGGCATGCTGAAGTCATGTGGTTACTTTCCTGTCTTTTCACTGGATGTTAGAGATCATAGTGTTAGTTCAGTGTTAGTAATACACAGGGGAGTGTAGAGGTGGGCGGGGAGTCTACTGACATCACGACTCCACCCACCGAGCTCAAGACAACAGACCCACCCACAGAATATGTAGTTTTTCGGGTCTAATAACAGACAGAGGGGAGACATTTGACAGGTAAAGATACATGCAGGAGGCACGTATATCCTTATAGATAACCCCCATGGCAGTAGTTTAGAAAGGATGACGTTGGGTTTACATCCACTTTAATATCCGCTCCTCATCCAATAACAACTGTGCCAAACTGAGGCCAAGGGTCTGATAGCACATCTAGACTACCACTTTCTTTCACTCAAACCACCTCCCATACAGTGGCTCTCTAACGTGACATACCTCCTTACATCAACGGCATATCCAGACACCACTGAATTCTTCCGGTCTATATATCCCCATATTTGGATAGTTGAGCAGGAACCTCCCTCTCCAAACCCTAAATCTTACCCAAGATACTCGAGTATCACTGTACCACCCCACTTTACTAATCAGCACTTCCAGTACTATTCTTCCCCTTGGTTGTACCTCTCACAAGTTATTACCTTTTAGAAGATAACTATCCCATCTGCCACAGCTCTCATACCTTTGCTCCTCCAAATTCCAGTAGATCCACAAAATTACATTATCAATGGCCTTGACGTCCCCTAAAGTTGATACACTTCCAATCAAAATCATATCTCTAAATGTAAAGGGACTAAATGTCCCAGAAAAAAGATCCCAGCTACTCCTAACGATGCAACACAGCAAAGCGGACATATTATTTCTCCAAGAAACTAATTTCCGCACCGACTCTATACAGAAATTACAAAACCATTACTACCCCACAGCTTACCACTCTACGAACTTAGAGTCCAAATCCAAAGGGGTCTCCATATTACTGGCAAGACACTGTCCTTTACAATTAAAGGAATCAATGATTGATGAAAAAGGTAGATTCCTTTTCCTAAAAGGATCTTATAAGGGTAAAAGACTCACTTTATCTAACATTTATGCCCCAAACACTAAACAGGTCACATTCTTCCGTGAAATCGTTCAGACACTTTCAAGAAGGCACACTAGTATTGGGAGAATGAACGAATGAATGAAGAATTTGTATAGTGCTACAAATGCGAACTGAATCGCCTCAAGGCGCTTGAGGAGACTTCAACATCCCCCTAAACCCTCTTCTTGATACCTCCATTGGCACATCATCTCTCCCCTACTCTGCTCTGCGAAGTATCATAACCCAACTACAAAAGCTATTACTTCATGACACGTGGCGCACTTTAAACCCTAACGGCAAAGACTTTACCTTTTTTTTGACCCCACACAACAAATACTCGAGAATCGATTATCTATTCATTTCGCAAAACGATCTTCCCATCCTCCAACGCACATCTATTGACCCAATGTTTCCCTCAGATCATCACCCAATCTCTATGACTATAGCATTCCCTGACACGTACACTCCCTCACAGTCCTGGAGACTAGACCCCTCTCTACTTACTAATCCTTCTATCGCTGCAGAAGTAGACCACCACATCAAACAATACTTTGTGGAAAACAACTCTATTGACACTTCTCCGCTTATTAATTGGGAAGTCCATAAATGTGTCATACGGGGCGTACTTATCGCAGCAGCTGCTAAATATAAAAAAGAAAGACAAAAACAGTTTAATGACCTAGCCAACCAGATACGTCTGCTGGAAAAAGCACACAAGCCCTGGACACTCTAAACACACTAATACAATCCAGAAAAGAGATGCTGGAATTAATCGGCAAACAAACTCGACCTAAATACATCCTTTTCCAAAAGAACTTTTATGAATATGGCAACAAGGCCAGTAAATTACTGGCCAGAGCCCTACAAGCCAAAAAGGCTAACACAACAATACACCCACTCTCCGATGCATCGGGTCACAAATTGAATTCCACCCGTGACATAGCTAAACAATTTGTAACATAGTATACTAATTTATATAGCCTACCTTCATTGAACACCAATAATGACGGGATGGCAAGACAACAAATGACCACTGACTTCCTAAATCAGTACAGCCCTACCCCTATTTCAGAAACCTTGTCTCAAGTCTTAGACAAACCTCTGACTAAAGAAGAGGCCAACTTAGCGCTGAAGCAAATGAAGACAGGTAAAAGCCCAGGACCTGACGGACTGACTGTAAGCTATTATAAAACTTACGCTGAAAATCTAACCCCTATTTTTATATCGACCTTTGATACATGTGCATCACCCACCACACCCCCACGTGACCTATTGACGGCCCACATTGCTGTTATTCCTAAACCCGGAAAAGATTCCTCACTAGTAACTAACTACAGGCCTATCTCGTTATTGAATGTAGACCTTAAATGGTACGCCAAAATACTAGCAAACCGGCTTCTTCCCCTACTTCCCAACTTGGTCCACCTTGACCAAGTTGGATTCATCACTGGCAGAGAAGCGAGGGACAACACTCTCAAAGCTGTTAATATACATCATTGGCTTACGTCCAATCAACGCCAGGGGTTTCTTCTGTCCCTGGATGTGGAGAAGGCATTCAATAGAGTGGCCTGGGACTACATGACAGCATCCCTACAACACATCGGTATCCCTCCCCGAATGCTAAATCTTATACTTATGTTGTATTCCAATCCAACTGCAAGGGTACGAGTCAACAGCCACCTATCGGATGCCTTCTCCATTTCAAATGGTACTCGCCAGGGTTGCCCCTTATCCCCTTTAATCTTCATTCTCACACTAGAACCGCTCCTTAGATGTATTATGGAAAAAAGAAAAAAGCCCCAAGGATGTTGCAGATACAGAGAGGAGTAAGTAAGGGTATACCCATAGATAAAAATATATATATTTTATTAGGGCAAAAGTAATAGTAGACAATACAAAAGTATCTTGTACAAAAATCACCTAAAAACAATAAACAATACAACCTGAGCAAAATGAAACAGCCGCTGAGCTTGGAGTGCACCACAGATCAAACCATGAAGCTCGACTAGTGGGGCATATGTTCTAAGGAACCCAACATGTTTCGGAGAGCAAAAAGAGGGATTTTTAAGATATGTATGTTTCCTTCTTTAGGGGTTAAAACAGACATGCTGCTTCATTTCTATTGAAAGAAAAACATGTAATAGATGGTGTATATATTAATATATATTTATAACAAACTGGTTGGTTATGGCAACAATATGGTACATGTCAGGTAAATAAAATTAGCCTGTACTTACATAACAGTGTTTGTATTTTTACTTTACACACCAGTAGACAGGGCATCGGGACTTGGATATTGCTTAACCGCATTTTCAAAGTATATACGTGTTTGAAAAAAACATTCTCATAAGGTTGAAAATGGAAGCTGGAGAATCCGAGCTAAGTACATATAACCAGGACCAGTGGATGCACCCGGGGCGGTCCAACAATGCTCACGGGGATATCCCTAATAGATGGGGACGAACATCTAGTGGAATGGGGAAATCTAAAGATAATAGATGGCAATGAGACTACATACATTGGAGGTTTTATATGGGGTTAAGTGAGCCAACAAGGCATCCCTACCCCAAAGCAAACATTGCACTTGTAACGGTGCAAAGGATAAATAGCCATAAGTATAGTGTAAATACCTGCAATGAGCATGTGGGTTGGTATCCGTAAAGATCCTCAGCGTTTCCTGGCTGTGTAGCAATGGCTGCTCACACAGTCAGGCATATATACGCCCAAGGATCAAAGGAGGGCCAATCAGGGCCACATTATTGGGCAGTAGGAGGAGGGAGAAGGAAGCAGGCAGACACAGGTGCTGGGGATCGTCAGCTGACGCTTCCCCACATCACCTGTGCTGCTGAATCCAGTCCCACGTTCGTCTCCAATGGGAAACCTCCGGCTGATGCGGCGTCCGGTGCCACCGCGCCTTACACGGTGACGTCAGACGTCGACACGGCCGCCCGCACGGAAGTGGGCGGATGCACTGGACGGAGGAAAGGTCCAGTGCGCCGATGCGGAGAACAACTGTCTCCACAGGTGTACTCGCCCAAGACACCCCCATAAAGGGGGTAAGACTGCCCCAAAGCGGCACAGTAAGCACGCCACCGTGGGGCCCCCCGTGCTGGGGAGCCTCAGTGGACCATCAAGGGCACCAATGGACCCCGTAAAAATAGAAATCTTTAAATACGGCTGAAAGCAATCTGATCCATCGGCTAATGTCTAGACGGTTGAAGTTAAACTCCAGTGGGCAGAGATAGGGGTCCTGATGCTTGGTGGGGAGAAATGGGGGGGTCCTGGTGCTTAGCGGGGAGAGGCGAGGGTCTGGGGCTTAGTGGGGAGAGATGGGGGGGTCCTGGTGCTTAGTGGGGATATCACTGTATAAAAGTGCCGCCAGCTACTGTCTCTGATCACCCCCACCAGCCAGTCACAGTGTCCCCAATCACCACCATACCAGTCCCAGTATCACTATAAGGCCTTGTTCACTCTCTGAAGGGCGTTTTGTGTTTGGATCACTCTTCAGAGAGCATTTTGGCAGTGAGGAGGAGTTATATCACCTTCCAACTGCCTACATTTACCCCTTGGACCCCCGCACAAATGCCCCCATTCAATTGCAACAGGAAGTATAATTCCTGCCACAGCCGCAAAGCAAAGCATTACAGCCACGGCATGTAGACAACCTCAGCTGCCTCTGCAACTAAATTGCGTAGCGGTTGGGGGGGAGGGGTAGTAAAACAGTAGCTTAACTGCAAGGTTTTACCTCCCCACAACCTCATGTGTGAACCAGGGGCGGACTGACAACTCATGGGGCCCCCCGGCAATAGGAGATTATGGGGCCCCCCTAGGAAATAAGATATTATGGGGCCACACAGTATACACACACACAGTATACACACACACACACACACACACACATACAGTATACACATACAGACACACAATATACACACACAGTATACACATACACACACTGAAAAGGTACTGGAGAGGCGGGGGAGCTATAATCTTGGGATTTAAAAAAAAAAACACAGGCTGGCAACCCTGATGGGGCCCCTTAGTGGCATGGGGCCCTCGGGCAATGCCCCTGGTGTGAACAATCCCTAATAGTGCAGCCAGTCACGGTGTTGCCAGACCAGTGCGGCTATAGACAGTGTTCCTGATTGGCACCACACCAGATCAGTGCAACCAGCAACAGTTTTCCTAATCACTGCCACACCAGTCCCAGTGTCATCAGACCATTGTAAGACCAGAAACAGTGTTCCCTATCACCACCATGCCAGTCACAGTGTCACCAGACCAGTGTACACCACCAACAATGTTCCTAATTGCCGCCACACAAATTCCAGTGTCACTAGGCCAATGTAAGCCAGAAACACTGTTCCTGATTGCTACTGCACCAGTGCCAATGTCACCAGACCAGCGCAGCCAGTAACAGTGTTGCACCGGTCAGTGACCTCAGGTGACATTGCCAGGTGGCCACGCCCCTTATCTATTTAAAGAACTGTCAGATAGAGGAGCAGTCAGGTGGTGGTTAGCCTTCGTCATGGGCGGAGCTGGGGTTTTTTTCTCGGTCCAGCAGTGTGGTGGGCGGCTTGATTGATGATGGATCTACATTGGGGGACATTATTTTTTTTTTTAATAAAGGAATTGTCGAAAACTGTGTGTGTGTTTTTATTTATTTTGAAACTCTTTTGGTGAATGGATAGGCCATACTCATTTACAAAAGTGAGGGGAGAATCTGGGGGCCCCCTTGTTAAAGGGGCATCCAGAATCCAATATGCCCTCTGCCCACAGACCCCCCTGCCCACAGCCCGGGGTTGTCAGGAAGAGGTCCTTGTCCTCATGTTGAGGGCATGTGGCCTGGTATGGTTCAGGAGGGGGGGTGCTCGCTCGTTCCCCCTTTCCTGGGCTGCCAGCCTGAATGTTCAGATAAGGGCCTGGTATGGATTGGGGGGACCCCCACTCATTTTTGTCTTTATTTTTGTATTGTCGGCAATTGAATTGAATTGCCGGCAATTTAAATGCCATTTTTTTTCTTTACAAAAGTCAGTTTTGCTGCAGCAGGTTCTTTACATGGATACAGATGTGCCACTTTACAGACTAAAAGGACCCCCAGGCACTATTTTTAAATACATTTTTCATTTTTATTGTTTCACAATGTTTAAAGCATCAATAAAAACACTGCTCCTTTAAAAACAATATTTAAAAAAAACATGTTTGCATTGATACATCCTCCAGGGCAGTATCCGGACCCTCAAACTCTTTTTGTGGCCAATAACTTGCATATAAGCCTTCAAAAAGGGGACTTTTGATTTTTGAAGTTCGGGTCCCATAGACTTTAATAGAGTTTGCGGCTCTTTTTACATGTTCGGGAGTTCTGGTGCGAATTGAACCGAGGGGGGGGGGGGTTGTTCATCCCAACTCTAATAATCAGTCCAAACACTGAAAAAGTTTCACGCACACATGTGGTATCCTGATACCCAGGAGGAGTAGCAAGATGTGTTTTGGTGTGAAATTCTAAGTAAGTCCATTGGTGTATGTAAAAAAAATATCATATTAAATTGACAATTTTCACCTCAGGGTGTTTACTCTCCAAAATGTGGTCATTTTGTGGGCGTCTTCCTTTCCTGGTGCTCCAGGGCCTCCAAAAAAGCCTTAAGATGTTCCTTGGATTTTGGGCCCCTTTATGTGGATAGGCTGTGAAAAAGTCTAACATATGTGGTTTCCCCTTACTCGGGAGTCATAGAATGTGTTTTAAGGTGTAATTCTAAGTACATTCATGTTGTGTGTTAGAAATATTTAATTAATTGATAAAATTGAACTCCTATTTTAATTATCATATAAATACATTGTGTTTATAATGATTGAAGAATTGTGAACAAATAAGCAAATCATATGCAATCTGAGAAATAATGTTGACGACCAGTTATGTTATATCAAAGCTTTGAACCAGTGTATTGACTTTACTATCTTATACATTACATTGATAATTGTTTGACAATTACTTTGGAGAATTTAGGTACTTTTCAGTAAACTTATTACACATATTCGTACAAATGTCATTACTTGGATACAATTATACAACTGTTATTATCTTTTTCTCGCAATGAGAATTTTTTTAAGAAAAAAAAAAAAGATAAAATTTGTTTAAAAAAATTATAATAATTAACCTTCTGCATTTTCCAAAAACTTGTGGCAAAAAATGACATTTTCAAAAGACTCACCGTGCCTTTTAGAAAATATCTTTACAAAATGTGGTCATTTTTGTGGGAGTTTCTCCTGCCCAGTTGCTTCAGTAACTCAAGAAATATGATAGGTGGTCAAAAAATTTGATACAAAATGCATGCTTCTTAAAAGCATGACTTTTGTATTTTTAGCTTGTTTTGCAAAAAAATAAAAACCCCAGGGGTGATCAAATACCACCGAAGGAAAGCTCTATGTGGGAAGAAAACTATGAAATTTTAGTTTGGGTACAGTGTTGCATGACCGCGCAATTGTTATTCAAAGTGTGACAGCGCTATAAAAGCTGAAAATTGTCCTGGGCACGAAGGGGCGAAAGTGCCCGGTATTGAAGTGGTTAAGTGCCCTAGTTTGTCGCCATTCCATGATACTTTCGCGCAAAATTTTAAAGCGTGACATGTTGGGTATCTATGTACTCTGCGTCACATCATCTTTCACAATATACAAACAAATGGGGGTATATATTGTATTGTTTTATTTTAAATTCATTAAAGTATATATATTTTTTGCAAAAAAATTGCGTTTGAAAAAAAACCGTTGCGCAAATACATAACATAAAAAAACTACAATAATTGTCATTTTATTCTCTAGCTAAAAAAAAAAAAAAAAATGTATAATGTTTAGGGGTTCTAAGTAATTTTTACGCGTAAAAAACGGATTTAAACCTGTAAACAAAAAGTGCCAGAATAAGCCGGGTCACTGCAAAGACAGCAGAGGGGGGGAGGGGGGTGTGCACATGTCACAGCTGTCTATGAGACTCGGCTGATCACAGATCGGAGTAAGGCGTCGATCCCGACCCCTTACCACGTGATCAGCTGTCAGCCAATGACAGCTGATCATGTGACGTAAACAGAGCCGGTAATTGGCTATTTTTTCTCCTCACGCTAGTAGCGTGAGGAGAAAAAAAAAGCTGATCGCTGGCGGCTGTGAGAGGGACATCGGTCCCCGATCATGGAGAGCCTCTGCAGAGGTTTCTGTGCCCACCAGCGTCACCAGAAGTGCCCACCAGCGCCACCTACCAGTGCGAACTACCAGTGCCCACAGTACCACCCATCAGTGCCCACAGTGTTACCTATTAGTGCCCACAGTGCCACCTATCAGTGCCACCTATAAATCAACAATCAGTGCGTCATCACCAGTGCTGCCTATCAATACCACCTATCAGTGCCCATCAGTGACATTGATCAGTGCCACCCATCAGGGCCCATCAGTGCCGTCTTATCAGTGCCTATCAGTGTCACCTTATCTGTGCCCATCAGTGCCCATCAGTGCAGCCTAATCAGCAAATATTAATGAAGGAGAAAAATTACCCATTACCCGCAAAATTTTATAACAAACTATGAAACGTTTTTTTTTTCAAAAAACTTTTGTCTTTTTTTTTGTTTGTTTAGCAAAAAATGAAAACCCAAATGGTGATTAAATACCACCAAAAGAAAGCTCTATTTGTGTGAAAGCTGAAAATTGGTCTGGGCAGGAGGGGGGTTTAGGTGCCCAGTAAGCAAGTGGTTAAACAGGTGGTGAGGGGCGATATACCATCTCCTTAGTGCCTGTCAAACGCTGTCTGACAGATTGCCGTCTGATAGATTGCTCTTCAGAGGGCACCCTAATGCTGTACAGCCATTCAGGTCAGCAGGGAACTTTGGACAGGAACGGGACTATTAATGTTTACTTCGGGGCTCGATTGAGTAACCTTGTGATCTGCAGCAATTACAAAATAACTTCCCTGGGTCCCATCTGCTCAGCTGGGGGGAAAAAACTGGACTATTTCTACCATGAGTGCTCAACCTGTGGTCCTGCAAGTGTTGTTAGAAGCCTCTG
The DNA here is from genome assembly GCA_037952925.1 of Lithobates clamitans. Lineage (NCBI taxonomy): Eukaryota > Metazoa > Chordata > Amphibia > Anura > Ranidae > Lithobates > Lithobates clamitans. The sequence goes on along the minus strand of JBBGZY010001582.1, from coordinate 676,168 downwards.
CCTCTGGGAGTCATGCTTGTACCTGTCAGCCTTGCAATGCCTCATGGGACTTGTAGTTCTGCAACAGCTGGAGGGCCACAGGTTGAGCCCCCATGATACAGCACATTTCTGGAGGCAGGCACGAAGAAAACCAGGACAAGGAGGAAAAGATGCTGGATTTGGATTTTATAGTGAACCCCGACATTCCCTAAAAGTTTCTAAAGTAACAAAAGATGGTGAAGTTCAGGCACCTTAACAGGACTAATTCATGTTTATCGGGCAGCAGTGGGGCAATCTTTGTGCAGCGGTTCCCGACAAATAAATCAAAGTCTCTGCCTCCTCCTCCATATCAGTCAGCCAGAGCATGTAATTGCATGGAACCGCAGAACAAGGATTACTCCGCTTGTGCCCGAAAATCATCAAATAGTCCCGGAAAACCTCGACACATGATTCAAAACCTGGACTGTCCGGGTGAATCCCAGCCAGGTGGCAATCCTACTGTGATGTCACCAGACTCTGGGCGGAGTTCTCATATCACCCGATTCCCCCCACAGATCTTTATACAACCATTTCCTACATAAAACACAGCATGGAGGGGCTCAGTGAAGGTGGTGGTGAAGGTGTAGATGTGTCGGATTGGGTCACACAGATCATAAAAGGAGATCCGCCCGGCCTCATAATCCAGATATATCCTGACTCTGTTACTGGAGAGCTTGGTGGGTAAGGTGATCCAATCAATGTAATTTTTTACCGAATACTCATCACCTTCCCTGTCCAATCCCCAGGACTTCTTATTATCTCCAATGAATGATGAACATCCATCCCTCGCTATACTGGGGTAACACATCCCGACTCTCCATTCATGTGACGCACCGACATCCAGTTCCCAGTAATGTCTCCCTGAGGAGAAACTCTGACTGCTCATCACCTGAGCACAATACTGAAATCTCTCTGGTGTATCTGGGTAGGTCTGGTATATATCTGCCATGGATACAGTTTTCCTGTCATCTGATATCTGTAGATAATTACTAGCTGTGTTTCCATCCAGTAATATATCTGCAGGTCCCTGTATATAGTATACATTTACCTCTGTTATTATATCAGATAAACCTGTGTGTAAGACCCCCGCCACATCCAGACCCCCTCCATCATGGAGGCGTTCCTCATGTCTCTCTCGGTCCTCATTATCTCCATCCTCCGTATCACACAAGTCACCTGTGTCTGATTCCTGTAAGACAGTCAGTGGATCCGTCATGTTACACAGCTCCTCAATGTGACGCAACTTCCTGGACAGCTCCTCCTTCTTTATTTCCAGATCCCGGATGGAGATAGAGACCCTCTCTGCCCGCCCGGAGATTTCCACCAGTACTCTCTTCTCCAGGTCTTCCAGACGTCCCCTGAGATCTCTAAACAGGGCAGTGACTCTCTCGGTGTCACCAGCTTCTTCTTCTTCTACTTTCCTCCTGTGTTCCTGCAGACTCTGGACTCTTTCCTCCGTCTCCTCTCTCTTTGTCAGAAGTTTCTGCAGAACATTCCTCAGAGTCTCCTTCTTCTTCTCAGAAGCTTTATCCAGTATCTCCATCTGGTGTCCCTGATGTTCTCCAGCCACACAAATTGTACAGATACAGGTATTATCCTCAGTGCAGTAATACTCCAGGATCTTCTTATGGACGGAGCATTTCCTGCTCTCCATGGACAAGGTGGGGTCAGTTAAGATATGTTCTAGGGATGTATTGTGGACTCTCAGGTGTTTATCACACGGAGAAACCTCACAGTGTAGACAGGATCTAACAGCAGGTACAGGAGAGTCCACACAGTGAGTACAGAAGACCCCGGACTCCTCCCGATCTGGCTGAGGAGACAGGAAATTCTCCACAATGTTTCGTAGTGTTATGTTGCTGTGCAGTGCAGGACAATCCGGAAACTTCTCTCTGCATTCAGGACAGGAATATCCTCCAGACCTCTCCTGTGTATCCAGCACACGATCAATACAGACCCGGCAGAATTTATGACCACATTTCAGGATCTGTATAAATGTTCAGACAGAAGGAACATTCCAGCTCAGCTCTCAGATCAGTAGATGCCAGAAGAGACACGAAGATGACAGCAGAAGTGAAATGAAAGTCTCTGGAACTCCAAATGCAGTTGAACCGGTTACAACTCGTCTGCACAGGGCGAGGCTGAGCTCAGTTGATTTGTTACTAAACCTTTCAACCTTTAACCACTTAAGGACCGAATCTCATTTTGAGATTTGTTGTTTACAAGTTAAAAACAGGTTTTTTTCCCCTAGAAAATCACTTAGAACCCCCCCAACATTATACATTTTTTTTTTATAACACCCTAGAGAATAAAATGGCGGTCATTGCAATACTGTCTCTCACACCGTATTTGCGCAGCAGTCTTACAAGCGCACTTTTTTTGGAAAAAATACACTTTTTTGAATTAAAAAATGAGACAACAGTAAAGTTAGCCCAATTTTTTTCTATATTGTGAAAGATAATGTTACGCTAAGTAAACTTATACCCAATATGTCATGCTTCAACATTGCGCTTACTCGTGGAATGGCGACAAACTTTTATCCTTAAAAAATCTCTATAGGCGACGTTTAAAAAATTCTACAGGTTGCATTTTTTGAGTTACAGAGGAGATCTAGGGCTAGAATTATTGCTCTCGCTCTACCGATCGTGGCGATACATCACATGTGTGGTTTGAACACCGTTTTCATATGCGGGCGCTACTTCCGTATGCGTTCGCTTCTGCACGCGAGCTCGGTGGGACAGGGCACGTTTACATTTTTTTTTTTCTTATTTATTTTACCTTTTATTTTTACACTGTTTTTTTTTTTTTTTAAATTGTGTCACTTTTATTCCTATTACAAGGAATGTAAACATCCCTTGTAATAGAAAATAAGCATGACAGGACCTCTTAAATATGAGATCTGGGGTCAAAAAGACATCACATCTCATATTTACACTAAAATGCAATACTAAAAAAAATTAAAAAATGTTGTCATTTGAAAAAAAAAAAAAAAAAATGTGCATTTAAGAGCTATGGGCAGAAGTGACGTTTTGACGTCGCTTCTGCCCTGCAATGTTATGGAGATGGGTGGGGGCCATCTTCCCCTCACTCATCTCCATGCCCAGCAAGATGTAAGATCCGATTGCTGCCGACGGCTCTGTTAAGCGGTGGAGGGCACCGTACTACGGCGGGACTGGGGGGTTGCCGATAAAAGTGACTTTGCGGCAAATCCACCGCAGAGACCACTCTTATCAGAAAGCGGACCGCCTGCCAAAGAAGCTAGCTGCTACCATAGCAATGATATTCCTCTTCAAAGTTAGGACGTATATCGGCAAGCGGTGGTCCGTAAGTGATTAAACCTTTCAGATTAAGACACTCCCCATGACTGTGTGAACATACGCGTATAAAAATGAATTTAAAAAGAAAAATAACTTTTTTTTTCCAGTTTTCTTTCTTAGGTTGGATTGTCCATAAAACTACATACATGAATACAATAAATACTAAAAAACAAATCATTCCATAGTAGAATATCAGCTAGAGTTGGGTGTACAATTCGAGCCAAGCAAAAGTTCTGCTGGAACATCGCCTGTTCGGTGAATGCCTGACTTTGGGAGGTGCTCGGTGGGATGTTCTCCCACCAAGAGCCCCACAATGCACTGCTCCCTTCACAGTGCATTCTAGGGGCCTTAATTGAATGAAGCCTTGCCTCTGACTGCTAGTCAGGGGCAAGGCTTCACAAATTAGCACTGTCGGAGCCCTGACTGGACAAAGGGATGATGACTTTCCCCAATCACGGCTCAGTGCTCACAGTCCCACCCCACACTATAAAAGGTTCTTTCCTATAAGAAGCATTTGTAGTGTGAAGTTGGAGATAGATAGAGCAGGGCTCAGTTTGCTTCTATCGTCTTTCCCCGGGTCTTATATTAATTTTGGCAACAAAAGACACAGTCCTCATCCTCCTCCCTCACCCAAGCAGAGACTAGTGTGCAGTCCACGGCAGCTGCCAGACTCAGCGGAGTTATTTGAACACGGCGTCAGCCACTTGCTTCTTGACGATGCACAGCATTTACTTGATTCTGATGTTGGTTCTGAGGTTGAGAAAGGCAGAAACATGAGCCTACAGAGAGGCAAAACACTAGTAAACAACAAATTGTCAGTCATGTTCCCCCAGCTACAGTGTATTGTCAAGTTGTCTAGAGCAGAGGAGGAAAGTGAGGGGGAGGCACATCCCCAACAAGGCAGGATGATCTCCAGAGGCAGCCATCATGGAAGATTAGAGAGCAGCCACCCCTTTCCATCACATTGTGGAGCTGTTATCTCCCGGCCCACTTCCCACAGCCCAGCTGTCTGGGCCTTTTTAGCCCATGTACAGCTGATCACACTGTTGAAATTCGCAATCTCTGCAGATCCAGAGGCAAGAATACTAGCCATTTGTTTACCACATACTTGACAAGGCATTTAACCTCCCACCACTCAGCCCTTTGGCAAGAGCACCTTAAAGCAACACAAAAGGAATGCAATTCTGCTCCTCCTCACTCCTCACCTTTCAGGTCTACCCCCACTATATCTCAGGACCTCTCAGCAGCCTCCACTGACAAGGATGATGGTATACCAAACGGTATCACAGGTCCTTGCAGCATGTCTTCCAGCAGTACACCACCAGTTGTAGACTATAGAAGGCAAATATCACTGCCCCAGCTGCTTCATCAAAAAATAAAAATACAGTCCCTGCCACCCACATGTCCAGTGTCTAAATTCCAGCTTGTCTAAATTCTAAATTCCATCTGGTGGATTCTTCCCCATATGTGAATTTGCAGAATGTGCTGTACCGCAATGGCAGGTTCCCAGTTGCTATTTATTTGCACGTAAAGCCATTCCAGCTTTGTACTATCACATGGAAGGCATTGTTGTGACATCGTTGGGCAAGGCAGATAGCAGCAAGGTCCAGTGGTGGCTGGTGTAGGGGGGGGGTGCAGACATACTGAAAATAGTAACTGTTAGTAATGCAGAAATATAAACAAAACAATAGTGTGGCGCTCAATAGTGAACAAATGAGCATAAATTGATCAAAAGGTGTGTGGTAAATGAACAACCAAACTGTAAAGTGCTGATATTAAGTAAAAAAAATAAAAATGAAAGCATCAAAAAATAATTCAAAGTATTCACAATTAATGAGTGAACATCCTAAAATAGTCCATCTTGAAAAAAGTAATAAACAAATAAAAAAAATATGTGTACGAGTCTTTCTTGTGCTGTTCAAGATGATAAGACTTGATCTCCGGATGCATTTCGTCCTATTGGACATCATCTGGGGATGAAACGCATCGGTTGACACTCGTGGAATCGTTGCTTATTGCCTATACATTTTAAGATACAAAGCTTGTTTTTATTGGATTTGCTTTAAGTGTAAGCCCTTTTATTGATTAAAAATATCATACAGAGTCACACTATGTGCAGTTATCCGTTTTTCATGCATAACATCATGGATCATTGCAACATTTGATGCGATTCACCGCACACTTTGGAGTTCGTTGTCCCCAATGTCTGAAACACCTCCCTATCCAGCCCCCAGTGCCTGAAACACCTCCCACTCCAGTCCACAATGCCCATTCTCAGCCTGATGTCAGATGTACAGGATATTGTGAGAAGATAACACAGAGACAGATTTCAGGTGTATTGCCTTATTTCACGTTAGTGTGCCCTGTATATAGACCCTCACAAACTTGAAATCCACAATGTACTAATAACAGACAGCCAATAATGGACTCCAGGAAAAAAAAAAAAAAAAAAAAAAAAAGGAACGGTTTGAAAGGGGGTTTGATAAAAAGGGAGGAGCCTGCTTCCCCAACTGTGTGTCCTGCATCCAATTTTAGGTGGAGAGTTTCTTTTAGCCCATGGGCGGGACTGCAACAGTTGTCATCAGGGGCAATAGATATAAACCCCACCTTCTCAATAACATCCAAAGGATTACCAGCAGAGGGAGAAGTAGATATAAACCCCGCCTCCTCCATACTATCCAGGAGATGGCCAGTAGAGGGGGCAGTAGATATAGACCTCTTCCCTTCAACATCCAGGGGATGGCCAGCAGAGGGAGCAGTAGATCTAAACCCTGCATCCTTTATACTATCCAGGAGAGGGCCAGCAAAAGGTGCAGTAGATATAGACCCCACCTCCTCCTCCTCCTCCTCTATAGCATTCAGGAGATGGGCAGCAGGGGGGGGGGCGCAATAAGAATTCCAGAAGGATAATGGAGGGTTGAGAGGGGACATCAGAAGCATAATGAGATATCCTTCAACCTGCCAAAGCAGCAATAGCACAGTGGGCGGAGTTGGAAACACCTTACGTCCCCCCCTTTAATATGCACTCCCAGGTCACCAGATGCTTCAAGGCTTCATTTTCACTGTTTACTACAGTGAACCCTTTAAAGACCATTAAAGAAAAAAAAAAAAAAGTCTATAGGAGAAAAACATTTTAATAAAGTGCATTTTTTTTTTAAAACGTATCAAAAGGTTTTATATAAAACATTTAGGGGTGGGGTGGGGGGGATCAGCTCCCATTGTAGTGGCGTCATGAGGTAGGAGGAGACGTGAAAACCATAAAAGAGAAGTTCCTAAAAAGATTAAAAAGACAGCGAGTCAATCAACTCACCATCACTCACTTGTAATGTGAGTTTTGGGTATAGCACCCCTTAAATTCTTTGTGGGGGAAACAAGAGGTGCAGCTGCATCATAACAGCCCGGGGTCTCCAGCCTGTTCAGCATCCTTAGAAACCATCTGCTGTAGGTCATCCGGGAAGAACCAGATCATGCGCCACCCTTCCTCTTCGGACATGTTGCGACCCCCACGGGACTGGTAGAAGGAGATGGCCGACTGGTTCCAGTCCAGGACAGAAAGCTGGAGACGGGCACAACCCAGAGACAGGCAGAGCTGAGGAGAGATGAGAGACACAGTGAGGATCGGCACAGCCACCATTATAACATCAGCTGAATTCACAATAACCAGAAAATAGAAACCCCACTTCAAGGAATTATCCTCTTACTACAACATCGCACTAAGTGTAGGGTCTCATGGCCACTGAGTGTATTACTCAAATGACAGTCTCAGCTGTGCTGTTTATGCATAAACCTCACTATGTTCTAAGATCCTGAAGATTTTGAGTTTCCACTTATAATGTGGACAGGCCTAAAATACTAAAAGTGGGTGTATCCACGGCTCCATCCTCTTCAGGTCATTCTGGCCGCTGTCTGGGGTGCAGTACACTTATGTGACCTATTATTCACTAGTTGTTCAACAAAGATCTCAGTGGCCAACACACCAGTTGCTGCTCCCTCAGGTGGCTGCAGATCTCAATATTGCTATGAAAAACACATTGTAAGCATGGGGGGGGGGGGGGGGGGGGGGGGGGGGGGAAATCAGAAGAATTTTAGAGATTGTCTACATGAGATTGATAAAAAGTTTTCAATACTGGGAACTAACAACCACTACCACCCACACAACAACACCATTCACCCAACCACCAACTACAAAACCCACAACAACACCTACCCAACAACAACATCCACCTATGAACCCACAACAACAACATCCACACCAATAACACCACCACCCCACAACACCACCCACCCAACAACAACATTCACCCAAACACCAACTACACCCACAACACCCATCTGTGACGACTCTGGACACCCTGTTGGATATCTCCGCCAAGGAGCTGCTTTCCAAGTTCTGGAAGATGAGACCCGCAAATCTGGCTATAGTTACCCCAATAACTAGGCAAAACCAGTTTTGGAGTAAACCAGAATAGCAACTGTTTATTTGAACAAGTAAACAGGCTTTTATACACTTGAGAAGGACATCCCCCCCCCCCCCCCCCCTCCTCCTGATCAGATTACCCCAACAATACAAACTGCATATAGGAATATAATTACAACAACAGACATATACTAGAAACATTACATTCATTTGCTATCTGGATGACTCAAAGGCCTGAACTTCCATCCACCCACATCAATAAAACCACCACCACAACACCACCCATACCTACAAGTGAGTGAATACCTGCGGGCACAGCTGATTCAACAATATATATATCAATGGTCTAAGAACGGCACACTGTCTGAGAATGATAATTTATAGATGCATCTTCTAGGTTATAGTTGGCCTGGGAGTATGGAAATCACCAGTCTCTATGTAACCCTTGGCTATCAATAACAGAATAGTTAGGACTAGGAGCAAAAACCTGTGCGAGTACTCATTTGGAACACCAAATATTACCCCCTTTGTGTGTATAAAGCCCAAAGTATAGATGGAGTGTACTCACTTCTGCTGTAGCCGTCAGTAGCTTGGAGCCAATTCCCTTACCTGAAAAAAACAAGAGAGGTCAGTATAGGGAGGAGACACCCCATGTTTGTATTCATCTATACAAGAGGAAGGTACCTATAAGGATACAGCTATCAGAACTTCACACAGGGTCCTTGAAGACAAGAGGGGCCCATCATGTTATCATGAATATAGTTCCACACAGCTTTTCTACAGCCCTATGACCATTTCCTGTCCACACTTAAAAAAACAAAAACAAAAAACACACACACACACACACACACACACTTTAAATTTTCCTTCAGACCCCCGATGTAGACAAATTAAGACACCTACATCCTGGTGGAGTAAAATATAGAATCTGTGGGAACTTGAAGAGGACCCGTCTACCATTTTTACATTCCACCTTGTGGTGACCGTAGGGGTTAAATCTTGGTGGGTGATCATGTGATCTAGTTGCCCCCCCCCCCAGATCCGGTATACTCCACCTCTGTACTGTGGCATGACGAAGAGGTCCTCCAGGTACAGTGCTCGGCCTTTAAACGTGTTGTAGATGTAATGAGACAGGGCGTAACCCACCAGCCGCGGGCCTGAAAACATATGAAAAATGAATAGACCCGGTTTATATTTCATAGCCTGTGAATACGGAACTGGAAAAAAAAAAAAAAAAAAAAAGTTGACAGGTTGAGTATTTTGGCAGAAGAGGCTTTATAAAAAAATAGATGTATATTATTCCTATTTTATCTTTGGAAGATGAGACATTGTGTGCATATAGCCCAGATCAGATCCGGGGAATGGTGTACCGAGAGGCAAGTCTGCCAATGTACAAGTATGTTGTGGATTCTTCATGGCACCACCACCCCAGGCTTACTTTACACTTCATAGTAGGACATTTGCACTGCCGAAAAATGTGCTCGTTTGTTTGATTTGTTGTTTTTTTAGTCATTCGTAAATTCGTTATTTCGAATAAATTTGGAAAAATTTCAATTTGTTGTGTTCTATTCGTTTAGATGCGGTATTAATTATTTCGATAATGTGGGAAAGATCCAAAATTCGAAACTAAGTAACTAATGATAAAGAACTATTAAATTATAGGCATTGGAATGGGGTTTGCAAAAATCCCAGTGCATTTGGTTAGCAGCTGAAATATCTGTCTCCAGAAGCTGGTGAGATTAGGGCATCCCCAGAGAACATGTATTAAATTCTCTATGTATCCGCAGTCACGTCAGCACAAGGGGGATAGAAAGGGGGAGAAGCTTGCCAGTCTCTTTGGGGTATAGTACCATCTATTGGTGATTTTCAATATTAATTATATGTGGTTAGTACAATGGGTTGCTTAAAGAATACATTTTAGATCAGTTTGTCATTGAGACAAATTTGCCATTTTTAAAACTGCTCGACAACTCGTCTGATCATTTTTTACCATCTGATAGAATAATCCAGCTAGATATCTTGTTGACAGATCCCCCCAAAAAATATTAACTTTTTTTTTGTCTAAGAATTTTTAAGATTTCAGCACCAGACATCAATTTCTGTCATTGGGGAAATGCCGAATGTCACTTGTCTTTCTGAAGGCCAAATAAATTAACCAATCAGGAACTTGTATTTACTAAGTAGTACAGGGTTTGACCGTGTGTGTGTGTGTGGTCAGCTGATGATGATGTCATCATATGTAATAATCACCTACATTTGTAGTTTTCATATGAGAAGGAATTTACTTGATTACATGTGGAGAAGAACCCAAAAGGATCCCCTTTTCTTGGGTCACAGAGGTGAGGAGGGGATCTATGGGATGGAGAACAGAGGTGAGGATCTATGGGATGGAGAACAGAGGTGAGGATCTATGGGATGGAGAACAGAGGTGAGGATCTATGGGATGGAGAACAGAGGTGAGGATCTATGGGATGGAGAACAGAGGTGAGGATCTATGGGATGGAGAACAGAGGTGAGGATCTATGGGATGGAGAACAGAGGTGAGGATCTATGGGATGGAGAACAGAGGAGGGGATCTATGGGATGGAGAACAGAGGAGGGGATCTATGGGATGGAGAACAGAGGTGAGGATCTATGGGATGGAGAACAGAGGTGAGGATCTATGGGATGGAGAACAGAGGTGAGGATCTATGGGATGGAGAACAGAGGTGAGGATCTATGGGATGGAGAACAGAGGTGAGGATCTATGGGATGGAGAACAGAGGTGAGGATCTATGGGATGGAGAACAGAGGTGAGGATCTATGGGATGGAGAACAGAGGTGAGGATCTATGGGATGGAGAACAGAGGTGAGGATCTATGGGATGGAGAACAGAGGTGAGGATCTATGGGATGGAGAACAGAGGTGAGGATCTATGGGATGGAGAACAGAGGTGAGGATCTATGGGATGGAGAACAGAGGTGAGGATCTATGGGATGGAGAACAGAGGTGAGGATCTATGGGATGGAGAACAGAGGTGAGGATCTATGGGATGGAGAACAGAGGTGAGGATCTATGGGATGGAGAACAGAGGTGAGGATCTATGGGATGGAGAACAGAGGTGAGGATCTATGGGATGGAGAACAGGTGAGGATCTATGGGATGGAGAACAGAGGTGAGGATCTATGGGATGGAGAACAGAGGTGAGGATCTATGGGATGGAGAACAGAGGTGAGGATCTATGGGATGGAGAACAGAGGTGAGGATCTATGGGATGGAGAACAGAGGTGAGGTTCTATGGGATGGAGAACAGAGGTGAGGTTCTATGGGATGGAGAACAGAGGTGAGGATCTATGGGATGGAGAACAGAGGTGAGGATCTATGGGATGGAGAACAGAGGTGAGGATCTATGGGATGGAGAACAGAGGTGAGGTTCTATGGGATGGAGAACAGAGGTGAGGTTCTATGGGATGGAGAACAGAGGTGAGGTTCTATGGGATGGAGAACAGAGGTGAGGATCTATGGGATGGAGAACAGAGGTGAGGATCTATGGGATGGAGAACAGAGGTGAGGTTCTATGGGATGGAGAACAGAGGTGAGGTGAGGAGCTATGGGATGGAGAACAGAGGTGATGCAGTTTCATTCTTGCATGAATAAAAATCTATAGTGTGCTGCCTGCTTTAGAACAGAATAATAGACTGATAATGCTACATTTCTCATAATTTATACAAAGTTGCTCTCTAGGGAGATTCCCTTTTATTTCATTGTTGACGTTTTTCCTTATTTAATATTTTCATATGAGTGCAACTTTGTACCAGTAAAATCTTATGGATGCAGAAATGAGGGGAAAGCTGCCCTCTACTGGACAGAAGTGTGTACTGTTCTTCCCCAGAACTGTATGGTAATACAATTGTTTTACCGTATATTAAATAATAATACAATACAGAGATACTCCCACAATGGTGAGATTTTCCTGCAGTAGGTTGTGTCTCTGCCCCTACAACAGTAATAAGATTTGCCCTTCTTGATACCTTCTGCTCTTTTCTGTTCATCTTCTTCCTCGACCACCAGACAGCGAAATAGAGGGGAGGGTTCCTCGAAGCCGTCACGGCGCAGCCCTGTGGAGGGGGAGAAAAAAAAAAAAAAAGGCAATGGCCAATGACTGCTTTGATTCTATGGAAAGTACACAGGAGTAGCACTTGTAATTGAAATCTCCCATTGGGGTAAAATATTGAACATCCTGGTAAGGGGAACAGGGGGTGTCAGGATTATATAGGGGTACGATTGTAAAGGGATAGGGTGGTACATGTAGAAGGTATAGCACAGCGTTATTCCTTGGATGTAAAATGTCATCCAGGGTAAATCTTACCCAACCCCCCTTCCTTATTTTCCCTGAAGGTTTCCAACTGATGGGGTTATTGGATGATCTGATTATCCCAAATATCTGCAGGAAAACCCCCATTTTATTATATCCAATAGAGAATATTCCTCCCTTTCCATGTACCCCAAACTGGGTGTCACCAGCCACTGATACAGAGACTGCAGCCCCACCTACCTTCTGCTGTATTCATCACACGATCTGACATCTTCTCATATTCCGCCAATTCCTGAAAAATACAGATACAATAAGCACAACACAGCACCCCCTACTGACTGTACTGATCACTGCTACTGTGAGTTACACCCGGCATCAGGGCATTGCTAGGTCTTGAAAAGATCTGAGGCTGGAGCCCATAGCAGCGGTCACCAACCTTTTTGCAGGCCCGGGGGGGGGGGGGCAAAGACTGGTGTTAGCGTTTCAATCAACATGGCACCATGGTTGATATGGTGTCAGGATGATCAAAGCGCATTGTTTCTATTGTTACATACTAATATATAATGAAGTGGTTCAACTCACCATAATGCAGAATGAGAGCCCTGGGCGTGTTACTTGCCACATCTCCTGCCACCAGATGCATCATGTCACTTGCCACCTTCGACTGTCACCAGATGCAGCTTTTCAACTCACATCACCTGCCACCATTTGCAGACTGTCACTTGCCATGCCAGCGCCACCAAATGTGCATGGTCGCTGCATTGGTGGCAGGCTGGCACTGGTCCATTTAGTGAGGGCAGGAGAGCGGAGATGCAGGGCGGGCAGTGAGATGATGTCATCTCTCTGCTCCCTGTCGCACATCGCTCCCACATTGAAGTGGCCCGGCTGTGAGGGCGGAAGAGGAAAGAGACAGAGAGAGACACAGAGAGAGACACACAGAGAGAGACACACAGAGAGAGACACACAGAGAGAGACACACAGAGAGAGACACACAGAGAGAGACACAGAGAGAGACACAGAGACAGAGAGAGACAGAGAGACAGAGGAGGAGAGAGGAGGAGAGAGGAGGAGAGAGGAGGAGAGAGAGGAGGAGAGAGGAGAGACGAGAGACATCTCTGCACGTTCGCCCGCTTGTGTCTCTCCTCCACCTCTAATGGCAGCTGCGACCCGCTGGTTAGACAGGGACACAAGAGACTCGGGGGTATGGGCTCCAGCCTCTATAGCCACCCTCTGGCGATGCCTATGCCTGGCATACAGGACAAGAGAAGAAGAAGTCGTACTGTGCAGAGTCCATACATACAGAATAAGAACAGATACCAAGAATTACACCCGACATACAGGCACAGCAAGAGTACAGACCCGGGAACCCATTGCTGGGATGGTGGGAACCCCCTCATAAATGGACACAGCAGGTGTACAGACCCAGGAACTCAGCACAGGGATGGTGGGAACCCCTCATAATGGGCACAGCAGGTGTACAGACCTAGGTACTCTGCACAGGGAAGGTGAGACCCTCACATAATAATGGGCACAGAAGGATTACAGACCCGGGTACTCAGTGCAGGGATGATGGGAACCCCTCAGTGGGCAGAGCAGGTGTACAGACCCGGGAACTCAGCACAGGGATGGTGGGAAACTGCCATTCTGCTCCTTGACAGTGAGGTGCAGAGTTGTTGGTTCTTTAGCTCCTGTGCTTCCAGAGACCAGGGGCTAGAGTTGCTTCTCTGCCCCAGGAGTGATGCTGGATCCTGTGGGAGGACCCTGGCGGGGGCCCCCTGGATAGGCCTGTGACTAAGCCTCAGCCTGTGGAAGATACTGTGCCTGGCCCAAGGAGAGATGAGTCCCTGTCTGCCTTTAGACAGAGGATTGTCGGTAAGCTAAAAACTGATTGAGAAAGAAGGAGAAGAAATTGTTCATTTTGATGGCTGAATTTAGGAAGAAAAAAAAACAAAAAAAAAAAAAACAAAAAAAAAAAAAAAACAGATTTGTGCCAAAGTATACAGTAAGAAGAGACCGGCTCTGAGGCCTGAATTGAAGGACTTGGAGCAAGCAGAAAGGAACTGGTGAGCTTGCTTAATGAAATAGCGGAATATTTAAAGAAAAATATAGAAACGAGGAACGGTTTAGACGAATGAGAAGAGGAGCTGTTTCCTGCGTGGAAAGTGACCCAATCAGTGAGGAGATGCAGGTACCGACAGATTTAGCAGAGAGTGAGAAAATGGGCCCGGAGGAGGAGCCCTGCTGTTCAACACCTCAGGCATCTGCTGAGCCCTCAATGGCAGAGGCCTCTGTCCCCCTCCCTCTGCAGCAGCAATATGGAACATCAGAGCAGGAGGTCGAGGGAGATACTGGCATGCTGGAGTTCATCACTAAGCTGGAATCCCCTTTGGGCAAGGATTCGCCGGATGAGGAGATGGACACCGCTCTTTGCCCTGTGAAAGAGACCTCTGGAGAGAGCAAGATTCTGTGGTGCCCCAGTCTGTGCATTTGCCTAGTGTGCCAGTGTCTTCCCAGTCTGTAGGGTAGGCATCAGTTGCCAAGAATGTGTCCAATACTTCTGTTTCTATGTCTTCCAAAGTTGCAGAGGCAGCAAGAGGTCTTGAGGCAGGTGCATCAAAGGCGATGCCAGTCCCCCCCGCCCCCCCTCAACGCTGCAGGGTTTCTGTTAAGGATCATGGGGTGCAGAGGAGTGGGGGGTGGGGGGGTGGTGAAGAGGCTGGTCTAGTGGTAGGTAAGGGAAGGGAGAGTGGTGGGGGGTGAACTGGAGCGTAGGAATGGGGAAGCTGTTGATTCCGGTTTGTCCAAAAGGATGATATGGAGTGGTTGGAGGATAAAAGGAGTGGCAAAAGAAACTAGAAAAAAAAAGGGGTTTGGTTACCTTAAGTTCTAAGGATTTGCCTTTGGCAAATAAGTTTGATGTCCTGTCAAATGATGACGATTAATGGGACTGGATGAATGGATGAGGAGTTCCAGGGTGCAATGAAGCGCGCTGGTTCTCCAGGGAGAGGGATTAGTCAGGCTAAGAAATGGCTGCCTCAACTACCCTAATGGCAGTTCCCACTCCGTTAAAAAAGTGGCAACCATTAATGTTGCCAGCTTAAGATCAGTAAGTGCTCATCATATGGCCCTATTTTTTGCTCAGTGAGTTTTCTTTTTACGGCCCAGCAGGTTATCTTTGGAGGTGATTTAAATGCTATTACTAGGTCTAAAGACAGGAGAGGTTTCAGAGATAAGCTGGGCTATGACAGCCCTTTTCTCAATGCGATAGTTAGGGAAGCACAAGTCTGGTAGATGTGCACATTAAGCGCTGCCCAGAAAGCACAGGGTTCACTTTTCAGCAAGGTAGTAGTCAGGAGTAGGATAGATAGTTTTTTTTAAAAAAAGGGAGACTCTGCTTTTTCGGCACCTGTGTGTCGGGCAGTGGAGTTTTCCAATCACTGTATTCTGAGACATGCCACCTAGGGGGAGGGGTATCTGGCGATTGAATTCGGCTCTCCTGGAAGACGAGAGGGTAAGACAATCCTTTAAGTATTTTTTTTCAAGCACAGGTAACTATCCTAGACTTTTGCAACAGTAAGTCAGAATGATGGGAGCTTGTAAAACAGCGGACTGTTGGGCTTTTCAAGGCCATAGGAAGAAAGCAGCAGCAAGATAAGTATATCACGTACCAGCGTTTGTGGAGGAAACTTGACCGCCTTGTTTCGAATGGAGGAGATTCTGGGGCGATCTCTGGAGGTGAAGCTCCTCCTTAGGAGACATCAATATGACCGGTGCGCCTCTTTGGTTCAGGAGAGGGATTACGGGAAATGCCATTCACCTGACCCTTACCAGAACTGTAAACAGAGCGTAGCAGTTAAGACGGTCAATGGCCTGAAGGACAGTATGGGCTCTCTGACAAAGTCTAGGTCAGGGATCCTGGAGGTTGTCGGGTCATACTATGCCGATCTCCTGAAAGGAAGGAACCTTGATCGGACAAGGATGTTGGGTTTTTTGGACTCTACACCAGTTCTGGAGAGTAATGTTCCTTTGATGAATTTGACAGATGAAATTACTGCAGATGAGGTAATCCAGGCTATTGATAAACTGGCCATCAAGAAAAACGCCAGGGCCAGATGGTTTGACAGCCGAATTTTATAAATGTTTTAAGACGATCCTGGCTTCCTACCTTGCAGAGGTTTTTATTGGCTGTTTGCAGGAGGGTTTTCTCCCTCCATGAGGCAATCTGCAGTGATCCTTCTGTCAAAGGATAAAGATCCTTCGATGATTGGGAATTGGCCCCCTTTTAGTCTTCTTAATGTCGATAGAAAGAAACTGGCAAAGATTTTCTCCTGGCGATTATCACCAGCTGCAGGCAGTTTGTTATCCCGCCACCAGCACGGCTAGGTCCAAGGTAGAAGCACTTTCTCAGCAGTGTTAGCTGTCCAGGAGGCCTTGGAGCGTTGTAGGGCTGCTGGTTGGGTTAAATTTTTGCTGACATTGGATCAGGCTAAGGCCTTTGATCGGGTTAATCATGAGTACTTATGGCTCCTTCTTGGAAAATATGGCCTGGAGGGGGGGGGGGGGGATGGTTTCATTGATTGGCTCAAGATTTTGTACAAAGGGGCTGAAAGCTTTCCTCTGGCTAATGGTTGGGTCAGGCAGCCCTTTGTGGTTGGCTCGGGTGTGCGTCAGGAGTGTCCATTGAGTCCTCTGCTATGTGTTTGCAATCGACCACTTCATTAGAAGTCTAGAGAGTGGACCATTGTGTGGGGTACCTTTGGGCATCGCTGGCGAGCCTCTTTTGAAGGTTGTGGCCTATGCTGATGAAGTTTCTGTTTTTGTCTCTGGGACTGGGGAGGCACAGGAGGTGGTCTCAGTGATAAGGCAGTATACAGAGGCATCAAGTTCAAAAGTCAACTAGGACAAGTGTGAAGCTTTCTGGATGGGCGTGGAAGGAGAGAGCCTTGTTCTCCCGGGTGACTTCCCGGAGCCCCAACAAAAAAAATTAGAGTTCTAGCCATTGAATTAGGCCCAGGTGACTATGGTCATGCAAATTGGGTGAACAACCTGGAGAATGCCGATGCCCAGGTGGCAAGCTGGAAAGGTTGGCAGCTTTCCTTGAGGGAAAAGGTTGATCTGATCAAGACTTACCTGATCCCGATTTTTCTGTATGTCAGTTTTGTTTGCAGTTTGCCAGTTTCTCTCTATACCAGGGTCTATAGTTGTTTCTTCCAGCTAAAACAAAATAATATGTGGCGCTGCTCTATCCTCCCGTACCGGACTGCAGGGAAACAATATTGGCACTAATAGATCAATCAACATCCAGGTAAACCTCCTACTTGCAGGTACTAAATATATGACTGAAAGGTCTTAGCCACTGAGCCAATATTCCAGGTACTAAATATGTGACTGAAAGGTCTTAGCCACTGAACCAATATTCCTAATAGATAGCATGCATGTCAGATTTAAGGGATGTGATTCTACTATTATTATCTTATATTGCACATATGTTAGCATTTTTTGCTTTATTTGTAATTTTATTACTGCGGAGCATTTCATTGGCGCCCGCAGTCGCACATTATTCAGGATATTTTTTACACTGGTTGAGTCACTGCACTTTAGAGAAAACGAGGTCACATCAGTAATTCATTTATTTTATGCATCATTTAATTATTTTGCACTTGATATGCACTATTTGCACTTTTACAATATTTGGATTGTATTTTAGAGTCATTATCAGGTCACTCTGATTTACTGTATACATTAGTGGAGATTGGTCATTGGGCTAGGGATTGCACTTGTGCACAAGTCACTTTATTTAGCTATCTATGCAACTATTTATTTATCTATGTACATATTTTGCTATGCAGGATACCTATTAGGATTTTGACCATTGATTTTAGTGTGGAGGTCGGTTTATTGCACTAGAGATTGCACTACTTGTGTATATAATTTTTTTATTTTTTGATTTGACATGCAGGCTATCCATTAGGAATATTGGTTCAGTGGCTAAGACCTTTCAGTCATATATTTAGTACCTGCAAGTAGGAGGTTTACCTGGATGTTGATTGATCTATTAGTGCCAATATTGTTTCCCTGCAGTCCGGCACGGGAGGATAGAGCAGCGCCACATATCATTTTGTTTTAGCATTTAGGTTCTGGGGTGTTGAGTGCACCAATTTATGTTGGCTGCTTTCTATCTGGTACCACAATATTCATTATTTTATTCAGGCTTACATATTTTATTTAGGAGGTTGTGGTATTTGCGCACTAGTCTTTGCAAATTTTTGTTTCTTCCAGCTGTTATGGGGGAACAGAATAAACCTTGTCAAAAGGAATGTGACTTACCTTCCTAGGCGGGAGGGTGGTCTAGGGATGATCAACCCTGTAGTCTTATTTTCTCTGATGTTTGTGAAGTACAATCTTGGTAACATGTTGGCAGAGAGACCGCCTGGGTGGGTTGGTATTTTCCAGTCCTGGTTTAGGCCCTTTCTGTGAGACTGGGAAAATGGTGGGCCAGTGAAAAGCCTGAGGGTCAAGCATGAACAGCTCCCGGCTTATGTTGCCCCGTGTTTGAACATGCTTCGGCAGTGGCAAGTAACAGCAGGAGAAGTCAGATCTCTTCCAAGGAAACTTCTTGAAAAGCGGATCATGAGCTCTGCTTTTGGCGAGCCACTGGCCTTGAGGGATTGCCCAAGCCTGGTTTTGGGGGTGGGTTTGCGATTGATTATGGAGAGAATCCCAATGAAGTTTAGGGATCAGGCTTGGCTTGCCTTTCATGGAAAACTATATGTGAAGGGCAACTTGAAGTTTCCTTCCATGAGTGATCGGGGCTGCCCAAGAGTGGAGTGTGGAGGAGTGGTGCAGTCCATGGATCACTTTCTACTTCAGTGCCCTTTTAATATAGAGGTGTACAAGAGGGTGGGGAGGGCATAGTGGGCACAGTATACCCTTCCTCCCTCATATGAGTTATGCAGAGTGGGTGTATGGGACATTCCAGACTCGTTGGGATTATGATTTGGAAACACTTTTTTTAGTTAGTCTAGTAGTCCGTTATTTCACAAGGAGTGCACGCTGTCAGGTATCCTTACAGAGTAAAATCCTCCCTGTGGAAGTGGTGGTGTAGGACATTCTGGGTGAGGGTGGGAAGATTCAGGGTCTTGAGAAAACAGGTGGCGGCAGGAGGCCTGGATAAGGGCATGGAGGAATATCAGGACTCTGTAGCTGCTGCCTGTTGATCTCGGGGTGTGCGGCTTTTCTTTGTATTCTGGTTTCACTCCTAGATTTTCAGATCAAATATATTTTTGATAAAAGGCTACATGCATGGTGACGGTGATGTTCCTTAGTCTGGCTCTCTCATAGGGATTATGTTCTGTGCAATTTGGTTTGCATCATTATGTTCTTGTTTTGTATAGTCGTATTCAATTATTTAGTAAATATGTTTTATTATGGTTTTATTGTATATAAGTTGTTGTTTGTAAGATTTTTCAATAAAAATTCAATAAAAATTTTCAACAAAAATTAACCCCTCATAAAGGGCACAGCAGGTGTACACACCTGGGAACTCAGCACAGGGATGATGGGAACCCCTCATAATGGGCACAGTAGGTGTACAGACCCGGGAACTCAGCACAGAGATGGTGGGAACTCCTCATAATGGGCACAGCAGGTGTACAGACCTGGGAACTCAGCACAGGGATGGTGGGAACCCCTCATAATGGGCACAGCAGGAGTACAGACCCGGAAACTCAGCACAGGGATGGTGGAAACTCCTCATAGTGGGCACAGCAGGTGTACAGACCCGGGAACTCAGCACAATGATGGTGGGAACAACTCATAAATGGGCACAGGAGGTGTACAGACCTGGGTACTCAGTGCAGGGATGGTGGGAACTCCTCATAGTGGGCAGAACAGGTGTACACACCTAGGAACTCAGCACAGGGCTGGTGGGAACTCCTCATAATGGGCACAGCAGGTGTACGCACCTAGGAACTCAGCACAGGGCTGGTGGGAACTCCTCATAATGGGCACAGCAGGTGTACAGACCCGTGAACTCAGCACAGGGATGGTGGGAACCCCTCATAGTGGGCACAGCAGGTGTACACGCCCAGGAACTCAGTACAATGATGGTGGGAACAACTCATAAATGGGCACAGGAGGTGTACAGACCTGGGTACTCAGTGCAGGGATGGTGGGAACTCCTCATAGTGGGCACAGCAGGTGTACAGACCCAGGATGTTACCAACTCATCCCAAATCAAAGACATTAGACAGGTGCTGTTGCTGATTAAGGTGGTAATTAGACGTGTGCATTATATTACTCTTAGAACATGTGTAACTAAAGGATATGCTCGCCTTTGTAGGGGAAAAAAAAAAAAAAAAAAAAAAAAAAAAAAGATTTATTCATTTTCTTTTCTAAGTAATCTGCAGAGCATTGCACCCATGATCAGCAGATTATTGGTGGAATCTCGGGCCCCTGCAGACTCTCAGCATAGCTGTACAGGGTATGGGATCAATGGACTACAAGGATGCTCACCAGAACCCTCACAACTCATTGAAAACTACAAGCCATCTGCCTCAATACTTGATGGTACTTGTAGTCATTCATTCATAGGGAAGTGTAAATGAATGATGCAGCTGTGCGGGTGGAGCCCCACACAACCACGCGGTTTTCAAATATTTCTATAGGAATATAAGTCCGATCATCTCACCTGGATCATCTTCATGATCTCTTCGCAGTCTCCCGGCTCTGCCGCGCGCACCTTGTATCTAGCCATCACTCGCATACGATGTGTGCAGGTACACTCGCTAATCCCCTCCTCTGCCACCCAAGCCTCACTGCCTTCTGTGGTCAGAATTCATGGAGCCAGCAGGAGTCTCATTCCTGCGTCTGATGACTGCATTGATGTTTAGCACCTTGTTGGAATCCACCTGATCTGATATCAGAGCATAGAGAGTGAGTGTGAGCTCAGCCCCTCCACCCACGGAGAATTTAACCTCTTGTTGGCAGTTCACTGCTGAGGAATCTGTTGCCAACAAAGCAGCCAGGGATTCCATTCATCTATACCAGACCTCTATCCTATATCAGTGTTTCTCATCTCCGGTCCTCAAGGTGCTCCAACAGGTCATGTTTTCAGGATTTCCCTCAGATGAAACGGCTGCGGTAATTACAGGGCCGTAGATAATTTATTTTCCTGGGGGGGGTTCAGGTCTTTTAAACTTAAAGGCACCATTTACACTTTTATGTTGGGGGAGGTACGGTAAAAACATGTGACAGCAGAGTGGGGCCATGAGGCTTTGCAATGCAGGGCAGCAAAAATGATCCCCATTCAACTAAATAGAACGCAATGCACGCGGTTGTGGTGTGGTAGTGTACTCATTAGTACAGCGAGCTCCTCCTAAGCTCCCTAGTTTTTTTTTCGTTCAGCCCGCTGGGTTGATCTAAAAAAAAAACTCACCGTGTGAACCAGGCTTTAGATCTCATTCATATTCTAAATGGCCATGGAATGGCAAATATACCATGAGTACCTACAGCCAGGATCCCAGATGGTCCAATTTTTGTCAGCTGCTCATCTGAGTGATGGGCTGAAAAGAACCACTGCTGGTAACATTTCCTGATCTCTGCAGCCGCACATCGGGAAAATGTCTCACTGCCTGTGATTAGCGCAGTGCCATGCCGACTTCCTGGCGGACTCGGCACGTGGAGTGTGAGAACACGCCGGAGCTCATCCTTACTGGTAACATGTATCTGCACATCCAGTGGTCCCCATGTTTAAGCTCCGTGGGACAAAGCAAAACACGTTGGGGGTGTGGCCTGTCGGGAACCCGGGCTGAGGTCTCTCCCATCAGTGCTACATTACCATAGGACTCGGTGGACGTGCGGCACCAGCAATTTTTTTTTTCCTCTCTTCCCTTCATTGGCTACAGGAGCTGGGATGGGCTCCATCTTTTGCCGGCACTCCTGCAGCACATTCGGTGTCATCTACATTACTCCCAACATCGATTGAGCCTCCTGGATGTGCAGATACATGTGGATACCTAGATACCTATCTAGAGGAGTGGCAGTGAGTAATCAACCACCACTACATCAGTGGCGTGAGATGCAAGTGTGGTCACCTGTTTTTGTTTTTTGTGACATGTGGATACATGTTTACAGCAGCAGACAGCCTTGGCTCTTTTCAGCCCGTCACTCAGGTGTACAGGCTGAGCAGAGAATGGAACATCTGATCCTGGGTGCAGGTATTTGCAGTATACTTGCTGCACCATGGTCATGTAGGATGAATGAGACCCAAGACTGGATTTTAGCTAACCTTACTGTGCAAGTTGAGCAGGTGCAAGGGGCAACATATTGTGGTGTCCTAGAAAATGTTATGAAATTTTTTAAGAGATGAAACAATAAAAAATATTGTGCACTGCCTACCACAGGATGGTTGCACCTGGTCAATATGGTTGGCTTTTATTAAGTCTTAAACTGTAGCAAACCCAGCTTGCAAACTTGTACTTACAAGTAAGCCTATAATAACGCTTATCTGTAGGTATAGTGAATATCTCCTGAACTTGTGGTGTTTAGGAGATATTCACATGGAAAGCGACGGCATACCGCTTGGTTGTACTTCTCCTGGGGAGGAGCGCAGTTCGTTCTGCACTTTTGTGACCCATTTTTAGCTGACAGCCAGCTATAGCCGCTGTCAGCTGATATCGCTCAGCAGGTCCAGGCTGTGGAGAAATCCTAACTTTAAAGTCAGGATTCACCCAGATGCCTGGACCAGCAGCTCGCTCAGCCTCTCAGTGAGCCACGGAGACCCTGAGCCAGTCGCTCCTGAACCCTCCACAGCCTGGTATTCCAGTGAGCTTGGAGGAGGATGGTGGGGAGGGGCAGAGCCAGGGACTGACAGTCACCACTCTTTGCTCACTGAAGGCTGAGAACTGAGTAATCAGCGATCTTTGATCGCTCTGTTGTTGGGCTTAGAAGCAGATGGGGACAGATGCAACATTGGATCAATGCTCCATCCACCTAGGTAAGTATAATAAAAAAAAAACCTCTCTTTTAAAGGAAAAAAAAATCCCCTTCTCCCTCCTAGGAATCCTCTCTCCCCAAGATTCCCACTATATCTCCCTCCCTCAAATATCCTCCAAAAATTAAATCCCCCTGTCTCTAAACCGACCCCCCAAAGCTAAAATATCTCACTCAGTCAACACCCTCTCCCCCAGCAAAGATTCCTAATTATGAAGAAAATCTCCCTTCATCCAATCAAACTCCCTCCTAGAAGCAAATCCCTGCCATTAACCACCCCCTGTAAACTTCTCTACAAGAAACTCCCCCCTTCTCCAAAAGCAAACCCATCCCCTTTTCCTTAACCCCCCACCAAAAGAAACTCCCCCAGGCTGGAATTCTCACTTTCTCCTTCCCAAAACAGAAAATTGATGCCTTCCTACTTACCAGACCTCAGATTCAGCACGGCACAGAAGAAAAACTTCTGCATCCCCAGTCTCCCTTCGGCTGTGTCATATGATACCTCAAGGAGGCGTCTAGGAGTTCCCCCAAATGGGCACTGTCAATTGCCGGCATCTGAGACCTTGCAGTAATTTCATGCTTTTCAGGGGGACCCCTTATTAAACTGAGGAGATGGGGCACAATAGAAGGGGGCTGGCTGCTGCACTCCGAAACTCTGATTGCTTCTACTATGCTGATGCCAAACAGCAGGGACACTGTCTGGACATTTTGCCAGGATTTTCTCGGGGGTTTGAACACCCCTGACCCCGTTATCTACGCCACTGGGTAATTACTAAGGCAGTGAAACTGATCAAATCACCTGTGCAAAATAATGGAAAGCCTGAAAACATGACCCTTTGGGGTGCTTTGAAGACTGGAGAAACACTGTCCTATATGACGACCTGATTCTCGATGTTTTTGTTGGACCTCCCAAAAAAAAAAAAAAATAGTGTGGGGTTTCCCCCCCAAAAAAACACACCAGACCCTTATCTGAGCATGCAGTCCAGGAAAAGAAAGGGGGGGGGGCATGTGCCTCCCCCCAACTGAATCATACCAGGCCACATTTCCTCAACATGAGGGGTTCCTTGCAAGAGGGACCCCCCCCGGCAAAGCACTCTGCCTCTATGTTGATGAAGACAATGGCCTTTTCCCCACAACCCTGGCCTGGTGGTTGTGGGCGTCTGCAGACAGAATCTTCAGAATCTGGAACCTACTTTAGCAGGAAGGGACCCCCAAATAGCGCCCCCAATGTGAATTTAAAGTGTAAATAAAGACAGGTAGTTTTTTACAAATTCTTTAAATGAGGTTGTAAATAGGGATGGGTGAATGGTTCGGCCTGAGCACTTTCCTTGTTCGGTCATTTGGCGAACAGCCGAACAAACAGGTCGAACGACCCGTTTGTTTGACCCCCCGAACCGATCACCACAATGCATTGCGGCGCTGAACAGTGCATTGCAAGCCCTGATTGACTGAAGCAGTGAAAGTTTCAGCCAATCAGGGCACAGAGCACTGTCAGAGTCACGATTGGACACTATCATCATGACTTTATCCAATCATGGCTCATTCCCGCCCCACAGTATAAAAGTGTTCTTTCAATGGCAGCCATTTTCAGTGTGATTTCGGTATGTAAAGAGAGATAGAACAGGGCTCTGTTCAGTGCTATCAGTTAGTTAGTGTACTATACTGTACTGTGCTATTTTGCTTCAATTGTCAGTGTAGAATATTAGTTTGGTGTCAGTCTAGGGATAGTGTGAGTGTAGTGAGGAGGACCATCATTCAGCTTTTAATAGTGTGCAGATAGAGTAGGGACAGCTCAGATAGATTCAGTGTAGTGTAGTGAGACCGTGTCAGTAATCTTGACATTAGTGTAAAGCTAGAATAGGGACGCAGATAGCGTCAGTGTAGTGACGGTTGAACACCGTCTATTTGGTTGCGTTACTGCCAGTTTAACGGAATTTACTTCTCTCTGCGTTACTGCCAGTTTAACACCATATAGTTTTGTGTGCGTTACTGTCAGTTTAACGCCACATAGTTTTGTGCGTTACCGCCGGTTTAACGCTATTTACTTTTGTGTGTGTTACTGCTAGTTTAACGCCATATAGTTTTGTGCATTACTGCCATTTTAACGCTATTTACTTTTGTGTGTGTTACTGCCAGTTTAACGCCATATAGTTCTGTGTGCGTTACTGCCAGTTTAATGCCATAATGTTTTGCGTGCGTTACTGCCAGTTTAACGCCATATTGTTTTGTGCATTACCGCCAGTTTAACGCCATATAGTTTTGCGTGCGTTACTGCCAGTTTAACGCTATTTACTTCTGTGTGTGTTACTGCCAGTTTAATGCGATATTGTTTTGTGCGTTACTGCCAGTTTAACGCCATATAGTTTTGTGTGCGTTACTGTCAGTTTTGCGTGCGTTACTGCCAGTTTAACGCTATTTACTTCTCTGTGTGTTACTGCCAGTTTAACACCATATTGTTTTGGGTGCGTTACTGTTAGTTTAACGCCATATAGTTTTGTGCATTACCACCAGTTTAACGCTATTTACTTCTGTGTGTGTTACTGCCAGTTTAACGCCATATTATTTTGTGTGCGTTACTGCCAGTTTAACGCCATATCGTTTTGCGTGCATTAATGCCAGTTTAACACCATATTGTTTTGTGCGTTACTGAAAGTTTAACGCCATAAAGTTTTGTGTGCATCACTCTCAGTTTAACGCCATATAGTTTTGCGTGTGTTACTGCCAGTTTAACCCCATATAGTTTTGCGTACGTTACTGCCAGTTTAACGCCATATCGATTTTGTGTGCATTACTGCCAGTTTAATGCTATACAGTTCTGTGTGCGTTACTGCCAGTTTAACACCATATCGTTTTGTGTGCGTTACTGCCAGTTTAACGCCATATCACTTTGTGTGCGTTACTGCCAGTTTAACCCCATATAGTTTTGCATGCATTACTGCCAGTTTAACGCCATATCACTTTGTGTGCGTTACTGCCAGTTTAACCCCATATAGCTTTGCATGCATTACTGCCAGTTTAACGCCATATCACTTTGTGTGCGTTACTGCCAGTTTAACGCCATACAGTTCTGTGTGCGTTACTGCCAGTTTAACACCATATTGTTTTGTGTGCGTTACTCTCAGTTTAACGCCATATAGTTTTGCGTGTGTTACTGCCAGTTTAACCCCATATAGTTTTGCGTACGTTACTGCCAGTGTAACGCCATATCGTTTTGTGCATTACTGCCAGTTTAACGCTATTTACTTTTGTGTGTGTTACTGCCAGTTTAATGCCATATAGTTCTGTGTGCATTACTGCCAGTTTAATGCCATATCATTTTGCGTGCGTTACTGCCAGTTTAATGCCATATTGTTTTGTGCATTACCGCCAGTTTAACGCCATATAGTTCTGTGTGCGTTACTGCCAGTTTAACGCCATATCGCTTTGTGTGCGTTACTGTCAGTTTAATGCTATTTACGTTTGTGTGTGTTACTGCCAGTTTAACGCCATATAGTTTTGTGTGCGTTACTGCCAGTTTAACGCCATATCACTTTGTGTGCGTTACTGCCAGTTTAACCCCATATAGTTTTGCATGCATTACTGCCAGTTTAACGCCATATCACTTTGTGTGCGTTACTGCCAGTTTAACCCCATATAGCTTTGCATGCATTACTGCCAGTTTAACGCCATATCACTTTGTGTGCGTTACTGCCAGTTTAACGCCATACAGTTCTGTGTGCGTTACTGCCAGTTTAACACCATATTGTTTTGTGTGCGTTACTCTCAGTTTAACGCCATATAGTTTTGCGTGTGTTACTGCCAGTTTAACCCCATATAGTTTTGCGTACGTTACTGCCAGTGTAACGCCATATCGTTTTGTGCATTACTGCCAGTTTAACGCTATTTACTTTTGTGTGTGTTACTGCCAGTTTAATGCCATATAGTTCTGTGTGCATTACTGCCAGTTTAATGCCATATCATTTTGCGTGCGTTACTGCCAGTTTAATGCCATATTGTTTTGTGCATTACCGCCAGTTTAACGCCATATAGTTCTGTGTGCGTTACTGCCAGTTTAACGCCATATCGCTTTGTGTGCGTTACTGTCAGTTTAATGCTATTTACGTTTGTGTGTGTTACTGCCAGTTTAACGCCATATAGTTCTGTGTGCGCTACTGCCAGTTTAATGCCATATTGTTTTGCGTGCGTTACTGCCAGTTTAACGCCATATTGTTTTGTGCATTACCGCCAGTTTAACGCCATATAGTTTTGCGTGCGTTACTGCCAGTTTAACGCTATTTACTTCTGTGTGTGTTACTGCCAGTTTAACGCCATATCGTTTTGCGTGCGTTACTGCCAGTTTAACACCATATTGTTTTGTGCGTTACCGCCAGTTTATTGCCATATATTTTTGTGTGGGTTACTGTTAGTTTAACGCCATATAGTTGTGTGCTTTACCACTAGTTTAACACTATTTACTTCTGTGTGTGTTACTGCCAGTTTAACGCCATATCGTTTTGCGTGCATAATGCCAGTTTAACGCCATATTGTTTTGTGCGTTACTGCCAGTTTAAAGCCATATAGTTTTGTGTGCGTTACTCTCAGTTTAACGCCATATAGTTTTGCGTGTGTTACTGCCAGTTTAACCCCATATCAATTTTGTGTGCGTTACTGCCAGTTTAACGCCATACAGTTCTGTGTGCGTTACTACCAGTTTAACACCATATCGTTTTGTGTGTGTTACTGCCAGTTTAACGCCATATCACTTTGTGTGCGTTACTGCCAGTTTAACCCCATATAGTTTTGCATGCGTTACTGCCAGTTTAACGCCATATCACTTTGTGTGCATTACTGCCAGTTTAACGCCATACAGTTCTGTGTGCGTTACTGCCAGTTTAACACCATATCGTTTTGTGTGTGTTACTGCCAGTTTAACGCCATATAGTTTTGTGTGCATTACTGCCAGTTTAATTCCATATAGTTCTGTGTGCATTACTGTCAGTTTAACGCCATATAGTTCTGTGCGTCACTGTACATTTTGCGCAGTATATTGCAGTATATTATAGTGTATCTGTGAAGTGTGTCTGTGTATTATAAGTACTCAAATTAAAGTGCACCAAACACCTCTTTACATTGATTAAAGTGCAATTACGTACAGATTTCAACGTCTTCTTCTCTCAGCAATAAAAAGCTAGATGAAGCTGATTTTATTGGACATCAAACAGATGGCACACCAGATGCAAGAAAGCATGTGATGCACAAGCAAACAGATACATAGACAACAACAAACAATACACTCACAAAAATAACACAAACCGGTCCAGGCGCCTGTATAAACACGGATGAATGGAAACCCTTCAGGCCAGAATACCAATAAGAGAATAAATAACTATATCATAAATATATACACAGGGAAACCATGCATGCGTAGCCCCCGGGGATCTGGGAGAACTACTAAAAGTGATGCTGTCAACTATTTTAATGCCAAGCCCGGTGATGCGGCCTGTCTGATGGGTATCAGATGTTAAACAAGGTCTCCAAATTCTGATGACAGTAGATTCCTTTTAGGTTAGCTGAAATGAGTGCAGCATATGTGATTGCATGCGCATGCTAGAAACACTCCATCAAAAAATATCCATTCCCGGAAATAGTAATGCAGCTGGAATAAAGTTCAAAGGTCTCTAGGTTTGGTTTCAGGTATAAAGAAATAAACAATCATACACTGCTTAATGACAGCTGCCAAGTAAACATGACCTTATTCAAAATTGAATGAGTAGTACAGGTACTAATCTCCTTTTAGCATCATTAAGGCATAGCTATCATAAGCCCTGTACCCATCACACCGGGTTGTTCCGGGATCATAGTCAATCCCTAGATCATGCAGATCATATATTGCGATGTAGGCTCTAGTGGGACAAAACACCTAGGTGTATAAAGGTTATTGAAACATTTCTGCCTTCTTTCACCATGCAGCGATAACGGCCGAGATTCCTTGTGTTTCGCAACGTCATGCCACGTAGCTTCAACTGCACGTGGGAGGGGCTAGGCATACACTTCTCCCTCTTACTGCATCGAGGTGTAGCCGCCCCTCCTTACCTTGATTATCTCACAAGTAAGCTGGCAGGGACGAGCTAGACGAAAAGCTTGGATAAATCCCATGTGTCTGTTATTCGATCTATGCTTTCATATCTGGGGGGCATTTCAGAACAAATAAACAGCCTTCACCTTTACCGTCTCACCCAGTGAAATAAATATGGAATATATAAGATGAGACATAGAAGATTTTTAAAAAATCATCTACTTGTACACATGAGGGGGAGACGAGAAAAGGGGGAGGGAGAGGGGGGGAGGGAGAGGGGGGGGAGGGGGAAGGGGAGATGGGGGGGAGAAAAGGGGAAACAGGGGAGGAAAAACATGAATTATAAATGGCAAAGGACATATAATAGGAAGGAAATTTTATAAAAAGAGAGAGAAAAAGGCCATACCATAATCCATAATGGCCGGGTTTCATTGATCCAGTTCTGCCCTGATGATACTGAACAAAATGTTTGGCCACCGGTCTTTCTTCTTTTTTCTCCTTTTTCTCTAGGACTCTCTCTTTTTCTTTCTTTATGTCCCTAAGGTGTTCCCCTAACCTAACCTTAAGGGCTCTTTTAGTCTTGCCGATGTATATTTTGGGGCAAGGACAGGTGATCATGTACACCACTATAGTGGTGGAGCAGTTAATCAGGTCCGTGATTTTGTATTCCATTAGTCCCATCGCGTCCGAAAAAACATCAGTCCTGTCAACGAAGGGACACACTTGGCATTTTGTACAGGGGACCAACCCCTTGCACCGTGGGTACTCAGATAGCCAGGTAGGATCCTGCTGTCTAACCAACTCAGAGTGGACGAGGATACTAGATCTACGCGCCACCATTTTTGGTCTGTCACCCACGATATTTGCTAGGGAGACAGAAAACATCCTCCTCCTCCCAGCTCCCCAGGTGGAGGCAGGCGTATGCGGGCGCCCACGCCCCCCCCCCCCATCGAGGTGCCCTTGATCTGTTGGTAAAACCGTGAGGCAAATTGAAAAAAGTTGTTATTGAGGGCAAATTGCAAAAGTTCAATTAGGAATTTGTTTTGAGGGTCGAACTGTGGAAAATTTCTGTCTAGGGAGCCCTTGACTGCTGCAATTCCACACTCACGCGGGATTGACATACTGTATATAATGATTCAACGTCAAGTGAATCGGGGGGCTTCAGTAACCAAAACTGCAGTGTTTATCCTCATGACACAACACAGGAAGCACCTCCATGGTTAACAGAGGATGGAATTAAAATTAGACTTGAGAAACTTAACATTAATAAATCACCGGGACCAGATGGCTTGCATCCGAGGGTACTTAGGGAACTCAGTCAGGTGATTGCCAGACCGTTGTTCCTAATTTTTACAGACAGTCTACTGACTGGAATGGTACCAGCTGATTGGAGAAAAGCCAATGTAGCACCAATATTTAAAAAGGGCCCAAAAAACATCCCTGGGAATTACAGACCAGTTAGCCTAACATCAATTGTATGTAAAATCTTGGAGGGGATGATAAGGGACTATATACAAGATTTTAGTAATAAGAACGATATCATTAGCAGTAATCAGCATGGATTCATGAAGAATCGTTCTTGCCAAACCAATCTATTAACCTTCTATGAGGGGGTGAGTTGCCATCTATAATATAAGGAAGGCCCGTAGACGTGGTGTATCTGGATTTTGCAAAAGCATTTGACACAGTTCCCCATAAACGTTTACTGTACAAAATAAGGTGCGCTGGCATGGACCATAGGGTGAGTACCCGGATTGAAAACTGGCTACAAGGGCGTGTTCAGAGGGTGGTGATAAATGGGGAGTACTCAGAATGGTCAGGGGTGGGTAGTGAGGTTCCCCAGGGTTCTGTGCTGGGACCAATCCTATTTAATTTGTTTATAAACGACCTGGAGGATGGGATAAACAGTTCAATCTCTGTATTTGCAGACGATACTAAGCTAAGCAGGGCAATAACTTCTCCACAGGATGTGGAAACCTTGCAAAAAGACCTGAACAAATTAATAGGGTGGGCGACTACATGGCAAATGAGGTTCAATGTAGAAAAATATAAAATAATGCATTTGGGTGGCAAAAATATGAATGCAATCTATACACTGGGGGAGAACCTCTGGGGGAATCTAGGATGGAAAAGGACCTGGGGGTCCTAGTAGATGATAGGCTCAGCAATGGCATGCAATGCCAAGCTGCTGCTAATAAGGCAAACGGAATATTGGCATGTATTAAAAGGGGGATCAACTCCAGAGATAAAACGATAATTCTACCGCTCTACAAGACTCTGGTCCTGCCGCACCTGGAGTATGCTGTCCAGTTCTGGGCACCAGTCCTCAGGAAGGATGTACTGGAAATGGAGCGAGTACAAAGAAGGGCAACAAAGCTAATAAAGGGTCTGGAGGATCTTAGTTATGAGGAAAGGTTGCGAGCGTTGAACTTATTCTCTCTGGAGAAGAGACGCTTGAGAGGGGATATGATTTCAATTTACAAATACTGTACTGGTGACCCCACAATAGGGATAAAACTTTTTCGCAGAAGAGAGTTTAATAAGACTCGGGGCCACTCATTACAATTAGAAGAAAAGAGCTTTAACCTTAAACTACGTAGAGGGTTCTACTACTACTACTGTAAGAGCGGTAAGGATGTGGAATTCGACCGGATGTCAGAGAGAGAGGAGGGCTGAGTGTGTGCTTCCCAGCCCGACGCCTCCGTGTCCCCCGGTCCTAGCTCAGCGTCCCGGCCCGCCTAGCTGTGTCTCCAGCACCCTATAGAGCTCGAGGCTCGCCTGGCCGCCTGACCCCCTCTAAGCAGCGTGTGTCCCAGCGTGCCGGCGGTGTACTGACACAGGCTTGGGAGAAGAAGCAGCCGGAGCCCTCGGAGCGGCGTGGAGGAACACGAGACACTAGTTGCCCGGGCAACGGCCTCGGCAACAGCAAGAAGAAGCGGTGGGGGCGGCAAGTGTCACCTACAGGAGGACCAAGAGGCTTTACTATCAGGAGCGTCCCTGCGCTGCCCAGGTATCTGGCAGCATAAAGGTACCAGCCTGTGCGGCTGCATCAGGGGTGAACTGACCCCCCACCTCCCTAAGGGCCAGTTCATTGTTGCAGACAAAGGTGAGGGGGGAGGTTTAGGTGGACTCTGACAGAAAACACACACTGCAAACACCGCCCACTCTCAATTTGGGACAGTCTCCTTAGCGCAGCAGCAAACGGGAGAGTTGAAGAGAGGGGGGAGATAGCATTAAACCCACGAGTGGCTCAACCCTTTTCTATATTTTGATAATCCTACACAATAAGTTATGACAAGGAAAAAGGGAGAAGAGCCACAACAGCAGGACAACACCAGCTCCCAAATGACTCGCACATCAAAAGAAAAGGTGAACCAGGCAGCAGCCGCCGCGGCAGCTAAGCTGGAAAAATTTGCGCACCCCTCAACCTCATCGCCATCTAAAAATACCCAGTTACAACAGGATAGATCGCATGCGGGGGGTTCAGGGGATAGGAGGAGCCTAGGAAAAGGGCCAGCGGCAACACATACAACAAAAACGGCGAGCAGTAATAGCTCTGCAGGTGAAGCTGCGGGACTAGCAATTAACAAGGCTGTTGTGCATGACCCACCAACAGAAGCTGAACCCACACTAAAAGATGTTTTATGAGCAGTGAACTCCTGTAGGGCCTCCCTAAGCGACCTGTGCGATCAGCTAACGGGTCTAAAGGAAGAGACAACTACACTAAGCCAAGAGCTGCAAAGGATCACTGCCAGAACAACTGTGCTGGAGGATAGAGTTAGCCAGGCTGAGGATGAATTAACCCCACTGAAAAAAGAACTCAAGTCTTTAAAAACGCAGATGGGCGTATACAAAGCCAAAATGGAGGAAATGGAAAATAGGTCTCGCAGGCACAACGTGAGGATAGTAGGCCTACCGGAGCGGTGTGAGGGCCCTCACCCTGAGGAGTTCTTGGAGAACTGGCTTAGGGGAATATTTGGGACGGAAACCTTCTCTCACTTCTTTACTGTTGAAAGAGCCCACAGGGTGCCAACTAGGGCCTCGCCAACAGGGGGGCACCCCAGGCCAATAATAATGAAACTTTTTAATTATTGATGCGCAGAGCTAGAGAGCTGGGGGACATTTTATACAATGGCGCCAAGATCTTATTCTTTCCGGACTATTCCCCTGACCTCCAGAAACAGAGGGCTGAATTTAGGGACATTAAGTGCAACCTACGGTCCTACAACGTAGAATATGCCCTGCTGTACCCGGCGCGATTGCGTATCACTGCTTTAGGGTCCACCCTTTTTTTCGATACAACAGCAGGGGCATCAAAGTGGCTGGAAGACAACAAAACGGACTTGCAGAGCTAGGGGTCAAACAAACCTAGATTTGGATAGGAAAAGAGGAAAATTTGATTTGCTTCTCGTTTTTACTTTTTTTTCTTGTTTTCCTTTTTTTTTTTTTTTCTTTTCCTTTCTTTCATCTTTTATAGTAACCAGCAGTTTACACGGGGGACATGGGAGGGGGGAAGGGGGGGGTTTGTGAGTTGGAAGCACGGATGAATGATGCGACCACATTAGTGTTACACGTTTCAAATGTTGATCTAAGGGTCTGGAGGAGGGTCGCGGGAGGGGGGGAGGGAGGGAAGAGTGTGGTAGTGAGTTATAATGTATTTTCCCAATGTATGTGTGGGGAGGTAATTTTTGTATGTTTGGGAGGAGGGAAGAAGGTCACAAGTATAGCCCCCAGGGCTAGCCTAGATAGGCAGAAGGGGGGGCAACGAACAAGGGTGGGCAGTAGGGGGATGCACGAAGCTGAGGGTGGGGGGGAAGGGGGGCTCACAGGAAAACACAAGGTTAGGCAATGGAGTAAATGTCAGGCACATATAGTCACGAAGAGCCGGCTCACAAAAATAAATGTAAGGTCTATTAGCACATGCGGTTTATATTTGCACTTAGGAGGTGGGGGGGGGGAGTCCCCCTCTCCCCTCCTCTTTTCTTTTTCTATCTTTTTTTCGTTCTCTATCTCCTTCGTTCTTTCTTTTTTTTTCCTCTCTTTTCTTTTCTCTTTAAATTCTTCTCAATATGTTAAAGATAGGCTCTTGGAACGTTAGGGGTATGGGTGACCCTGCTAAAAGAGCAGCAGTTTTCACGGCACTAGAGGCTTATGGGGCTGAACTGGTTTGCCTGCAGGAAACACACCTCACTAATGACACCATATTACAAGTCCGGAATTACAAATTCCAAGAACAGTACCACTCAGTCTACACCTCATATTCAAGAGGGGTGAGTATATTGGTGGGGAGAGGTCTTTCGTTCTCCTGCAGGGAAAACAGAATTGATGCATTGGGCCGCTATATCTTTTTGAGTTGCACTGTGGAAGATAGGCCTCTGGTAATAGCAAATATTTATATTCCTCCCCCGTTTAAAACAGAGGTTATACTGGATCTGTTGGAATTTGTCGAGAACAAGCCAGACGTACCGATACTAGCGGTGGGGGATTTTAATGCAATTTTGGATAATAAAATGGATCGATTCCCGCCCATGAATCGGGCGGAAAGGGTCTCGGAGGGTCGGCTAGGCCAACTCCTGGAAGAGATCGGGTGGTGCGATCTGTGGAGATCCCACAACCCCAAAACCCGGCAGTATTCCTGTTATTCAGGTTCTCATTCGACCCTTTCGCGCATAGACATGGCAGTAGGCAACAGCGAAGCTCTACAACTAATAGGGACTATAGAATACAAGCCGAGGGGCATATCGGACCACTCTCCCCTGACCTTGACCCTGAACTTAAATACCAGAACTAGCCGGAAAAGGTGGTCAATAAAACCGCTATGGTTGGACCTAATAGGTAGCCCAGCAGAAGTTACCTCTGAATTAAAAGAGTTTGTAATATTTAACTCAGGCACAGCCTCTACAGCGGTAGTTTGGGATACTTTAAAAGCGGTTCTTAGGGGATTACTACATCAGCAGGTTGTCAGAGTAAAGAAAAAGTCAAGGGAATGGGAGGCGAGAGCTAGAAGAGAAGCCACGGAAGCAGAAGCACAATATGTGGCGGACCCGACCCCTGCAAAACAGGAGGTATGGCTTGGTAGGCAACAAGAGTACAGGGAATTAATTAATAGAAGAGCAGAAAACAAAAGATTATTCCAGAAGCAAAGCTATTACGGCGAAGGAGAGAAGGTAGGTCGGATGTTGGCACTAATAACTAAGTCCAACCTATCCCCATCGGCCATTCTTTCAATTAGGACACCGGCTGGAGAGATTGCTTCTGATCCCGCCGAGGTCCTAGATACCTTCACTA
The DNA here is from genome assembly GCA_037952925.1 of Lithobates clamitans. Classification (NCBI taxonomy): domain Eukaryota; kingdom Metazoa; phylum Chordata; class Amphibia; order Anura; family Ranidae; genus Lithobates; species Lithobates clamitans. Next base: position 640,787 of record JBBGZY010001582.1, on the reverse strand, counting down.
CGTTCTATAGGGACCTGTACAGGTCGCGTCGGGGATCGGATCGGCGCGATAAGGACGGGTTTCTGAGTGGGGTGGACTTGCCTGTACTCTCGGAGGGGGACAGGAGCGAGATGGAGTCTCCCTTGACCTTGGAGGAGTTGCAAAAGGCTGTTACAGAGCTGTCATGCCAGAAATGCCCCGGCCCGGATGGCCTGCCGTTGGAGGTTTATAGAAAATATGGGGAGGTGTTACTCCCAGAGCTTTTAAAGGTATTGGAGCAGTCGCTCAAGGACGGAAGGCTGCCCCCATCAATGTTGGAGGCTGACATAGTGGTGATACCAAAAGAGGGGAAAGATCAATTGGAAGTCACCTCATATAGACCGATATCACTACTGTGTTCAGACGCCAAGATTGTAGCAAAGGTGCTGGCATCTAGACTAAACAAGTGCATCGCAAAACTGGTTCATCCAGACCAATCGGGGTTTATCCCCGACCGGTCTACCAGCACCAATATCAGAAGGGTATATCTGAACCTCCAGGCTCCAGCGGAGAATGCGGGGCCTAGAGCCATACTGTCTCTGGACGCCGCCAAGGCCTTTGACAGCTTGGAGTGGGAATATCTCTGGCGGGTGATGGAGAGGTTTGGGTTTGGCCCCGTATTCATCAGCTGGTTAAAAATCCTTTATAACCAACCAAGGGCAAGACTCAAAATAAACAATAACTACTCAGAAAGTTTTCCCCTCGAAAGGGGGACCAGGCAGGGCTGTCCCTTATCCCCATTGCTGTTTGTTTTGGCTATGGAGCCACTGGCGGGAGCGGTGAGATCATCACCCGAACTGCAGGGCTTCTGCAGAAATGGCGAGGAAGAGAGAATTGCATTGTTCGCGGACGATGTCCTCTTCTTCTTAGGGGACACGTCCTCCTCTTTGGAGAAAGTAATACACCTAGTGGAAGACTTTGGGAAACTCTCAGGACTGACAATTAATTGGGAGAAATCATCGCTCCTGCCGGTTGACCCATTGACCAACCCTATATCAACGAGCTTACCCCAACTGAAAGTCACGGGGAAAATGAAGTATCTTGGTGTAGTGCTGTCCAAGGATCCTGGCGCATTCATTGACGACAATTTGGTCCCTCTTTTATCGAAACTCAAGAAAAAATGCGATACTTGGTGCAGACTCCCTCTATCCGTGGCGGGCCGGGCAAATTTGATTAAGATGATATGGCTGCCCCAGCTGCTATACCTGTTCCACAACTCCCCAGGATGGATCGGGGAGAAGTGGTTCCAAAAAATCCAATCCCTCTTTAGGGAATTAATTTGGAAAAAAGGACAGGCTAGAATAGGCTTACAAAAACTACAGTGTTCCACCACGGAGGGGGGACTGGGGGTCCCCCACCCGCGTACCTACTTCCTGGCAGCTCAGCTACAGCAACTAAGGGGTTGCGCCACTGATGGAGGGGGGAACAAGAATGCTAAAATTATCCTACTGGGCAGCCCACACAACTCATTAGTCGAAGCACTGGAGGCAGACTCACTACTAGGAGGGACCCCGACGCTTAAAATGATCACCAGGGTCTGACAGACAGTCAAGCGAATAATGGGGTATAGGGGAGCCTCAGAATACTCACCAATTTGGGACAACAAGAACCTGCAGGAATTATTATCTGTTGATAGGAATAAGTTGTGGGAGAAAAAAGGGGTCCGCCGGTTGATACAGTTATATGAAGGGGGCAATCTGAAACCCTTTGAGGAGCTGAGGCACGAGTATGGGCTACCAAATCGTGTATTCTATAGCTACTTACAGATCAGACATGCCCTGGGAAAGCAGTTTGGAAGGCAACCCCCTACTTGGTGCAGGATGTCACTATTGCAAACAATAATTAAGTCAGAGACTTCCAAGGGGCTAATTACAGCTATGTACAGTCAACTAATTAAGAAAACGAACATGAATGCTGGCTTTCCCGGGGGCAGGGACAGGTGGGCGGCTGATGTGGGGGAGATAACAGACATACAGTGGGAAAGGATCCTGGAATTGGGATCTGAGGTGTCAGTCTCTCCCTCGCAAAAGGCCTCCCACCTGATGCTACTGCACAGGTCCTATTATACACCAAAAAAGCTCTTTGCGATTGGCCGCCGAGCCAACGATGAGTGCCCCAGATGCAGGGGAACAGGTGATCTGATTCATATGTTCTGGAGGTGCCCAAAATTGGCTAGGTATTGGTGCGAGATCTTAAAGAAAATAAATACCATATTTAAAATTAATCTAGAGCTAGATCCAAAGACTTGTGTGCTGGGACATGCTACCAACGGTTTAAGAGACAGGAACATAGCGATGGTGGTGGCAAGATGCCTGTTCCAAGCCAGAAAACTGATTGCACAGTCCTGGCAGTCAAGTACTCCTCCCACCCCAGAAGCCTGGATAGGGACTGTTAACTCCACTGTGTGGAGCGAAAGAACATTTTACACGAGGTCAGGCAATTACAATAAATTTGTGAGAATGTGGAACCTGTGGATCCAGTCAATGCCGTGCCCGTCATCAGTGCTACTCTAGCTCCGAGAGTACCCGCTCCTTATTAATGGGGCGGGCTACACCAGGAGCAGTCCAGTGCCTAGAGTCGAGTCGAAATAACACATTGAACTTTTGTCGGCCATTGGATGCACCTTGAAAATATATGGGATCTTAATAGAGGGGGTACCACGGGGGGTGGGCGGGTGGGCTCACAAAAAAGAAAAGCACCAAATTTATAAAAAGAAGTATAATAGTAACTGCGAGGACACGCGGTCAACTGGCTTAGCGTGGCAGAATGTAAGTTATGTTTTTTGCAATATGGCGCTACTGCATTTGCACATATTTTGTAATGTATATTGTTGCACAACATTTGCACAGAAGACTTATATACTTAAAAAAAAAAAAAAAAAAGGGAAATTGCGATAAGCCACAATGATGAGACTTGATTAGAGACATATATGAATATCAGGCTGAAGTCAGTCTCTTGACAAAGTTATCTGATGTGGCAAAAAAAAAAAAAAAAAAAAAAAAAAAAAAAAAAGGATGTGGAATTCCCTTCCACAGGCGGTGGTCTCAGCGGGGAGCATTGATAGCTTCAAGAAACTATTAGATAAGCACCTGAACGACCGCAACATACAGGGATATGTAAGGTAATACTGACACATAATCACACACATAGGTTGGACTTGATGGACTTGTGTCTTTTTTCGACCTCACCTACTATGTAACTATGTAGGTCAGGGGAAAGATTGTCAATACTGACCAACCATGCCTCCCCTTCTATTTCCAAATTCGCTACTCTTGCCAGCACATGACGCGTGTCTTGTACAGTACCTGACCGCGAGATTGTGTTTCCAGCGCGATACCATCTCGCTGGTTCTCGGTGACAGGATACTGTGCATGTCGCGCTGGCTCGCTCATCGGGAAAGGAAAACTTTTTTTTCCTTTCATGATGAGCGACAGGCAGTGCTGACAGCTGTCTGGTATAAATCATGATGGGGAACACTGCGCAAATTTTAAATAAAAAAATGGCGTGGGTTCCCCCCAGGGGCATACCAAGCCCTTAGGTCTGGTATGGATTTTAAGGGGAACCCCCTACCCTGAAAAATCGGCGTGGGGGTCCCCCCCCAAAATCCATACCAGACCCTTATCCGAGTACGCAGCCCGGCCGGTCAGGAAAGAGGTGGGGACGAGCGAGCGCCCCCCCCTGAACCGTACCAGGCCGCATGCCCTCAACATGGGGGGTGGGTGCTTTGGGGGAGAGGGGCGCCCTGCGGGCCCCCCCACCCCTAAGCACCTTGTCCCCATGTTGATGCGGACAAGGGCCTCTTCCTGACAACCCTGGCCGATGGTTGTCGGGGTCTGCGGGCAGGGGGGCTTATCGGAACCCAGGAGCCCCCTTTTATAAGGAGGCCCCCAGATCCCGGCCCCCCACTCTATGTCATTGAGTATGGGGTACATCTTATCCCTACCCATTCACCTAGGGAAAAAGTGTCAATAAAAAAACACACTACACAGGTTTTTAAAGTAATTTATTAGACAGCTCCGGGGGTCATCTTCCGACTTCGGGGGTCATCTTCCGACTTCGGGGATCTTCTTCCGACTTTGGGGGTCTTCTTCCGACTTCTGGGGTCTTCTTCTGACTTCTCTGCTCTCTCCGGCCTCTTCTCCCGGTGTCCGGTTCTTATGCCGGGCTCCTCCGCTATCTTCTGCTCTTTTGCCGCTCTCTTGTTAGCGGTGGCCCGGTCTTCGCCGTCTTGTTCCTTCTCTTCTTCTCTTCTTCCGATATTGACACAACGCTGTCTCCCGCTGTTATGCTGTGTGAGCGGTGCGCGATCACTTATATAGGCATGGGGCGTGGTCACCATGTTGTCATCATGCCCCAGGACTGTGACATCATAAGGGGTGGGGTCACCGGGTGAAGCACATGGGATTTGTTTAGCTCATCCTTGCCAGCTTACTTGCGAGATAATCAAGGTAAGGAGGGGCGGCTACACCTCGATGCAATAAGAGGGAGAGGTGTATGCCTGCCCCTCCCACGTCCAGTTGAAGCTATGTGACATGACGTTGCGAAACGCGTCGACGTAATCACGGCCCGGAGACGCCGTCTCAGTGATCTCCCAATCTCAATGAGGAATAGAGAACTTTAAGTGGAATATCTAGCCCCTCCACACGGAGCTACATACAGAGCTGCTGCCTGTCCACAAATACTGCTGCAGTGCGGCCGGAGATCCATCAACACACCGTATGGTACACATGACAGCATCCAGTGTTTGATCTCCCTGTGGTGGACGAGGATCTGACGGAACTGCTCTGCTACTTATAAGCACAAGGAATCTCGGCCGGTATTGCTGCATGGTGAAAGAAGGCGGTAATGTTTCAATAACCTTTATACACCTAGGCGTTTGTCCTACTAGAGCCTACATCGCAATATATGATCTGCATGACCTAGGGACTGACTATGATCCCGGAACAACCCGGTGTGATGGGTACAGGCCTTATGATAGCTATGCCTTAATGATGCTAAAAGGAGATTAGTGGATATTTTTTGATGGAGTGTTTCTAGCATGCGCATGCAATCACATATGCTGCACTCGTTTCAGCTAAACTAAAAGGAAACTACTGTCATCAGAATTTGGGGACCTTGTTTAACATCTGATACCCATCAGACAGGCAACATCACCGGGCTTGGCAGTAAAATAGTTGACAGAATTACTTTTAGTAGTTCTCCCGGATCCCCGGGGGCCACGCATGCATGGTTTCCCTGTGTATATATTTATGATATAATTATTTATTCTCTTATTGGTATTCTGGCCTGAAGGGTTTCCATCCATCCGTGTTTATACAGGCGCCTAGACCGGTTTGTGTTATTTTTGTGAGTGTATTATTTGTTGTCGTCTGTGTATCTGTTTGCTTGGTGCATCATATGCTTTCTTGCATCTGGTGTGCCATCTGTTTGATGTCCAATTAAATCAGCTTTATCTAGCTTTTTATTGCTGAGAGATTATCTCTCAATGTTGTAGATTTGATACCGAATAAATTATATATTGAATTTTTATTGACTCTCCCATCATTTTCCCACTATAGCCATTGTATCTGTCTTTTTCTGGGGGGCGCCCTCTCTTGTGACTCCCCCTAGAACACATTTTCTATATGCTGTTTTTTGGTTACGGCAAAAGCCTCATATTTTTAGAGGAGTGGCGAGGGGAGGAAGATCACTATTACCTAGGTGGCATGTGGTGAAAGGTTGGTCGCCTTTTTTGTTTTTACAAGTGTGCAGTCCCCTGCAGTTGCAAGAGAGAATAGTCCTGCCTCCTTGTCCACATCTATTCCTGCCATAGCCCCAACATTAGCCATTGAGGAGTCAGCTAAGTTATTTGACCACAGCCACTTGCTCCTTAATGATGCTCAGCCATTACTGGATTCAGATGTTGGTTCTGAGGTTGAGGATGACAGGAACATGTGCCTAGAGAGAGGGAGGAACACTGGTAGACAAATTGGCATTCATGTTCCTCAAGCCGCAGCTTACTGCCAAGTTGTCTCCATTGGTAATGATGAAGATGGAGGAGATGGAGATGATGATGATGATGAGGTCACTGATGCGACTTGGGTGCCAGATAGAGCAGAGGAGGAAACTGAAGGTGAGGCGGCACAACCCCAAGGAGGCCGACATCAAGAAAGAGTAGAGAGAAGCCAAGCTATTCCATCACATTCTGCAGCTGTTATTTCCCGGCCCACTCCCCACAGCTCAGCTGTCTGGGCCTTTTTCAGCACATCTGCAGCAGATCGTACTGTTGCTATCTGCAAACTGTGTCACAGGCACATCAAATGTGGCAAAAACACTAACCATTTGGGTACCACATGCCTAACAAGACATTTAACGTCCAACCACTCAGCCCGTTGGCAAGAGCACCTAAAAGCTACACAAAAGGGGAATAAATCTGTCCCTCCTCCTTACCCATTTCAGTCTGCCCCTGCGATACCGAGTCATTACCTTTCAGCAGCCTCCACTGACAGGGATGATGGTATAGCACAGGGTGTTCCGGGTCCTAGCAGCACATCTGCCAGCAGCACCAGAGGAGTAACTAAAACCTTCAGGGCCCCGGTGCAAGAAACCATGATGGGCCCCCCTTCCATCCGAGCCCCGGGCTTCCAATTTTAGGAGGGTGTCCATGGACATCCTCCCAAAACTGTGCTTCCCGCATGACCCCTGGGACATGCATCTAGCGCAAACACAGCACAAGGAGGCTTGTCGGTTATCCACAGCCCTTTCCTCCCACGCTGTGTCTGTGTTAGGAAAGGACTGCCGTTAACTGTCAAGAATGTCAGTAAATTGTTTACACTGATAATCAGTGCCCCAATCATCAGTGCCCATCAATGCTGCCTATCAGTGCTCATCAATGCCGCCTATCAGTGCCCATCACTTCCACCTACAAGTGTTACCTATCAGTGCTCACTAATGCCGCCTATTAGTGCCCATCAATTCTGATTATCAGCACCACCTATCGGTGCTCATTAATGCCGCCTAACAGCATCCATCAGTGCCACCTATCAGTACTCTTCAATTCTGCCCATCAAAGCCCATCAATACTGCCTGAGTTCTGCCTATCAGTGTTCCTCAGTGCCCATCAGTACCACCTATCAGTGCTTATCAATGCCACCTATCAGTGCAGCCTATCAGTGCACATTAGTGCCTCCTATCAGTGCTGCCTATCAGTGCTCATCAATATGGCCTATCAGTGCTCATCAGTGCCCATCAGTGTCTCCTATCAGTGCCCATAAATGCCTCCTATCAGTGCCCATTAGTGCCTCCTATCAGTGCCCATCAGTGCCTTTTATCAGTGCCTCCTATTAGTGCCCATTAGTACCTTCTATCAGTGCCCATCAGTGCCTCCCATTAGTGCTCATCGGTGCCCATAAATTCCTCCTATCAGTGCCCATTAGTGCCTCCTATCAGTGTCCATGAATGCCTCCTATCAGTGCTCATCAGTGCCTTCTATCAGTGCTCATCAGTGCCTTCTATCAGTGCCTATCAGTGCCTTCTATCAGTGCTCATCAGTGCCTTCCATCAGTGCCCATCAGTGCCTTCCATCAGTGCTCATCAGTGCCTTCTATCAGTGCCCATCAGTGCCTTCTATCAGTGCACATCAGTGCCTTCTATCAGTGCCCATCAGTGCTCATCAGTGCCTTATATCAGTGCTCATCAGTGCCTTCTATCAGTGCTCATCAGTGAATAATATTCATTTATATCAGTGCCGTCTGCCTTCTCAGGACAGCACGGCTCTGAGCGACTGTTGCCACCCTGGTAATTCCGCCACTGAGCAGCACACCACCAGCTGTAGACTGTAGCTGGCAAATTTCTCTGCCCCATCTGCTGCAGGGGAAAATAAAATACAGTCCCTGCCACCCACATGCCCAGCATTTGAATGCAAGCTTGTCAAAGCTGTTGGCTCTCCAACTATTGCCTTTCAGCCTGGTGGATTCTGCCCCTTTCTGTGAATTTACACAATGTGCTGTACCACAATGGCAGGTTCCCAGTCGCTACTACTTTTCATGTAAGGCCGTTCCATCTCTCTACCATCATGTGGAAGGGAATGTTCTGGCATCATTGGGCAAGGAAGTCAGCTGTAAAATCCACTTTACTGCTGCAGCTTGTTGTACCCCCACGTCTCCATACAGCTGGTGGTGATGATGCCAGACCTGTGAGCTCTACCCCCTCCTCCTCATCATCCTCCTCCGCCACCTCCATGCCTTCCTCTGCAGAATTGTCCTATGAACAGCAGGAACCCTCTAAGCATTCAAAGGGCTATTCCCAGAGTCAGGCTAAAAGGTGCCATGCCATGCTTCAGCTGGTGTGTTTATGGGACAGGAACCACACCGGAGCAGATATTCTTGCAGCTCTGCAGGCCCAGAGGTGGTTCACACCACGCCAGGAATGGTGGTGTCTTAATGGCACACCTCTTCTGTCAGCCCTTAGACAGGGAAAGTTGACACATGTGCCATGCCTGGCACATGTCCTCAATTTGGTGGTGCAGCATTTCCTAAGTACGTACCCAGGGTTGCAAGATGTTCTAAAACAGGCTAGAAGAGTCTGTAACCATTTCAGGCGGTCATACACAGCCAGTGCTCAGTTGGCTGAAATTCAGTGGGAATTCCACCTGCCTGTAAACTGCCTAATTTATGACATGCCCACCAGGTGGAACTCGACTTTGGCAATGCTGCAGTAGCTAAACATGCAGCAGAGGGCCATCAACAAGTACCTGTGCCAGTACGGGCTCAAGCTGCCTCGGCTTTCGTGACAGTGCATGCATCAGTGACACCATCCCTGTTGTGTTCCTGCTGGAGTAGACTCTGTTTGGCATTATGGACAGGGCACTGGAGGCAGAGCAGCAGAAGGAAGAGGAGGACTTCCTTTCCTCTCAAGGCCCACTTTATCCAGACACCATCATTACTATGTCACAGAACACACAGGAGGAGAGAGGGAAGGAGGATGAGGGCACTTTTATAGGCTTCGAAGAAGAGGAAGACATGCGTCAATCTTTAAGCGATGGCTTTCCAACCCTAGGACCCTTGGAAGCCGTACGTGGCTGGGAGGAGGAAGTTCCAGATGCTGTCATCCTGAGTGACCCCGAGGAGTCTGCTTCTCAAGCCTCTGCAAATTTGAGACGCATGGGCAACCTCATGCTTCAAAGCCTGCGAAAGGACCCAAGAATACGTGGCATAAAGGAGAAGGATGATTAATGGTTGGCAACCCTCCTTGACCACCGTTACAAGGGGAAGGTCTCAGAATTCATCCTGTCCCCACAGAGAGTGCAGAAGATAAAATATCTTGAGGACACATTAAAGGGGATTTTATTGAATGTTTTTCCTGACTCCAGTAGATTACAGTTTGGTGGAAAACGTCATTTTGAGTCTTCTGTTGGTCAAGAGAGGAGCGTTGGAGAAGGCGTCCGCCTAAGTGAGACATTTCTGAATTTTTTTTTTTCCAAAAAAGTTTATTTTTATTTAGAGAAACAAACAGGTTAACATGTGACATTGTACAGAAATATCGGACATGAACAGTACATTAAACAAAGAATAAAGTAGATATAGGTACATTTATTGTCTTATTGACCCCACATAAGCCTTAAAAAAATACTTTGTCCCACCATTACGTCCATTCTGTTGAGAGTGCTTTATTACAGGTGGGAGTGGCCGTACAAGTATCATCAGTGTTGTCAATATGTTACAGTGATTAGGAGTGATGGATGGTATTATTTCGATAAGTTTGGGGGAGTCAGTCATGGCGTGAGAGTCTCGGATGCTTTGAGGTGTCTCTCATCCAGAGAAAGTCACTTGTGTTCATCATGGTAGGTTAGTTATGTTGCAGGAGAGTCTAAGGCGAGGTACAGTATGTGGTGGCGCGTCGTCATTAGTGCCTTGTACGGGTCATATGGTGTCAGGTCTGTGGGGAGGGGGATATAACTTATAAAAAAGTAAAGGGGTAGGAAGGAAAAAAAAAAAGTATGGGGAGAGTATCAGGATGGGGGGGGGATGTGGGTGGTCCGTAAGAGAAGGAGAGCCCATGATGTGATGGGTGGGGTAACAGGAATGGAGGAGGGGGATAGTAGGGAGGGGGAAGAGAGGAAACCAAGAGGGGGGATAAGATTAGGAGAGTGTAGGTACTAAAGTTGGGTTGGGCCGTCTCTTGCTTCCCTCCCAAGAGGTCCATTATTTTGAATTTGGATTGCGTTTTGGGGGGGTGGCCCTTTACTTAGTTCTGAATTTTTTTGGTCCTCGCCGACCAGGCCTGTCAGCTTTCACATCCCATCGGCAGCGATGAAGAGCTTTCCAGAAGATGATCCACTGACTTACTGGGTCATGAGAATAGACCACTGGCCAGAAATTGCCCAGTATGCTATTGAGTTGTTGGGCTGCCCTGCACCCAGCGTGCTTTCAGAACGGGCATTCAGTGCTGAAGGAGGTTTTGTTACTGATCATAGAACACATCTGTCCACAGACTCCGTGGACCGCTTGACTTTTATAAAAATGAATCAGTCCTGGATTACCAGCTATGAAGCCCCTGATGCCGATGTGATTAAGTGTTTTTGGGATGTGGAATCTCTGCAGGACTTCGAGGCTGCCTAGCTTTGAGGGTATTCATCTGAAAGAATGTTTTTGGTGTAGGTTTCATTGGCACAATTAACACCCAAAGACCAATTTTTCTGCAAATGTTTGACAGGTGCATATCATTGCAATTTTTTATAGCAAGACCAATTCTTGCTTTCATCAAGAGTACCTCTATAGGGTTAAGGTGGGAAGGCGCCACCGACACCCAAAGACCAAAGACCAAATTTTACGCACCCGTTACTTGTATCCAAAGTTAAAGTTACACCAGAATGCATCCAAAAAATCTCTAATCTTGTTCCCAGTGCACTACATTGTGGCCTCATCATACACACTGGCTCCCCAGCTGTTGCAGAGCAAAATAAAGGCAGCTTGCAGGGAAATGTCATTTTTTTGGGGCTTTATAAATTCATTTATTGCTGCAGCAGATTCTAGACATGGTACAGATCTGCCACTTTGCAGGTAGACAAAGGGGAACCCCCAGGCACTATACTGGAAGGATTTTTTTATTTTTATGCTTTCACTTTAAAAATCAAAAAATCACTGCTCATTTAAAAATGACGTTTTTTAGGGGCAGGACCCGGACCCCTATAACCAATGTATGCCCAATTACTTGCATATAAGCCTTCAAAATGGGCACTTTTGATTTTTGACTTTAATTAGGGTTCGTTATTCGGGTCCAAACTTTCACAGTGTCCAAAAGTTCTGGTGCAAACCGAACAGGGGTCCGCTCGGCCCATCCCTAGTTGTAAACCCTCATTTTTTTTCTTTAAATAACAAACATATCATACTTACCTCCACTCTGCAGTTAGTTTTGCACAGTATGGCCCCGATCATCATCTTCTGGGGTCCCCCATCGGCACTCACTGCTCCTCCCTGCATCAGTAAACCCCCTAGGGAAAGTACTCCCTCTGGGGGTTACCTTGCGGGCGCGATCCTGAGTCGAGCATTTGCGTCCATAGACACAGAATTCCGGACTCGGCCCTGCCCCCCGGTGCCCACATCATTGGATTTGATTGACAGCAGCGGGAGCCAATGGTGGGGGCGGGGGCAGTCAGTGTCAGAAGTTTTTTCAGCTTAATGCATAGGATGCATTGAGCTGAAAAAACACAAGGGTTTACAACCCCTTTAACCAAATTTTTTTTCCCCTAATATACATCCATCAACCATCCCATCGTCCAGCGAGGCAGATCCTTGTCAATCATGATGCCCGACCACAGGCCAAAAGAAAAAAAGCTGACCGCTGTCGCATCTGTTCTCGTTACTTCTGTTGAATGACATTTTCGATGTAAGACAGCTGTTATAAACAAAGAAGCAGGGTCTCCCAGATGACATCATTGACCAAATATGGATATAACCATATTTGGTCAATGACATCACAGGACCCCAGTAATCAGCAGTAGTAATACCGCTATTATACATGGCGTTAGGCTACCCCAGAATAAGTAAATGTTCAGGTGTTCATCTGAGCATCTTGTCAGCCAAGTTCAAGTTCAAAGTTAGGGTTGGGATTGGGGTTAGGGTTGGGATTGGGGTTAGGGGTTTAGGGTTGGGATTGGGGGTTTAGGGTTAGGATTGGGGTTAGGGTTTAGGCTTGGGATTGGGGGTTTAGGGTTAGGATTGGTGTTAGGGTTTGGGTTTAGGGTTGGGATTGGGGTTTAGGGTTAGTAGTGTTGGGCGAACGGTTCATGCAGAGCAAAAGTTCATCCCCAAACATTACCTGTCCATTCAGCAAGCACCTGAATTTGTGCTTCACAGTGCATTCTAGGGCCCTAATTTGATGAAGCCAACTAGGGCACAGACCACTGTCAGAGCCCTGATTTGACAAAGTAATGATTACTTTGTGTAATCGCGGCTCAGTGCTCATAGTCCCACCCCACTCTATAAAAGGTTCCTTCCCATAGGTAGCTTTTGCAGTGTGTTGTTGTAGTGGAGATAGATAGGGCAGGGCTCAGTTTGCTACTAACGAGAGGAGATGGGTGGAACACCCCCCGGGCTCGGTTTGTGCCGAAAACTCTCGAATATCGCAAAAGTTTGGACCCGAACTGAGAACCCCATTGAAATCTATGGGACCCATTTTGAAGGCTTATATGCAAGTAATTGGCTGTAAAAAGGGTACGGGGGCCAGGCTACTGCCCTGGGGGACATGCGTCAATACTGTGTAAATCCGTAGGTGTACGTCGGCCCCTTTAAGAACAAAAGTAGGTGTGTGCGCGCCCGCGGCATGACGACAGGGCTGATGAGCTTGGCCCGCGGCCGTGATGTTCCCTGGCCACCCGCGATCACTCCACAGAGAGCCAATGTAAACAAACAGATCCCCGTTCTGACAGGGGAGTAGAGAGAGATTGTCTGTTCCTAGTGATCAGGACCAGCAATCTCTCTCTACTCCTAGTCAGACCCCTCCCCCCCACAGTTAGAAACACCTCCCTAGGGAACACACTTAACCCCTTGATCGCCCCCTAGTGTTAACCCCTCCCTGCCAGTGACATTTATACAGTAATCAGTGGCTATTTTTTTCACTGATCGCTGTATAAATGTCACTGGTCCATACCTCCCAACTTTGTGAGATGGGAATGAGGGACAGCTATCAGCAAAAGTATGCAGGCATAGGACACACCCCCTGACACAACCCCTTAAAGGAGAATTGTACAAAAAAACAAAATTTGTTAAACCCACAAGTGCTTTTTTACCACTACTATTCCTTTATATTGGCTTTGGGAATTTACAAATGCAGCAATTTAGAAATCAGATGAAAGGTTTAGCGGTGGAAAACACTTTTTAATAGATACAAAGTGCATTCTATAGAGATCAGACCAAAATGAGGGACAAATGAGGAGGAATGAGGGACAGAGGGAAATTGCTACAAATCAGGGACAGTTGGGAGCTATGCTGGTCCCAAAAAAGTGTCAGAAGTGTCCGATCTGTCTGCCGCAATGTCACAGTCTCGATAAAAATCGTTGATCACCGCCATTACTAGTAAAAAGAAAAAAATTATAATAAAAATGCCCTAAATATTTCCCCAATTTTGTAGACACTATAACTTTTGCGAAAACCAATCAATATACACTTCGATTTTTTATACCAAAAATATGTAGAAGAATACATATTGGCCTAAACTGATGAAGAAATTTTTTTTTTTTACTATTTTGGGGGGATATTTATTATAGCAAAAAGTAAAAAATATATTTTTTTTTTCAAAATTGTTGGTCTTTTTATGTTTTTTGGAAAATTATTTTTATTCAACATTTTTAAGAACAGTACAGACAGTACAAAAACATCCCAGCAACCCCCCCTCCTCCCCACTGTGTAAATATTTCATAAAGTGCAGGAGTATAATCAGGACCAGGTCTTTTTTTGTTTATAGCGCAAAAAATAAAAAGGTGATCAAATACCATCAAAAGAAAGCCCTATTTATGGGGAAAAAAAGGACGTAAATTTTATTTATGTACAGCGCCGCGCGACCGCGTAATTATCAGTTAAAGCGACGCAGTGCCGTATCGCAAAAAATGGCCCGGTCATTAGGAGGGCAAATCCTTCCGGGACTGAAGTGGTTAAATTGATTTTTCTAGCTGCAAGCTTTCTCTTTTTTAATAAAAGATGGCTTGGGGATTAAAAAAAAAAAAGGGGCAGGCAGGGGACAAAAAAAAGGCACAAAAACCCCAAAACGAAACAAAAAAAAAACAAAAAAAAACAGGCAGCGACCAAAAACAATAAAAAAGGATATACAGCATTAAATGTTATGTAAAGCTGTGTTAAACACTGCACTATACTGACACACTACACTCAGGGTCACAATAAGTGATCACACTAACTGCTAGTAGCAAACTGAGCCCTGCTCTATCTATCTACACTATCTACACTCCAACACACTGAAAAAGCTTCCTGTGGGAAGGAACCTTTTATAGTGTGGGGTGGGACTGTGAGCACCGAGCCGTGATTGGACAAAGTCATCATCACTTTGTTAAATTAGGGCTCTGGCAGTGCTAATCAGCAAAAGCCTTGCACCTGACCATCCAATTGGGGCCCTAGAATGCACTGAAATGCTTGCAGTGCATTGTGGGGTGCTCAGCGGGCGAATAACCCGTTGAGCTCCCCGCATATTCGGGTGTTCCCCGAACAGGCAAACAGGCGATGCTCGGGCCAAACTTTTGCCCTGCCATTCCATTCGCCCAACACTTGCCAGTACTAATGGGCACTGATAGGTGGCATCAATGGCCACTGATAGGCAATACTGATAGGCAGCACTGATGGGTACTGAAGGGCAGCACTGATGGGCACTGACAGGAGGTACTGTTGGGCACTGATAGGTGGCACTGATGGGCAACACTGATGGGCACTGATAGGCAGTACTGTTGGGCACTGATAGGTGGCACTGATGTGCACTGATGGGCACTGACAGGCGGCACTGATGGTCAGCACTGATGGGCACTGATAGCCAGCACTGATGGGTACTGATAAGCAGCACTGATGTGTACTGCTGGGCAGCACTGATGGGTAGCACTGATAGGCACTGATAGGCAGTACTGATGGACACTAATGTGCAGTACCGATGAGTACTGATGGGGAGCACTGATGGGCATCACTGATAGGCAGCACTAATGGGCACTGATAGGAAGCACTGATGGGCACTGATGGTCAGCACTAATGGGCACTGGTAGGCAGCACTGATGGGCACTGATGGTCAGCACTGATGGGCACTAATTGGCACTGATGGGGCTGCACTGATGATTAGTATCCTGCGTAACTGTGTACATGTCTCCTGTCAGGATTACAGGTTACCGGCTCTCCTCATACTGTGAAAGCGTATGAGGAGAGCTGATAATGGGCAACTCTGTTTACATTGTGATCAGCTGTGATTGGACACAGCTGATCACATGGTAAAGGGCCACTGTGATTGACCCTTTACCACAATCTGTGACCAGCTGTTTACAAAGGACAAAGTGATCAGCGGGCACGTGAGAGGCGTGGATTCAGGAGGACGTCCATGGATGTCCTCCAGGAACTAGAGAGCTGCCCTGTAGCCATCATTTGGCTATGGCGTGGTTAGGAAATGGTTACTTTCCACACCAGACCATTATCAAGGATAAAGGTCCATTGCTGATTTGGTTGGGAGATGCATACTGTTACTTTTTGCATGGGTTCCCCTCCAAATCCATACTATACTCTTATCAAGGATGGGGGCGAGGGCCTCTTCCTCACATTCCTGGTCTGG
Organism: Lithobates clamitans; assembly: GCA_037952925.1. Taxonomy (NCBI): domain Eukaryota; kingdom Metazoa; phylum Chordata; class Amphibia; order Anura; family Ranidae; genus Lithobates; species Lithobates clamitans. The sequence continues at coordinate 624,980 of JBBGZY010001582.1, read as the reverse complement.
TGAACTTGGGGGCCCAATAGACTTTACAGAGGGAAGTTGTCATTTAATAGTAATAGTAATACAGCAGCTGCAACGAGGAAGAGGTTTGGATTGACAAACATGGTAAAAAGTTTGGCCAGACCATGAACGGCACACAGGCCGGGCTGTGAACCCGAGCCCCATTCCTGATGACCAGTTTTTATACTGCTGACCTAATGTACATAAAACAACTTTATTTTATTGCTTGAAGGTGTATTATCCGAACATAATAAAGTTTTCTTATTTTTATCTAAAAGACATTTTTGTGTCATAGAGAACTGTAATACATACTGTACATTTAAAAAAATGTAAAATCATTTGTTTTTGAACTATAACCCAGAAAATCTGTGATTTGAGGAGTGTTTCAAACTTTGAAAAGGAATGGAATGTGATTGCTGAAAATAGTAAACTGGTTCAACCACTGGAGGTGCAAAATGGGAGGGGGAGCCCAGCAGAGAAGAAGAAAAGGGCAAATCTTTATATAATACAGAAACAATGAACCTGAGAATTCTTTTATCAGATTATGGGATAGAGAGGTGTATGGGAACCAGAAGACTAAGCTGTTGTGTTCTGACTTTGTCATGTGTAATAAATAGATAGAATGAAAATTAAAAACATATAGAATTTTATTATGCGGGAATATGCAAAGAAATATGAAAATTGGGCAAAATGCATTAGTACACCCTCACCCTAGAAGGATAAGGATCAAAATATGATTACTCTCAGAGAAGGGGAACTTTGCAAGTATAAAAGATGTACCAGCCCTACTCTCACAGTCAAAACATCAGAATGAATTCTAGAGCATAAAAATATTTTTCATAATCCAAATCACCAGATACAGTATAATGAAGTAATACGTGGGCTCCTATGTTCACATTGCTAGATAAAAGCCCTTTTTGTGACAGAAAACTGTAGAAGAAAATAATCACAATGTACTGCCAAAACTACATACAAATGGACAAAAAACATGACAGCTCCCAGTTGCTTTGTTCTGTTTGTAAAGAAAGCAGCTGGAGAATCTCTTCATACCACACCCTTATCCTAGATGAAGGCCTGGTATAATTATTGATGGCAAATTCCATGGAAAGAAGGCATGTGCTTCCCTTTAAAAAAATATACCAGACCTTCATCCTTGATGAGGGTTTGGTATGGTTGTCAGATGGGAACACTCACAAAAGGTGTGGAGTTTACCCAGGACGCTTGAACACTATTTTAAGGGGGAAACCCACACACAAAACTTGAGAACATTGGGGACCCCCAAAAAATCCAAACCACACCCTTATCTGAGCAAGAAATCTGGCAGGCCAGGAAAGGGGGAATGAGTGAGTAGCTCTTATTCCTGAACCATTATACCACATGCCCTCAACATGGAAAAGGTACCTTGCAAGAGGGGGGCACCCTGGCAAAGCACCTTGTCCCCATGTTGATGAGGACAAATTCCCACAAAAATAAGATGATGTGATTGAGTAAGGAATACATAGTACCCCTTGGTACTTGGGGTCCCCCAAGGTTCTGTAATTGGACCTCTCCTATTTTCAATCTATACCTCCTCCCTGGGTCAGCTGATAGCCTCCCATGGCTTCCAATATCACCTCTGCGCTGACGACACCCAAATCTATTTGTCTACCTCTCAGCTCACTCCCTCCATCTCCTCACGTATCACTAATTTACTAACAGACATATCAGTATGGATGTCACACCACTTCCTCAAACTCAATCTATCCAAAACCAAACTTATAATTCTTCCTCCCCCATGTGCCCCTTCCCCTGATCTCTCTGTCAAAATCGACGGCACAACTGTAAGCCCATCCTCACATGCCAAGGTTCTAGGTGTAGTCCTGGACTTTGAACTCTCCTTTAAGCCCCACGTTCAATCGCTGTCAAAATCTTGCCGCCTCAACCTCCGCAACATCTCCAAAATATGCCCCTTTCTAACCAATGACACAACAAAGCTCTTAATTCACTCGCTGGTCATCTCTCGCCAACTACTGGAACTCTCTTCTCATTAGCTTACCTCTACATAGTCTATCACCCCTTCAATCCATCATGAATGCTGCTGCCAGACTCATCCACCTTACCAATCGCTCTGTGTCTGCTACTCCACTCTGTCAATATCTCCACTGGCTTCCGCTCACCCAACAAATTGAATTAAAAATACTAACAACTACTTAAAAAGCCATCCACAATTTGGCCCCCAGCTACATCACTAGCCTAGTCTTTAAATACCAACCTACTTGTTCTCTTTGTTCCTCTCAAGACCTTCTGCTCTCTAGCTCCCTTGTCACCTCCTCCCATGCTCACCTCCAGGACTTTTCCAGAGCCTCTCCAATCCTATGGAATGCTTTACCCCAATCTGCCTGATTATCTCCTACTCTATTAGCTTTTAGATGATCCCTGAAAACCCTCCTCTTCAGAGAAGCCTACCCTACCCACACCTAACAACTGTATTTTTATTTTCTCCATCAGCTCATCTCCCACAGTTATTACCTTTTTCTCCACTTGCCCTCCCTTCTAGATTGTAAGCTCTAATGAGCAGGCCCCTCTGATCCCTCCTGTATTGATTTGTATTGTAAGTGTACTGTCTGCCCCCATGTTGTAAATAGGAATGAGCCGAACACCCCCCGGTTCGGTTCGCAGCAGAACATGTGAACAAGCAAAAAATTCATTTGAACACGCAAACACCGTTAAAGTCTATGGGACACAAACATGAAAAATCAAAAGTGCTAATTTTGAAGGCTTATATGCCAGTTATTGTCATAAAAAGTGTTTGGGGACCCGGGTCCTGCCCCAGGGGACGTGTATCAATGCAAAAATTTTATTAAAAACAGCCGTTTTTTGGGGAGCAGTGATTTTAATAATGCTTAAAGTGAAAAAATAAAAGTGAAATATTCCTTTAAATTTCGTACCTGGGGGGTGTCTAAAGTATGCCTGTAATGGGGCGCATGTTTCCCGTATATTTAAACAGTCCCTGCACAAAATGACATTTCTAAAGGAAAAAAAGTCATTTAAAAGTACTCACGGCTATAATGAATTGTCGGTTCCAGCAATACACATAAAAGTCATTGAAAAAAACGTCATGGGATTCCGCCACAGTCCATTACCAGGCCCTTTGGTCTGGTATGAATATTAAGGGGAACCCTGAACCAATTTTTTTTTTTTAAATGGCGCGGGGGTCCCCCTCAGAATCCCTACCAGACCCTTCAGGTCTGGTAGGAATTTTAAGGGGAACCCAGCGCCAAAATTTAAAAAAAAAGGCGTGGGGGTCCCCCCTAAAATCCATACCAGGCCCTTATCCGAGCACGCAACCTGGCAGGCTGCAGGAAAAGAGGGGGGACAAGAGAGCACCCCCCCTCCTGAACCATACCAGGCCACATGCCCTCAACATGGGGAGGGTACTTTGGGGTAGCCCCCAAAGCACCTTGTTACCATGTTGATGGGGACAAGGGCCTCATCCCCACAACCCTTGCCCGGTGGTTGTGGGTGTCTGCGGGCGGGGGGCTTATTGGAATTTGGAAGCCCCCTTTAACAAGGGGACCCCCAAATCTTGGCCTCCCCCCCTGTGTGCCAAAATGCAAATGTTCTGCAGTGAGCTCCCTTCCTACCATAAGCGTGCGCACAGGGTGTACCCTGTGCAGAACAGATTCCCCCTACTGACCTGACTCCCCCCAGCGCTGCCAGCTTCCCTCTTCTCCTATCCCCCCAGCTGTTCCTGCAGAATGTTTTAGGGTGAGTGCGTGAAGGGCCAGTAAATATTTAATTTACCGACCCATCCCTTTCAGAATGAACATCGTGAGTGATTGGAAGTGTGTGTTTGAGCTTTGGGGTGCACACCCTAATTCCATAGGCTGCGCACACCTATGCTTCCTACTGTATTGCCCCCCACCCCCCCCCCCCCAGGGTGGCAGAAAACAAGAGATATATGTCACCAGCATACCAAGAAAATATAAGGGTCCAAGGCAGTGGGAGAACTATCAGGGTTGCAAAGGTTGTCTTGCCACCAGGCCCTGGTGTTCTGCCACTGTGGGGTTCCCCAGCCTCCTCTTGCTGTCCTGCCCCTGCTATTAACAGCGCTGGTCTGGGATCTCTTGGAATTTACAGGCTGGTTCTCCTGTCCTAAGGATGGGAGAAATCAGTCTGTTTTTTCAGTAACAGAGTCCTGGTGGAGTCCTTCCTGCAACTCGTTCTTCTCCCTGCCAATGAGGATGCAGGGGAAGGAGCAGATCTGGAGGCCATGGTTGTGTGAGCACTCGCATTATGCAGTGTCAGCGAGCAGAGGGAGGGGGGAGGAATCACCCGCAGGAGCTGACTGGGGACGCTCTCCCTCTTAGACATTGCCTTTTTGTAAAAAAAAAATAAAAATTTTTTAATTGGGGGGGCACATGGTGGGGCACAGCATATTGTCAGGGCCCCCTCTGCCCCCCGCTAGGGACGCCATTGCTGTTGTGGGGAAGGAGGCAATGGAATATAAGAAAGCTGTGTCCAAGTGATGCTGGTGGTGTTCACCTCTCATCTAAGATAGTGCTTCCTCGTCACTGTCACCTCCTGGGTCCCTCCTGAGCTTAGATTTTGCTGGGTTCCCTAGGGTAGGGAAAGGAGAGCCAGAGCCCCCTTGTGAGCTGTAGCTGCTACCCTCAAGAGTGGCAAAATCTAGCAATGGACCGGCCATGGCTGGCAGCTGCAGGAACCTGTCGCCATCTTGGGGAAGCCTCCGGGATATAATCAGAAAGAATTCTGAAAGTTTGTGGTTGTGTGGCTGCTCCCTACGGTGCCAAGACATACCTTCGGGTGCAGCTGGTTGAGAGGCAGCCGGTAAGCACAGGAGAAGCAATTGGAGGTGCTTTAGATATGTTAACCCCTGGGTGTAGAGTGTCTTCTCTTAAGCGGCCATCTTGGTCAGTGTTCCCACGCCCCCAGTCCTCCTGCTTTTCATCCTCAGTCTAATGGTCAGACTGTAAGGACTAATCAAACTTTGCAGCAGTACAGTCAATGTTTTGTCAGTTATCCTCAGGATGACTGGGTGGATTATCTTCCTCAGGCAGAGTTTGCTTATAACTATTCTAAACATAGCTCCACTTATCAAAGTCCTTTTATCTTAACAACTTTCCGCCCATCATATAGCAGAATGACGGCCGGAAAGTGATTTAATTATCCTGACTGGGTGTCATATGACGTCCAGCAGGATAAGCAGATAAGCGGGCATGCAGCACGAGGATTAGTGGTGTGGTGTGTCAGTCTGACACACCGCATCTCAGATTTCGGTAAAGAGCCTCTGACGTAGGCTTTTTACCATGTGATCATCTGTGTCCAATCACAGCTGATCACAGCGTAAACAGGAAGAGTCGTTTATCGGCTTTTCCTCCACTCGCACTGACAGACGCCAGTAGAGGAGAGCCGATCGGCTGCTCTCCTGATGGGGGGGGGGGTCTGTGCTGATTGTTTATCAGTGCAGACCTAGCGAGGATGCCCACTCGTGCCCACCAGGGATGCCCATCCTTGACAACCAGGGATGCCAATCAGTCCCCGATAGAGGTGCCAATCAGGGCCCAGTATAGATGCCAATCAGTGCCCATCAGTAAAGCCTGCCAGTAACCACCTCATCAGTGCTGCCTATCAGTGCCATCTATCAGTGCCCATCAGTGCCACCCATCAATGGCGCCTATAAGTGCCCATCAGTGTGGCCTTTCGGTGCCCATAAGTACCACCTATCAGTGCCCATCAGAACCACCTATCAGTGTCCATCAGTGCCACCTATCAATGCCAATCAGTGATGCATATCAGTGCCGCCCATCAGTGCCATCTATCAGTACCCATCAGTGCTGCATATTAGTGCCTCATCATCGGTGCCCATCAGTGCCACCTCATCAGTGCCCATCAGTGCCGCCTTATCAGTGCCAGTCAGTGCAACCTCATCAGTGCCCATCAGTGCCAGTTCACACAGGAAGACCTGACAGGTAACTTCAGAGTCGGACAACTTTGAAGCTACCCCTGTGTGAACCAGCACTCAGCGAGAAGAAAATTTACTTATTTAAAGCATTTTATAAAAGAAACAAAGAAAAACTTTTTTTGTTTTCAAAATTTTGGTCTTTTTTTTTTTTTCAAATATAAGTTTTATTCAAAAGCAGGAAAGGTTACAGGCCCACGATATCATCATAGATATACAGCATATTTGAGGGCGCAGCCTCTTATATCAACACGACTGAGGGCATGACAACATAGTTTCCTATTACAGTCTCATAGATATGTTTATATAATCTGTGTGATACATTCAGTCCTGCATTGAAACTCAGGTTTATCTGTTTGCCCCTTTCCTACCGTCCTTTTTCCTTTTTCCAAATTAGCAAAAAGTAGATGAGAATTAGAAGAAAGAAATATAGAAGAAAGAGGACAGAGAAGTAATAGTACGAAAGATGGGGGGGCAGAAGTGTGGGACGAGGGTCAAGGGGGAGGGGGGGAAGGGGGGGAGAACAGGGAAGGGGGGAGACCGGAAGGCGATTCCCCTCTACTACTCGGTACATATATGTCAGGGGGGTGACTGTTGCCTGTAGGCTTTCATTGTCATAGTCATTTTAATGATTTGTAAGCAGGTCTTGTCCTTCGTTGGAAAATATGAAGATAAGCCATTGCGACCAGGTTTTAGAGTACTGTTCAGTTTGGTTACGGGCCGTGAGGATAAGATCCTCCATCGTCCTGATTTCTTCTACTTTTTTTAACCACATGCTCACAGTTGGGGGACTAGTAGACTTCCACAGCAGAGGGATACAAGCTTTGGCTGCATCTAGAAGATGCCGTAGCAGTGATCTTTTATATTTCTTTTTGGACATGGTAGATGCATGTAATAAGAAGAAGCTGGGATCCGCCACAATGGGGCATTCCGTAAATTTCTGTATCGTCTGCTGTATGGACTTCCAGTACCGCTCCAACCGTTTGCAAGTCCAGAATACATGAAGAATCGTACCCCTTTCCTCCCCGCATCTCCAGCAGATACCTGTAGTGGATGGGAAAAATCTCTGCAGTTTGTCTGGGGTATTGTACCATCTGGTTACTAATTTATAGTTAGTCTCTTGCATCTTTGTGCAGATGGAAGATTTGAATGTAAAATAGATTATGTTTTGTTTTTGCCGTGGTGAGAATTTACACTGCATGTCTTTTTCCCATGTCTCAAGGGTGGGCATTTGGTAGTTCTCTAGTGGTGTAATCAGTAGTAAATAAGTTGCTGATAGTGCGTGAGGTAAAACTCCTTCTCCTGAGCAATATGACTCATAGGTAGTCAAATCCCTGACAAAGCTACCAGGAGGTGGTAACGTCTTAAAAAAGTGGTTAAGCTGCAAGGCTCTCCATAGGTTTAGTTGGAACGGTCCCTCTGCACTCATTAGCCTCTCTATAGAGGGCCATTGTCCATTTGTTATGAAGTGGGATGCCTGTGAATACCCTGTCTTACGTAATGCACGGAACACTGGATCAGAGCATCCCGGACTAAATTCTGGGGTACCCAGAATCGGCCGGAGTGGGGAATTGAGGGATGTAAGATGCATTTTAGCAAAAAGGGATGAACAGATTCGTAAAGTTACTCCTATTAGGGGGTGGCTCTTCATATCCTTGGGCAGTAAGTCATGGCACCAGGGGGCTCTGTCTAAAGGTGTTGTGCTTTGGGCTTGCTCCAATTGGGTCCATAATTTGGTGGTGTCGTGTCGATTCCAGTCAATAAGTCTGGTTAAGTGAGTTGCTTGCTGGTATTTGCGAAGGTCTGGTACCGCCAGTCCCCCGTACAGTTTGGGTAATGTGAGCTGACGTCTGTTAATTCTAGGTTTCTTGTGTGCCCATATAAAATCTAGGAATAGAGCGTTTGTCTGGTCAAAGTAGCGGGCAGGTATTTGGATCGGGAGGGCCTGCAGGAGGTATAGGAATTTTGGTAGTATGCACATCTTAAGGATGTTACACCTACCAAACCATGAGTGTAGCCCCGTGCTCCAAGTTTTAAGTAGTGATCTAACCTTGGACATTAATGGGGGGAAGTTCATGGCAAATACTTGTGATAATTTAGGAGGGATGTGAGTTCCAAGGTACTTCAGCGCCGTGTTGGTCCATTTGAATTTAAAATTTTCCCGCAGTGTGTTAAGGAGTTTTGGAGAAAGCCCAACACTCATGGCTTCCGATTTATTAAAATTTATCTTCAGGTTAGATATGTGCCCGTATGTTTTAAATTCGTGGAGTAGATTGGGGAGAGATATTGTTGGGTTTGTGAGAGTGAACAACATGTCATCTGCGTAAGCAGCTATTTTCTGTTGCGTCTCTCCTATTTTTACTCCCTTGATATCTGGGTGGGCTCAAATTGTACGCAGGAAGGGTTCCAGTGACAGGGCGAATAGGAGCGGGGATAGTGGGCATCCCTGACGAGTACCATTTTGGATCTCAAAAGGGGCAGACAAAATCCCATTTACTCTCACTCGAGCTGAGGGATTGGTGTACACTGAAGAAATCCAGTCCAGCATCCTAGTCCCCAGGCCGACATGCCTTAGAACCGATGTCATGAACTGCCAATTCACCCTGTCAAAGGCCTTCTCCGCGTCCGTACTTAGAAATATGCAGGGGGTCTTACTTTAATTAGTTACATGTAAGATGTTGAGAGCTTTGATCGTATTATCTCTGGCTTCTCTAGAAGGGACAAAACCCACCTGATCAAGGTGAATCAGGGATGGAAGATATGTTTGGAGTCTGGTTGAAAGTACTTTCGTGAAGACTTTAAGATCAATGTTAAGAAGCGAGATCGGCCTGTAACTCCCGCATTGCGTCGTATCTTTCCCCTCTTTGGGAATCAGTGCTATATGTGCCGTTAGAGTTTCTCTGGGGAAGTGGGTGCTAGGGTCTAGTGAATTAAAGAATTTATGCATGGGTTCGCCCAAGGACGGTAACAAGGTTTTGTAATATAGGGTTGTAAAGCCATCCGGGCCCGGGGCTTTCCCTAATTTCATGGAAGCGATTGCTTTCTGTATTTCTTCCAAGGTAATGGGTTCTTCTAGCAATTCAGCGGATTCAGTTGTTAATTTGGGCATATTTGATTTAACTATATAATCTTCTATTTGGGCTTGCGAGACCGGTTGTTGTTTTAGGTTGTAGAGGGAGGAGTAAAATTCCCTGAATTCAGTTGCTATCGCTTGAGGTAATGTTGTCTTCTGACCAGAAGACGTCATTATGTGGGGGATATAGTTCGCTAATACTTGTTCACGCAGTGATTTGGCTAGCATTTTGCCACATTTGTTACCGGATTCATATGTCATTCGTCTACAGATTTGCAACGCGGCCTTTGCTCGGTATTGCAATATGTCATTGATTTTAGTGCGTATCAGCGTGACTTCTGCTTCCCCCGCCGGGGTCTGTGCATGTTTGTGTCTTGCCTCTGCAAGGTGTAAATCTTGCAGGAGTGTTGTCAGTTGAGCAGATCTTAATCGTTTGATACGTGCCCCATGCTTTATTAGGACTCCGCGAATTACCGCTTTATGTGCCTCCCAAACAATGCCAGGGTCACTATCCGGGGTGTAGTTAGTTTCAAAATAGAAGCCTAGTTCCTTCCTCACATCCGCAAGTACCTCCTCATCATACATGAGGCTTTCGTTCAGTCTCCAAGTCTTCTGTCTGTCAGTAGGGTTATCTGTCAAGGCATAGGTCAGTAGGACAGGGGCGTGATCAGACCACGTGATGGATCCAATCTTTGTGTCTCTGAGGGCATGCAGCTGGGCATGTGGGAGTAGAAAATAGTCAATCCTGGAGTATTGTTTGTAGGGATTCGAATAAAAAGTGTAATCTCGCTCGGTTGGGTGGAGGAGTCGCCAAACGTCTATCAGTTGGGCCTTGTGTAATGCTCTGGAGATTCGTTTCCTAATGGAGGGAGAGATAGAAGAGGTCCCTGAGGAAGTATCCTCTGAGGGGATCAGGGGTACATTGAAATCGCCTCCTACAATCAGGTGGCCTCTAGAGAATTCCGTCAGGGTTGCTAGGGTCTTAGTGATAAAGCTGTCTTGATGGCTGTTAGGGGCGTAGATGTTTGCGAGGGTTACCTGAACCCCCCCGATTTCGCCTCTGAGAAACAAGTATCTTCCCTCTGGGTCTGATAATGTGTCTGTACATTTCCAAGGTACTTTGCTGGCAAATAGTATGGACACTCCACGGGTCTTGGTGTCCCTATTAGTGGAGTGATATGCCATTGGGAAATACCTATTTCTCAGTAGCGGGAGCTTATCGCTTTTAAAATGCGTCTCTTGGAGTAGTGCTAGGTCTGCTCTATTACGTTTTAAATCCTGTAACAGCATACGTCTTTTCTCTGGCACGTTTAAGCCCTTTGTGTTTAAGGATAGTATGTTCACCGCCTCCATGTTTCTTTAATTTAGTAGAGGGGGGGGGGGGTGAGTAGGGTAAAGAGGTAAGGAAAAAGATATGGGGGAACAGTTGAGGTATAGAAAAGGAAGTTGAAGTTAAGAAGAAAATAGTATCTTAGATGTGCTAGTCCAGTACAAGTAACTTTACTATTAGAGTTGCACAATAGTGCTGTAACGCTCACCAGAGCTGGTCTGGTAATTGAACGCTGTCCTAATTGGGGTTGTGTATAGCAGTAACCAAGAAGGAGTTTACCTGCCACCCCTCTCCATCCCTGTCTGTGTTTATACTTGAATCAAAAAAAAAGTAAAAAATGTTAAGACGGGTTTAGTGTCCGTTATTCTAAGGCAAATTAAGTAAATAAAGTAAGTATACATGGTACTAATTTGTTTTAAGCGATATAAAATGTAACAAATGTTTAGCTAAGCAACAGGTGCATATATCTAATATCTGTGATCCTCGGTGTTCAGATCAAGTAAAGGTACATATACAGCAGTAACTTCTTCAGCCCTACGCCTGCATTAACCGCATTCTTAAACTTTTGAACCCATTGTTTCTTGCTAATTGTGATGATGTCACTCCTTCCGTAGGGAGGAAAAGATGGGAGAGGGATGGGAGGGGCTCCCACCTCGGTTTAAGACCTGTAGGGAAACCGCAGGGATTCCCCTCTATCCCGGTGTCACCCATCTATCTGTGAGTGTCCCTCCCTCCTCACCCGCATCTATGTCATAAATATCAGGGGCATGCCTCCCATCCAAGCCTCTATGGTTAAGATACCCATATCTCTCTCGCACATGTGTGCAACGTTATATCTAGGCCCCGCGGAAGCCAGTGGGATAATAATGGATCCCTCCTCCCCCCATCCCCCACCAGCACCTTCCACTAAGAATGTCTAGGGCCCCTCATGGTTAGAAATCAGTACATGTAACCGCCTGTTTGCAAACCCTGGTGTGATGCTGATTCCTCTGCTTCCGCTGTGTTATTCTCCAACACCAGGACAGTCAAGCGAGGACGAAAGGTACTCCGTTCTGGAAGTGTCTGTATGCCCCATATCATCCCTTCGTCTGACCATCCCTGCATCTATGCAACAAGCAAGGGGCTCCACAAGGGGGGACAAAACCATGTGCTGGTGACGTTGCGCTGTCTTCATTGGCAGGTGGAACAGGGATTGCAACGCACAAGAGAAGGGGGGGTGAGACCGCGTCGTTGCGTATACCAGGCAACACCATCTAGGCAGTTCCAGGTGTTCTATATATTCCAGGGGTGGCTAGTATTGGCATGTGGGTTACTGACATCTGGGCAGGGGCAGGGAGAAGTCAAACAAGGAAGAACAGTACAGAAAAAACATATAGAAATGAAAATAAACGTATACCAGTGCCTGATCTGTGGATGTCTTTCAAGGTTACACTTCCCGGGAATCTCCCGCCGACACTGTACTGGCTCTCCTACGGGATCTCTGCTGGCGTGGAGGTTGATGATTCCTGTGGGTGTTGGGTCCCGAACGGATCGACATCCTGGGGATGAAGGCTAGCCAGTCCGGAACTAGGATCGGTTCTGCATCCAGGTATTCGAAAAAGGCTGGCAGTTCCGCAGGTGAGCGCAGGGTAAACGAGGATGTGCCATTTCGGAATGTTACCGCCAAGGGGTATCCCCAGCGGTATGTACATCCCTGTTGCCTTGCCAGTTCCAGCGCCGGTCTCAGTAGTGCTCTCCGCTGCAGTGTGGCTCTCGATAGGTCAGGCAGTATTTTAATTATGGCTCCATCAAATTCCACCTCGCCCTGTTCCCAAGCTTTGCGGAGGATCAGCTCTTTCTGCATGTATCTGTGGATCCTGCAGAGTACGTCTCTTGGTCTGTCGGGGTCTGTTGATCTGGGCCCTAGAGTTCTGTGCACCCGGTCTAACTCCAATTGTGGTGGGGGGGTCCCCAGGACCTTGTGGAAGATTGCTGTAACCGAGGCCGCCAGATCTTCCGATCCTGTTGCTTCTGGGATACCCCGCAGCCGCAAGTTGTTGCGGCGGCTGCGGTCCTCCAAATCCTCGACATGTAGCTGCATATCGATGGCCTGAGAGGCCCTTGTCTCCTGCGAGCGTTCCAAGGCTGTGACCCGCTGTGTAAGTGATAAGATTGTCAGGTCACTTTTGTCAGCTCTTTCTGTAAGGTCTTGAATCCCCGTTTTCAGGTCCTGGATGTCTCGCGCGTGTGCTTCTTCCACACGCTGGATTAGGGACTCCATGTCCGACCGCGAGGGTAAGGCCTCAATGTCAGCTTTAGTTGGGAGTGCTTTTAATATACTCCGGAGATCCTCTGGGATGCCACCTAGGTCTTGGGATGAACCTGCCATTTCTCCTCGGGGTCCCGTTGATGTCACTGGGGACAGCTCCCGAACTGTAGCGGGATCAGTTGATGGGATCAGCGCGGCCTCCTCTGTCCTAGTGTGGACACGTGGAGCTGCTGCTATGGCGCCTGGGGAGATCGACTGAGAGTCCCTGAAATAGCGCTTGATACCGCTCTGGAGGGTGAGATGTCTGGAGCCACCGGTTGATGAGCGTGTCCTGTACCTTTTGGACGATATCATGCCTTGTATCCTCTGCTTATTTCCCGTCGGAATACAGGTTAGAGAGGGGTCTGGCCAGGAGCTCTCCAGAAATGCTTTCTCACTCGGCCAAAGCTAAGCCACGCCCCCCTTTGGTCTTTTTTTATTTGTTTAGCAAAAAATAAAACCCCAGAGGTGATCAAATACCACCAAAAAAAAGTTCCATTTGTGGGAAAGAATGATAAAAATGTTGTTTGGGTACAGTGTTGCATGACCACGCAATTGTCATTTAAAATGCGACAGCGCTGAAAGCTGAAAATTGGCATGGATAGGAAGGGGGAAAGTGCCCGGTATTAAAGTGGTTAAACACAGGGTATCATCCAGTTTTTATTCCTGATCTCCCTATCTTAACTCCAATTCCTGTTGTTATCAACAGATTAACTACATTACAGGAAATTCAGGAGAAGTTGATCAAGGCTTTGAGGGATGCTTAGGAATGTTACAAAGAGGCTGCTGATAGACATAGCAGGTCACTTCCTACGTTTCATGTGGGTGACAAAGTTTGGTTATCTACCAAACGTATAAAGCTTCATGTTCCATCTCCTTTCTCTGGAATAATTCTTCCACCTCCTCCACATGTTGACATATAGAATGAAGAAGATATTGTGGTGGAGAAAATTCTTGACTCTGGATCCTTAGGAGCAAATTACAATATCTGGTTCAATGGGAAGGACATGGGTCAGAAACAAATTCTTGGAAACCTGATGAGAGCCATGCCCCTAGGTTAACAAGGAAATTACACCAGAAGTTTCCTCACAAACCTGACCCTATCACACCCAGGGGCCATCCTGGAATGAGTCAGGACTGGGATCAGGACTGGGATCTGAACCTATGACCTTTGCTGCATCTGGCAGTAGCTCGTCTTGCTGAGCCACCTGGAATGCTAGACAGTGCCTGATTACTTAGAGAAATTTTCATTCTGTCTTGTTTCTGGTTGAACCTTGAACTCCTTGCTCATCCCATGAACCTTCTAATTAAGCCATGCCTTTGCACTTCCTCTTTGCCAGATTATTGGGCTCTCCAGCCAATATCTTGCTCTTGTTACTCCTCTTATCATCTGTATCTTTGCTACCACTTGTTAGCAACCTTTAATTTGTTCCTCTACTATGCTTCTGCTTGATCCCTACCTGCAACCACTTGTTACAAACCTTGGCTTGTTTACTGACTACGCTTCTGCTTGACCCCTACCTGTTATATCTGCTACTGGACCCTGGCTTGCTCACCTCCTGGTGGGGTGATCTCGAGGACTGTGACCTGGTACTAACATGCAACAAAACCCATCTCCACCATCAGGAGCAATGGTAAATACCAGTTAGTACTTAGATCCCGCACCTCAGGTGAGCCCATATCATCTGCCAGGGAGACCTGCCTGTGTACTTTTTCTGCTGGTATATCTACTGCTATAGCTACTGATCTTCAAGCTTGACCCCTAATCATGACACTGTTGCTTCATTGAAACAAATAAACATAATGAACAAGAAAATATTTTTGCTTTTTTATATGTAGTCTATGGACAACCCAAACTAAGAAAGAAATAAGATAAAAGAGTAAATTGACACAGTCATGGGGCTTAATTTGCATCACAAGGTGTTTAAAGAATTTAACTGAGAGACCAGCTCAGCCTCGCCCTGTGCGGAAAAGATGTAACTAGTTCAACTGCATTGCACTGTCATTTCTTTTCTCTACTGCTGCCAGCGATGGCGTCTGCTGAGCTGAGGTGTTCCCTCTGTCTGACCATTTATACAGATCCTGTAACCCTGAAATGTGGACACAACTTCTGCCGGGAATGTATTGATCGCGCGCTGGATACACAGGAGGGGTCTGGAGGTTATTTCTGTCCTGAATGCAGAAAAAGGTTCAGGAGTCGTCCTGTACTGCAGGGAAACAAAACAGCGAGGAACATACCACAGCCAAGTCAGGAGGAGTCCGGAGCCTTCTGTGCTTACTGTGTGGACCCTCCTGTACCTGCTGTTAGATCCTGTCTATGCTGTGAAGCCTATCTATGTGAAAAACACCTGAGAGTCCACAAAAAGGCAACAGATCACATCCTATCTGAACCCACCACTTCTTTACAGAAATGCTCCACTCATAACGAACTATTAAAATATTACTGCATTAATGATGGCAACTGTATCTGTGCATCTTGCAGTTTGGATGGGAAACATAAAGGACACCAGGTGGAAATACTGGATGAGGCTTCTGAGAAGAAGAAAGAGACACTGAGGAATGTTTTGGCATGTCTTCTGACAAAGAGGGAGGAGATGGAGGAAAGAGTCCAGTGTCTGCAGGAACACTGGAGGAAAGTAGAAGAAAAAGCAGATGGTGACACCGAGAGAGTCACTGCCCTGTTTAGAGAGCTCAGGAGACGTCTGGAAGACCTGGAGAAGACAGTCCTGAGAGACATCTCCGGGCAGGCAAAGCGGGTTTCCATCTCTATGTTGGATATGATTCAGAAGCTGGAAATAAAGAAGGAGGAACTGTCCAGGAAGATGCGTCACATTGAGGAGCTGTGTAACATGACGGATCCACTGACTGTCTTACAGGAATCAGACACAGGTGACTTGTTTGATACTGAGGATGGAGATAATGAGGACAGAGAGAGACATGAGAAACTCCTCCATGATGGAGGGGGTCTGGATGTGGCGGGGGTCTTACACACAGGTTTATCTGATATAATAACAGAGGTAAATGTATACTTCTATATACAGGGAGCTACAGACATATCACTGGATGTAAACACAGCTCATAATCATCTACATATATCAGATGACAGGAAAACTGCATCTATCTTAGATAGAAGCCAGAATCACCCCAAAACACCAGAGAGATTTCAGTGTCCTCAGGTGTTAAGCAGTCAGAGTTTCTGCTCAGGGCAATATTACTGGGAAGTGGATGTCAGGGGATCAAATGAATGGAGAATCGGGATGTGTTACCCCAGTATAGAGAGGGTAGGATGCAAGTCAGTGCTTGGGGAAAATAACAAGTCCTGGGGTTTGTACAGGTCTCGTAATCAGTATTGGGTGATACATGACAGTTATAAAATCATGCTACCAGGGATGGGACAAAGTCATTTATCACCTGAGGCAAAAAAACATAAATCGGACACACCTGTGAGCTGTGAACTACCTCGGCAGCATACATTGCAGGCTCTGCCCTGTCCATGTTCTCATACTTCTGAAATCCCCAAGGAGAGCACTTATTCTGCCTACCCCTTCACCCAGTCCTGCCTCTTTCCTTACAATATCTCCACTAACAAAGTCAGGATATATCTGGATTATGAGGCAGGGCAGATCTCCTTTTATGGCCCAGCTGGACACCTCCACACTTTCACCACCACCTTCACTGAGTCCCTCCATGCTGTGTTGTGTGTATGGGAAGGTTGTATAAATATATGTGGAGGGTATAAGAAGATTTGAGAGCTCTGCCCAGAGTCTAGTGATGTCACAGGCATGGGCAATGGGATTGGTTTGTTATTTGAACACTGCTTGGAGAAAGTGGTGACTCCTGGGAGAAGTATATGGGGTGTCATTACAGACCTCCTTCTGAAAATGCTAGTTACTTGTCACGTCTAATTTAAGAACCTTACGAGATACAAAGTGATGTTTTATTATATTAGATGTAGATTGAGGTTTAATATAGAATTATAGGTGCAATATTGGTTTAAGGGTTTGCATTTGTTGCAGCAAATCCTGTAGTTTCCAAATTTTCTTTTGGGTAAGCCAGCCTCCTCACTGTAAATGGAGGATCAGAGCAGCCATAGTGTTAATGTATTGATGACAAAATGCATGGGGAGAGATTGGGATTTGTTAGGAAACTGTGCTTTACTTTTGTACATTTTGGGGGCTTTTTGGGGAAAGGGGTATTTGGGTTTTGTTTTTCTTTGGGGGGGTGTTTGGTTTAATTTTGTTTTGATAAAACCTTTTTAAGATTGAGACACTCAAAGTGCATTATTTACTAGTTATCCACCATCTTGGAGTTTCCTTTTGTTCAAAGAACGTTGCAGCTTCAATAAAAGTATAAAAAAAAAACAAAATACAAAAACAGTGTGTATGCACCTAATCCATCAAGATCATTCACGTTCCCCACACCCCCATCCCCATAGATAAATTAAAAGTTAGGCATACACCGGTTAGGACTACTATCCCTTATTAAAACTACCCTGCTTTTGGACAGTTTTACACCGTTTTATCATATACGATATAGTAATTCTTGTAGTAAAGCCTCAGCCCGTGTCTCTAGTACGTCTAATCCTAGTCTTTGTGTTGCATTTATAAACTCAAAACTTTTACCCTCATTTTACGAAGATAACATTTTATTTCTAATTGAATTTTTATTTATCTGCCATCTTCTCTTATTCTGCCATTTTACAAGTATATGATGAAAAATAAGATGTGCGTATACTTGTTGCAACTTAACAGCACATTGGTTCTTCTTTGCACAACTTGTGATATGATGGTATTGTCTAACTTCCTTCAATTTGTCAGTATAAAGTTTCAATTTTAGATAGTCATTGATAAAAAACATAAAAATGTATCATTGTATGCTAAAAATGCAGACAAGAGATAGTTAACGTGTTTGTTAACCTTAAAAGAAAAAAAAAATTGGATCCTGTTTCTTTAAAGCATGGTATACAGCACAGTGTCTGTGCTGTGTCATTTGGCCCCCTGTATCGCCTAAAAAAAACATGGCTGATCCTGTCTGGTTCTGCCCTCCCCTATGTAAACTGACCATGGTGTATTAGGGCTGCTGACATTTTACCCGGTCAGTTTACGTGCCTCCATTATCCGCTGTCTCCCTCCTCCCTCCCTGCCTGTCAGCTCCTGTGTCAGCCCCCCCCCCCCTCCTGCTGCTGAAATAACATTTCATAGTCTATATAATCCTCCTTGTCTCCTAAGGATATGTCCCCCTGTGTGTGTTTTATAAGAAAGATGACGATTACAGCTCAATTCAAAGCACCGATCGGCGCTCAAGTGACCTGCTGGCTCTCTCCTTCTCTCCTCCTCCCCTCCAGACTGACGTCAGCAGGGGAATATCGGCCCCGCCCACTGCATCTGTCAGATGGGGAGAAAAGAGAGGCGGCGGGTCTTGTGAGTGCCAATTTGAAATGAGGTAAAATTATTATTTTTTTAATAAAACACACATACAGGGGGACATATCCTTAGGAGACAAGGAGAATTTTATAAAGTATGAAATGTGGGTTAACAACCACTTTAACTGTTTATTTTTTGGATGTATATGTACATTATATCTCTGATTGGTCATTTCATATATAATATATTCTGTGTCTTCCCAATCTGGAATGTATCTCATTACCTATGCTGATTCACTTGTCTTATAATCCTATGCCTTCAATGTAACAATCAGAACAATGTCCTTATTGTATTGTTCTCAGACATGTGTTAGATAAATAAAAATGAGCGACAGGGGGCGCTGTGTGATTATAATATGTACCTTATCTTAAAGAGTTTGGGGTAGAGGAACTTGACTGGCCTGACCTCAACCTGATAGAACACCTTTCGGATGAACTAGAGTGGAGACTGCGAGCCAGGCCTTCTCATCCGACATCAGTGCCTGACCTCACAAATGTGCTTCTTGAAGAATGGTCAAACATTCCCATAGACACACCCCTAAACCTTGTGGACAGCCTTCCCAGAAGAGTTGAAGCTGTTATAGCTGCAAAGGGTGGGCCAACTCAATATTGAACTCTATGGACTAAGACTGGGATGCCATTAAAGTTCATGTAAAGGCAGGCGTCCCAATACTTTTGGCAATATAGTGTAACTATGGAAGAGAGTTCCACATCTTTAACACTCTAATGCCCTGTACACAAAATAGGTTTTTCCGATGGAAAATGTGTGATAGGACCTTGTTGTCGGAAATTCCGACCGTGTGTGGGTTCCATCACACATTTTCCATAAGAATTTCCGACACACAAAGTTTGAGAGCAGGCTATAAAATTTTCCGACAACGAAATCCGTTATTGGAAATTCTGATCGTGTGTACACAAATCCGACGCACAAAGTGCCACGCATGCTCAGAATAAATAAAGAGATGAAAGCTGTTGGCTACTGCCCCGTTTATAGTCCCGACGTACGTGTTTTACGTCACCGCGTTCAGAACGATCAGATTTTCTGACAACTTTGTGTGACCGTGTGTATGCAAGACAAGTTTGAGCCAACATCTGTCGGAAAAAATCCATGGATTTTATTGTCGGAATGTCCGATCAATGTCCGATCAATGTCCGATCAATGTCCGACCGTGTGTACGGGGCATAACAGTTATCACTCTAATAATGGTTTGTGCCATCTGACCACCAGCCTGCTGGCTCCTACTGTCTTCTGTTTCCTCTGACCCAGCAGGGACTGACATCCCTCCTAATACCAGCCTCCCTATTAGTTGGCTGTAATCCCTGGTGACACTGCACATCCACCGAACTCCACAACACAGGTAAAATTTTGCACAATATAAATCAATAATAAAATAAACAAAAATATACTTGGGATAAAAAATTTGCTGCAGATCAACAGAAAGTAGTTCAATGAATAGAAAATAAGGTTTGGATGGAAAGACCTTCATGTGACCTTGATACATATTTTTCGAGTGAAGTCCACACGAGGAAGTTTCTAGACACACATCTTTTCTCACATTGTAGATAAAGAACTTTGCTATAAATGCAACAGACAAAACACACCTAAACAGTTTCCCTGTACAAGACAGATAGAGATGTTGGAAAGAATTTGCGGGTCCCATGTCTGACTAAAGCCCAACTCCAACCAAAACCTTCATTTTGTTTTGGGTACCTCTGTCAGATTTTTATTCCCAAATTCCCCATGACATACATCCATCATCAATTACACGGCACAGGGATGCAGATCCTCATCAACCACAATGAAAGATGCCTGACATCCCGGCGAAAGAGAAAACCCTGTGACCCGATCCCATATTATGTTCTGTTGTGGAACCAGGAGCTCTCATTTGCTGTAAATGAACAACAGGATTGGACGCGTTGGTGGGGTGGTCATCGTGAACTGCAATTGCAATGCTAGATTGTGTGATTGACGATGGATTCACATTGTGGAAATTTTTTGCTAATAGGCTTGTCAGACTGTTTGTATTTACTATTGTTTTTAAGGGGACTTAAAGATCCACCTGCAGATCCCCACAGCCACTGGACCAAGGTTAGGGAGGAGAGGCCTTTGTCCTCGTCAACAGCAATAGGTTTCGTTGGGAAAACAGCTGGAAGGAAATTGGGATCAGACAGCACTCTGCACTGTTGTGAACCTGAACCCCATCCCTAATGGCCAGTTTTTACACAGATGACCTTCTGAAAATCAAAGAACTTTATTTTGTAATGTGATTGTTAAAAATAGTAAACTGGTTCAACCACTGAAGGTGCAAAACGGGAGGGGGAGCCCAGCAGAGAAGAAAAGGGCAAAGCTTTATATAATACAGAACAAGGAACTTGAGAATTCTTTTTAAAACAGATGGTGGGATGGAGAAGTGTACAGGAACCATAAGTCTAAAACATTGAGTGTGACTGGGGGTATTTGTAAAATAATACCGGAAATAATTTTGCCAATTGGTAAACATGGAAAGTATTTCTATTGAATTATTAACTTTACTGACAGAAAAAGGATCAAACATTGGGCTTGTACTGAGATATAAAATGTCAATGGCCAGGTAAAGTGGACCTGTCACTCTACAAGAGACTTGTTACAGTTATTAAACAATATAGCCATAAAGGTAAGCAATAGCTCTTTAAAATACATTGAAGTCAGTGTGGGACTGCTCATAAGGGACGCAGGGGTGCCGCCCCCCCCTAATCCATGTGCCCCTCCCCTAATCTCCATGCAGGGCGTCAAATGCATACATTTCAATGCGTTTTTTTTTTTTTTTTAAACACATAATTACAGTCTGAGGCTCTAATTGAGTTAAAAATGGTGGGCTCAGGGTGCACCCACTTGTGGGAGATTAGCGAGTTAAAATTCGCTAATGTCTCCCTGCTTCTCCTCCTGGCCAATCAGGAAGCAGGTCCTGAGACTGGATTGGCTTGGGAGTCTTAGGACTGTTCGGCCAGAAACAACAGCCCCAGCAGCAACAGCCTCTTTCAGGAGCCCTACCCCAGATCCAGCAGGGCACCAACACCACCACCTTGCCATCGTCCTCCACCCCGCACCTCTACCGCAGCATAAGGTAAGGCCATGGATCGCCGCCTTCCCTATCATCTGATTTGTTCGAGCGTGGGGGAGGAGGGTAGTGCGAGTGGATCGCTGCTTTCCCGATCAATCAAGCGCTGGGAGGGTAGTGCGAGTGAGGGGGCCAAGGTTGTTTGCCCCCCCCCCCCCAAAAAAAAAAAATATTGAGCACCAGCCGCCACCGATTGAACCAAAAAGGAAAACGTATAATATATTGCAGTTTACCAGCGCTTAGATGTTTTCTATGTACCACTGGAGTGGCCCTACATAATATGGACATCTGTTTATTATAATTAATGCTATTTTACCACCAACCTGCTGACTTCTACTCTCTTCTGTTTCCTCTGACCCTCTGTCTAAGGACTTACACTTCTCTACCATCTGCCCTGCCTGTTAGTTGGCTGTAGTCCCTGGTGACACAGCACATCCACCAAACTCCATACCACAGGTAAAGTTTTTACAATACAGATTAGCAATAAAATAAACCGAGATAAATTGAGACAAAAAAACATGGTTGAAGAACAACAGTAAATAGTTAATACAATAGAAACTACAATCGGGAGGTGAAACCACTTCCGATAGGAAGAAAGAGCAAAGCCGCTCCAGGTGAGCACAAATCTTTTTCTCCAACCTTCAAGTGCGAGTCCAGTGCGCTGTCTGGCTAAGGAGCTTTTGGCATAGAAGAAGTTGTCTGCACTCACAGGTATGAAGCAAATGGTTGACTTTATTGGAGATAAAAATCCATCAAGCGATGAGCATTGACATTCTACACATCAACACAGACTGGCAGACTGGCAGACGGGCAAAGATTAACGCGTTTCACGAATCAGAATTCACTTAGTCATAATCTTTATTTATGACTAAGCGAAATCTGATTAGTGAAACACGTTAATATTTGCCCATCTGCCAGTCTGTGTTGATGTGTAGGATGTCATTGCTTATCGCTTTATGGATTTTTATCTCCAATAAAGTCAACCATTTGCTTCATACCTGTGAGTGCGGTCAACTTCTTCTAGGTGACACCACCTTGAATTCATGTCACCCTGAATTTACATATTTTTCAAGAGATGGACGTTTCTAGAGAACCTGCAGGGTAGAACTTTGCTACAAATGCAACAAAAAAAACACCTCTGAGCTGAATGAACCGGTCTTAAACAGTTTCCCTGTACAGGACAGAAAGAGATGTTGTAAAGAATTCACAGGTCCTGTGTCTGACCAAAGCCCAACTCCACCCAAAACCTATATTTTGTTTTGGATATCGAGGCTTGGAGCCTCTGTCAGATTTTTTTCTTCTTCAAACAATTTGATTTGTACAAGAAAAAAAGAGTAACTTACAAACACAGTAGAATAACCCCAGAGGGGAGGAGTGAATAACAAAGTGCATAATAGCACGCCAGTTGCGTAGGGATACAGCCCATAATAGCTTGATAAGGAAAGCATCCAAAACAGATGATAAACATTTGATAACTGTAGTGTAACACTGTATAGGGGGTATGGTTAACCCCAACTGTTCGGCTAGGTCATGCATAGAAGGAGGAAGAGGGAAAGATCATCCGACAAGACGGCTAAACAAATATGAATTACGTGCCGTTAGGCTCAGCTATCGTCCTATTCATGTTATCATATGGACGGGCTGCCTGTTTAGTCCGTAATTGACTTGGGCTAAGCGATCTGAAGAAGAGAAGGTAGATGGAGGGAGAAGCTGGAGGCAAAGAAAGAAAGGGGGGCTGAAAGGCAGGGGGGTGTAGGCAGAAGCAGGGAGTAGAGGAACTAAGAGGGTAGGGGGAGACAAAGGAAGTAAGGATAGGGCCCAGGGGTAATGTGGGAGAGAGGATCTTCGTCCAAGGGTCCCTAGCAGCATATATGCATAGGGCGTTCAAGGAAATAGTAATGTTTCATCAAAGTCAGGAGAAAGATGGTTTCCATAAGCATTCAAATTTTTTTACTTTGTCCAAGAGAATTGCTTCCACTTTGGCATGGATGGTGGCTCTGGTGACCCTGTTTTTGCTTCTGTGATGCTAAGGTGGGAAGATCTCCAGGCCTTCACGATGGTTTGCTTCACCGCTTAGTAACCTGCAAGAGTTTAAATTGTGGGCAGGTTACTCCTAGGGGTTTTTTATTGAGTAGGACCGTGGCTTAGTTAGGGTCCAAAAGACCTTTAAACAGTATAGGAAGAATATGGAAAATTTCAGTCCAAAATGTTTGGACCAGTGGGCAGGTGCACCAAATGTGGAGATGCATGCCTGCATCTGGACAGCCACAGAAGCAATTGGGAGGATAAGTGGGAAGGCACTTGGCAAGCTGGGCAGGGACCAGATACCAGCGCGTGAGAACCTTGTAGTTTGTTTCCAGTGCCACTATATTCTGAGACGCTGACATGGTAGCCTCCCAGATCTCTGCCCAGTCTTTGGTGTTCAGTTGGAGACCCATATCTCTCTCCCACGTAGCTGCATAGGGTATGGATGTATGAGATGGTGGTCCAAAAGTTGAGCATACAGGCTGGAGATGAAACCTTGCGCATGCGGATCCTTTTTGCATGTGCATTCGAAATCTGGCATAGCGGGCACGGACGTGTTTCTTCAGAGGCAAAAAAATGCTTCATTTGGAGATAGCGGAAAACGCCTGAATTTGGGATGCTATGGGATTTGCAGAGGGTCGGGAACGATTTAAACGCATCAGGATTCATAAACTTGTGGGCTCATATGAGGTTAGCAGAGGACCACCTGTGGAATGATGAAGGAGAAGTCCAGGCAGGGTAGAAGGCTGGATTGCAGAGGAATGACAGGAGTTGCCCCTGTGTGTTGTGAAGAGATTGGAAGCCGAACTTACTTTTGAATCTGTCCCAAATAACTAAGGAGTGACAGGTGACTGGGTTACTTAGTGATCTGCGGTCACTTAAGCAGAGCCACAGTAAATTGGCTACAGATAGGGGGTCACAATTCATCGACTTTAGTTTCACCCACAATGGTATTTCCTGTATCGTGTGATATTTGGATGGTTGAGCCAGGTGTGCAGCTTGATAATATTTGGTGATATTAGGAAGCCCTAGGCCACCTTTAGGTTTTTGAGAGCTATAGGATGTGTCTCGCAACACGAAGTCTAGTACTGCCCCAGACGTAGTTGAACACACGCCGCTGTAGGATTCTTAACAAGTGGGATAGGACTGGAATCGGTAGAACATGAAAAATGTAAAGTATTTTTGGCAAGATTGCCATTTTGGTGACAGTGATGCGGCCCATCCATGCCAGGGGGTGTACAGACCATGAGGACATAAGGTTGGTTAAATGGGTCAACATTGCTGGGTAGTTAGTGGAATACAGCGCAGTGGGGTCTGCAGTCAAGTTGATTCCCAGATAAGGAATGTATTGAGGTGACCAAGAGAATGGTAGGGCCTGTTTGAGTTCAGGTAACTTTGAGGGGGGGTAAGCATATATTGAGGGCTTGAGAATTTCCCAGCGTGCTGGTCTCATTAGTGGTGGCAGTTTTTGTGTGAAGATCCAAAAATCTCATTTTTATTTTGTAGTAATAAATACATTATGGAGTAACAATACAATATAAAATTTAGGTTTTAGAGAAAAGACAGATCACCGCTCAGATCATTCTGGAATAACGTTCAGTAGATATCAGTCAGTAGAATCATCATCATCTGTATGTGAAGAAAAGGAAAATAATGAATAATCAGTGTCATAAACAGGTTACACTGATATCATTCTGGACATTCTCTTCATATCAGGATCCGTGTATTACCTGCATCGGAGGAGATGGCTTCACCAAGACCACGTTCTACTCTTCTTCTGTCTATAGATAAAAAACAGTTTTTTCCCCTTCATAGAAGAATAAAATGAGAATGTTAGATGAGGAAATATTCCTGTACTCGGTAAGAAATGATGAAAAAGGGAGGGGGCTCCTACTGTGCTCTGTAAGAAATTATGGAAAAGGGGGAGCTCGTACTGTGCTCTATAAGAAATGATGGAAAAGAGGCTCCTACTGTGCTCTGTAAGAAATTATGGAAAAGAGGGGGCTCGTACTGTGCTCTGAAAGAAATGATGGAAATAGGGGAGCTTGTACCTTGCTCTGTAAGAAATTATGGAAATGGGGGAGCTTGTACTGTGTTCTGTAAGAAATGATGGAAAAGGGGGACTCCTACTGTGCTATGTAAGAAATTATGGAAAAGGGGGAGTTTGTACTGTGCTGTGTAAAAAATGATGGAAAAGGGGGATCTCATACTGTGCTCTTTAAGAAATTATGGAAAAGGGGGAGCTCATACTGTGCTCTGTAAGAAATGAGGGACATTTTTATACACACTAATGGGAAGTATTTTTCTGTTTTCCTGGAAATGTGTGTGATGTGTAATGCACAAATCTGCAGCCGTATAATATACATCAGTGGTCTCCTATGCTGGAAGTAGATCTGACGTAGATTGTATAGAGAAGGTGGGATGTGTGATCTCATCTCTTCATAACTGACCCCAGTATTCAAATACACCAAACAATCCCCTCTGTCCTCACACTTTAGGTGTTTGAAAAGTGTTCCCCATTTATAGGACCCCCACCACCATGGCAGTGGTCCACACACTTATGGCCATCCAACCATTGGGATAGGAGACTGTATGACTGGTGTGATGGTTGCAGTCCCACCTACCAGCCCTGACACCATTGGCCCAGGAACGTATGGGCTGCTTGAATCAGCCCGCGGGAACAGTACGAGGGGAGCTCACTGTGTGAGGAGAGTCGGTGTTGTCTGTTGCATTCACCTTCCCATCCACCTCATTCTCAAGACACCGCCACTGGATACCTACTGAGGATGATCTTCTAAGGGACGGAACTTTGTGCAACTGGGAGTCGGTGAGAGCTCAACTTTCTGCTCCTGACGTGGACCGTAGCCAGCTCCGGGTGAGACCTTACCTGTTTATTTCCCCAGCTGGGGACGGTTATTCTCTATGATCACCTGGTGTCCACTACATGCTACCCGGTCCATCCAGTAAGCCTCTTATATCTTCATCTTCCGTCCTTTCACTAGATTTGGCCTCCAGTGTTGTGAACCATTACTGAATCAGAGAGACTTCCATTACACAGTCGTGTACCCTTGCATATTATCTCAGCCGTTGCTGAGCTAGCCCCTGGTCCCTCTGTCCCTGGCTCCCATCTGAATGGCCGCTCTCTCCCTCTCCCCTCTTCCCTCCCAGTGAATTGTTCTGGGTTCCCCATCCCCCAGAGATCTCGGCTGGGCCGACCACGTCAGTTACCTAACACGCACCATCCAGGGAACCCTCAACGCTACTTGTTGCTGTTTCCTAGTATTTATGAACTCTAGCCTATCAGTATATCCATTTGCAATCATCTGTATCACATTATTATGCATGAGTTTATATATGTGGTGTGATTGGTTGGTTTGGTTAGGTGGCCATCTGCGTCTGTGTATGACTTAGTTGTCATTTTTAAATTGGTGATGGTACCTGTTTTTTCAGGATATCTTTTTCTGGATTGGTGTTTAAAGTGAGTTTTTTTCAATAAATAATATTTTCATGATCTGACTACTGCATGTTCCTCATTGAAGAATTCACCTTTTTCTCGGTTTTTTGTCATATGTCCTATGAATTCAGAGGAACACACCCATTATATTTGGTGTTAGCAATTGTCTGTAGATCCATTAAGACAGGGCTTAATTCTGCCTTTAGTCTGCTAATTATATTTGTCAGCAGAGTGTTTTAGCTCCTTTTATCTTTTTTTCTTTTGGTGTGATGGGATGTCCTGTGTACAGGCTGAAAACACACATCTGATTGGCTCAGTTACACGGACACATCGGATAGACGGTGGGGGATGGATGGATTTTTAATGAAAGTAAAGTTATTTTTCTTTAAAGGTAACAACTTGTGGAAGATTGTAGGACCTGACTAAGATTATTAGTGATGGATCGGAAAACAAAAAAGATTATTATTGGTGGATCTGATTTTCCTCATCCCCCATCTGTAATGATAAAACTTGGGATGTGGAATAAATTCTCCATCATCTGGGAAATATGTGACTGGCCCAGGAAATCTAAATCATCTCTCTCATCTGTATAACTACAGAGACCTCCAATGGGTTCTAAAGAAATTGTATAGAATGTTTGTCACCCCGTTCTTCCATTTTCATTACAGTGCAGCCCGGGTATCAGAAGACCTTCCAACAATGTCCCACTTTCATCATCTCACCATCCAATGTTGTCTACATTTTACTATTCACATTCTAAGATTTAGTATGTGTGTTACCTCCAATATAACAGTTCTTACCATCTATCCACATTGAAGCCAGCATTCCGGAGGACCTCAAAACAACGTCCCACTTCTGACATCTTTCCATCATCATCTAATTTTATGTCCAGTCTGGTCAGAGTTTGGTTTGTGATGATAATGGAACAAAGATCATCACAGCATGATAATGTCCCATTACAGCCAACAAATCTGTTGGGAGAAGCAGGAAAGAGAGGTGAAATGTTTATCCATTGGCTGGCAGAAGAAGACACATTTCAATGAAAAATCAGTGGGCGGGGTGTTAATAATGAAAAGTTTGGACATTTGCATAGATGATTTTATGGAATATTGGTTTGACCTCCCCTGTCAAATGGAGGTGAGTTGTCACCCACCTGAAAAGTCTTAGTCTGGAGTAATGCCGTGTACACAGGAGCAGAATTTCCGACAGAAAGAGTCCGATGGGAGCCTTCCATCGTATATTCCGACCGTGTATATGCCCCATCGGACTTTTTCCGTCGAAAATTCAGACAGACTTAGATAGAGAACATGTTCTATATTTTTCCTACGGAACAAATTACTATCATAAAAACCGTTCGTCTGTATGCTGTTCCGACGCGCCAAAAACGACGCATGCTCTGAAGCAAGTACGAGGTGGAAGCTATTGGCTACTGGCTATTGAACTTCCATTTTCTAATCCCATCGTACATGTTGTATGCCACCGTGTTCTGGACGGTCGGAATTTGGTGTGACCGTGTGTATGCAAGACAGCTTGAGCAGAACTCCGTCAGAACTCCGTTGGAACTCCGTTGGAAAAATCTTCAGAGTTTATTCCGACGGCAAAACCGGTCATGTGTTAAGGGCATAAGGATGAGCCGAACACCCTCCTGTTCGATTTGCAGCAGAACATACGAACAGGCAAAAAATTTAGCAGAGCACACGAACATCGTTAAAAAGTCTATGGGACATGAACATGAATAATCAAAAGTGCTCATTTTAAAGGCTTATATGCAAATTATTGTCATAAAAAGTGTTTGGGGACCCAGGGCAAAAACATTTTTTAAAAACGGATGTTTTTTTTCCCCGTGTTTAGAACAGTACCACAGCAAAATGACGTTTCTAAAGGAAAAATTGTCGTTCAAAACTGATCGCGGCTGTAATGAATTGTCGAGTCTCGGCAATATAAAATTCATTGAAAAAAAGAGTATGGGATCCCCCCCAGTCCATTACCAGGCCCTTTGGGTCTGGTATGAATATTAAGGGGAACCCCGGTTCCCCTATACCAGGCCCTTCAGGTTTGATATGGGAATTAAGGGGAGCCCTGCGCCAAATTAAAAAAAAAAGGTATAGGGGTCCTCCCAAAATCCATACCAGACCCTTATCTGAGCACGCAACCTGACAGGCCACAGGAAAAGAGGGGGGATGAGAGAGTGCCCCCCCTCCTGAACCGTACCAGGCCACATGCCCTCAACATGGGGAGGGTGTTTTGGGTGGCCCCCCAAAGCACCTTGTCCCCATGTTGATGGGGACAAGGTCCCCATCCCCACTACCCTTGCCCGGTGGTTGTGGAGGTCTGCAGGCGGGGGGGGCTTATTGGAATCTGGAAGCCCCCTTTAACTAGGGGACCACCAGATCCAGGCCTCCCCCTGTGCGAAATGGTAAGGGGATACAAATACCCCTACCATTTCACAAAAAAAGTGTCAAAATGTTAAAAAAGACAAGACACAGCTACTATAGACATCCCTCAGGCACAATATTTAAAGGAATATTTCATTTTTATTGTTTCACTTTAAGCATTTTTAAAAAAATGTTTCCATTGATACATGTCCCCTGGGGCAGGACCCGGGTCCCCAAACACTATGACAATAACTTGCTGATAAGCCTTTAAAATTAGCACTTTTGATTTTTCATGTTAGTGTCCCATAGACTTTAACGGTGTTCCGGCAGCTTTCGAATTTCCCGCGAATACCACATATTGTCCGCTGTTCGGCGAAGAGCACCCGATGTTCGAATCAAACTTACGTTCGTCTCGAACATCGGGCTCATCCCTAATCTGGAGTTATACTGTTGCAGCGTACGTGGTAATGCTTACATTGGAGGTGTGAATGGCTCCATATAGATTCCCTTTCACACTAAACTGTGGCACATCGATGAGAACCAGTCACATAGGAAATAATGTGATTTCTACTTGACATACATCTCCATGCAGCAAAATCCATGAGGATTGCTAAATGCACTGACAAGCAACGATAATATGTCCAGCATATCAAGCAATCAATCGGGCAGTCAAGCTACCCGGTAGGGAGGCAAGCTTAAGGTTTAGAGAGGCCAGTTGGAGGGAGGAGCCGGATGTGGGCGAGGTTGGACTGCTAGGGATGTGAAGCGGGAGCTCGGCTTCCCTCCAGCCGTGATGCGGACCAAGAGCTCACGGAACGAATGCTAGCCTCCCACCCCCTCATCTCGGCGCGCCGTGCGGTGTACGCGGCTATCGCTCCCCTCCGGCACCCTCTCCAGCTCCTGGGATCAGAGGCAAGGGGGAAGGCGGTGGGAGCGGTGGCCCCGAGCAGCAGCTCCCTGAACAGCAGCAGCGGCAGCAAAAGTAAAAGGCGATCACAGCCGGGAGTATGGTCGGGTCCGCCGGGCCATCCCCCTCCTGGAGGTAAAGTAAACAGTCTGCAAGAAGCGAGCCCCACAAGCAGATGAGCGTCACTGGAAGGGCTGCTGAAGCTTACGCAGCAGGAACAGAAGATACTAACTGACAACAAAGCAAGTGGGAATCTAAGCACTGAGGGAAGCGCTCAGGAGCTACAAGGAGCCACAAGGAGGTGAAGGAAAAAAAAAAAGGGGAGAACCACATAACCGGAGCCAGGAAGGTTAAGACTCTGTAAAAACACCCAATCAACAAGGAGGGTAAGTAACTTCATCTCTACGACTTACAGCTGTATGGATACCTTTGCCTCCCTATCCCTTAAGGATTGTTGCCTTAAATTATGATACCATCTGCAATACCATGTGAGTGAACCCATATATTTTTTGTACCAAAGATGCAATATTGCCTACTTAGTGTACATTAAAACATACCCGGCAGAGGGGTTGATGTGAAGGCTGGGGGGTGGTGAGGACGAACCCACAAGGACATAAGCGCCCTCAGTGTCCCCCACCTCCGGCCACACCTGGGGTCACACCGGAGGGTGGAGTACTGGTTCCCATCCCCGAGCCCGTGACTGTATTAGATTAGAATAAAGTATAATCAGCTCAGCAGTATATTCTTAAAACCGGGAACCTGGGCAGGAGTGTAATAGTCGTGCAAACGGGAAGAAGATCTCCAAGAGGAATTGAATGCATTTTTGAGCGATTAAAGGAGGAACACGCAAACAAACAATAGGTAATCAGCTACACAGTCAACACCACTCTTGGGTAACCTCTCACCTTTGGGTCAGTATACATCATTGGCCTGTCCCTACAGAGGCCGGAAGAAACAGGGAAATGAGAGGCAAGTCAACTAGAGGGACTACGGCAAACCCACCCCGGACTAGCTCAAGCCCAGGCACAATTAAGAGATACATGATGAATGACGGTAGCAAGGAAAGCCCGAGCAAATCAATAGGGGCAACAGCGGCGACAGGTACAAAAAATAAGACACCTGATTGCGCAGGTAAAGCGGGAACAAGAAGACAAATGGCTGATGGGGATACAAGACCCCTAGGTAATGATATAGGAGCAGAACTGTCAGTGGAGCCCCAGCAAGACAGAATACTTCCCACCAAGGAGGAAATAGCAGAGATGTTCGCTAGACTGGAGGTCTCAATTAAGGAGGAGATTAGTATTGTAAACGAAAATATGAGCCACTTACTGAAAAGAGTGGAGGAGGTGGAATCTATAGCGGAAATACAAGGAGCCGAAATTCAAAAAATGAAACAACAGATGGAAGCAATGCAGGTCGAACAAAGAAACATCAAATATAGAATGGAGGACCAAGAAAATCGCAACAGAAGAAAGAACCTCCGGATTAGAGGCCTCCCGGAACCACAAGATGGAATAGAGAACCTCCCACTTAAAATGGAAGAAATTTTCAACGACCTGATGAACCCAATGGAAGCCGGCCGAAAGCTTAAAGTGGACAGGGTGCACAGAATAAGAAAACCACCAGACATCAGGGGAGATCCACCACGAGACGTTATCATGCGATTCCACAATTTTGCGGACAAAGAACAAATAACCTCCAACTTAAAGAGAAACCTCCAGGCTAAGTATAAAGACACAAATCTGCAAATCTTCCAAGACCTTGCAGCAGAGACTCTCAACAGGAGAAGAATTCAGAAACCCCTTCTGGCAACCTTGAAAACGCATGGAGTCCAGTACTCCTGGGGCTTCCCAGCCTGCCTAATTGGACGCAAAGAAGGCCGAAAGGCCGTGCTAAGATTCCCGGAAGAAACGCAAAAATTTTGCAAACACCTAGAAATACCTCTTGCGGAAATCCCGGGTTGGTGGGAGAAAAACACCAACCAAGATCCAATAGGGGAAATACCTACCTGGAGACCTGTTGGAAACCTGTAGCGAACCTGCAGCAAATCAAAAATAGAATAAGAAAAAAAAAAGGGGGAAAAGAAAAAATAGTGTTGTGGCCTTAGAGAAGCTTCAGTATAGATACACAAGTAGTCTGTTCAGTGACGACGTAGTAGACCACGGGGCTGGTGGAGGGGAGTGGAGGGGGGGGTGACTGGGGTGGGGGGGAGGTGAGAGGTACGAGGGAGGGAGCGCCGGGGCCGACAGCTTCTGTATATGAAACGGAAATCCCGCGGTCTCGACCAAACCCCGCACCGAGCTCAACCTCTGGGGGACAACCGGGGGGCCGAGTGGTGGAGGAGGGCCACGGTTATATTTTTGGGCCGAGTCAAGGCCTGTTATACCCCCAAAAGTTTGGGGAAGGGGGGAGGGGGAGCGGGTATTGTGGGGTATCAGAAGGTGGGGGGGAGGGGTCGATGGGGGGGATGGGGGAGAGGTGGGGAGTAAGAGAGAGCCCAATGCAACTAATAGTATCAGGAGCCTGTCCTTTTGAAAATAGAATCCAAATAGGAGAGAGATGTCATCTAATTTAAAAATTATTTCCTATAATGTAAGGGGTCTGAATGCCTGTGTTAAACGAGCTAACATTTTGGGGGAATTGAAGTTCTTGAAGGCCGAGGTGGCTATGTTGCAAGAGACACATCTTAGTGCCAATGGGAATCAAACCATCTACTCCAGGGACTTCCCAGAGTGATATTACAGTGACTCACCAATTAGGGGTGCAAGAGGAGTGGCCATAGGGTTCACCAGGGGAACGAGGTTCGAGCTAGAGGAGAGACTATCCGACCCAGAGGGGAGGTATCTCTTCCTGAAAGGGAAAATCAATGGATGGAAGTATTCCCTGGCGAACATCTATGGACCAAATAAAAACACTTATAGAACAGTAATGACCATATTGACTAAATTCGGGACATTTAAGACGGGGAGGGCAATAGTGGGAGGAGACTTCAATCTGTGTCTGGACCCCGAGAGAGACTGTACGTCCCATGTGCAGGGGAGAAGGGGAGTGATGCCGGAGAAACTTAAAAAAAAATTCACCAGCTCCAGCTGGTAGACGTCTGGAGGATACAACAGGGAGACACAAGGGACTACACTTACTACTCCCCCGTGCATGGGACATATTCAAGACTCAATTTTTTTTTTGGTAGAGCATAGGATGCTGGAGGAAATTGCAGGGGCTACCATCGGTAATATGACCTTCTCGGACCACGCACCTGTGAGTTTACACTTAAAGGTAGGAGAAACTGACACACAGAGCATAGGGTGGAGACTAAATGAAGATCTCTTAGCAGATAACGATATTTTAAAGAGAATAAAGGAGGAACTAGAATGGTTTTATCAAAATCAACACTCCTGGGGAGGTAAATGAGGCTACAATCTGGGAAGCCCACAAAACTTACATAAGGGGGATCTTTATGATGATGGGGGGGGGGAAATAAGAGACTGAAAGACCAAAGGCTAGCCCTGACCAAAGAGATCTATGAACTAGAGCAACAACATAAAGCATCAGGCGGGAGGGAAGTTTGGACGAATCTACTCAAAAAGAGGGAAGAGCTGAGGACATCCCTGGAACAGGAAACACGCAAAATTTATTACCTGGTCAAAAAAGAGAGATACATGAATAGTAACAAACCCGGTAGGCACCTGGCAAGGGCCCTAAAAAAGAAGAAAACAAGTAACTATATTGAAAGAATTAGGACTAGTTCGGGGGAAATCAAACATAGAACGCAAGATATAGCCAAAGCTTTTCAAACGTTCTATGAGGCACTGTATGCAATAAAAGCGAGTAACTCTCGGGAACAGGATAAACATAGGCATGAGGCCAGCAAAACGTTCCTAAAGGAGGCAAACCTAAAAAAAATCACGGAAGAGGACAGTAACATGTTAGACGCCCCCGTGACCCCTCAGAAAGTAAAGAGGGCCATTCAGGATATTCCAAACGGGAAAAGCCCAGGACCCGATGGGCTGACTGTTACAAAAATTACAAAAAAAAATTCTATTACAAAAAGTTGCAAGAACCATTACTCCCCATATTGTGCTCCTACATTAATGGGATCGGGGAAAGTTGGGAGATGAGAAAGGAAGCACTAGAAGTGAATTTCGCCGTCATAAAGAAGGAGGGAAAGGATAGCACCATGTGTTCTGGCTACAGACCCATCTCCCTTCTGAATGTAGATACAAAGATTTACGCAAAGATCCTTGCAGATAGATTGAAAAACGTCATAAAAGAAGTGATCTACTCTGATCAAGTGGGATTCGTACCAGGGAGGGAAGGAAGAGACAATAGCATCAAAACATTAATGGTGACCCAGATAATGAAGGACAGGGGAGCCCCAGGCCTACTCCTGTCGATAGATGCTGAAAAAGCATTCGACAGGGTAGACTGGGGCTTTATGTGGAACACCCTGGAGGAGTTCGGGATCGGCAACAAAATGATTAACAAGATCTAGGCCCTATACACACACCCCACGGCTAGAGTCAAATGGCACCAGACAGGGCTGTCCACTTTCCCCGCTGCTGTTCGTGCTGACTCTGGAGCCGCTGCTGGCCAAGATCAGACTCAGCCCGGACATCAGCGGGATTAAAATCGGGGAAGACGAATATAAAATAGCAGCCTTCGCAGACGACGTCCTGTTGTTCGTCACCCGTCCAAGGATCACACTTCCTAACTTACTAGTGACCCTTAGAAATTACGGGCGATTATCAAATTTTTGGGTAAACGCCACCAAGTCGGAAGTGATTGAAGTTGTAGAAGATAAAGGAGGGGACAAGGCTTACCAAAAGAGTCTACCTTTTAAATGGGGGGTAAAAGAATTTCAAGCGAATTACATGACCCTCCTTAACGAGATTGGGGCAGAGTTAAATAGATTTCCGCGAAATCGACTGTCATGGGGGGGTAGAATAAACTTACTTAAAATGTCAATCCTTCCCAAAATCACATACAAAATTCAAATGTTACCACTGGCAATTACACAGAGTTTCTTGAATAAAATGCACACACTGTTTCTAAAATTTATATGGAGGGGGAAGAAGTCACGAGTAAAATATGCACAATTAGCGAACGGTAAGAAGAGGGGGGGTTCGGGAGCACCAGATATTAAAAAATACTACACAGCTGCAATATTACCACGCATCCCAGAATGGGTTAATAATAATAAGGATAAGCAATGGGTGAAAATAGAGAACATAAGGAGTAGGGTAGATTTGGGAAAAAATGTTTGGATACCACCACAATTCAGAAAATTAAATATAAAAACATTTGATATCACGAAACATGTTTTGAACACTTGGGATAAAATACACACTAGAGAGAAGTGGAAATACAACTCGCCGCTAGTCCCGCTTAAGGGCACAGATTATTTTCCGCTGGGGAGGGAGGACGTGGCTGGAAGATGGATCCTGAGTGAAGAGGTCCAGGCTAAGGATATCACCAGCCAGGGAACATTGTTTACCTACCAGGAACTCAAGGCAAGAGACACCTGGTTTGTCATGGATAGCTGGAAATACAGGCAGCTCAAACATTTTGTAGAGTCCCTCCCGCAGCCAATCAGATCAATGGAAGACCTCTACCCCCTTGAGAAAGTACTCATAAAGAAAAGCAGGAGGGGAGGAATGTCAAGGATCTATAGAACCCTGATAGAAATGGGAGAGACTGAGCGACCAGGATTTCTCGGGGAAATGGGAGGAGGAAATAGGAAATAAGATTAGTGACAACGAGGCGAGGAGGATCTTGAGTAGAGCAAATGGCACATCAGTAAATTATAAGATTGCAGAAATCAATTTTAGAATCATGGCTAGAATGTAGATCACCCCGGACCTAGCACATAAAATGCAGGAGGAGACCTCGCAGTTCTGCTGGAGGGGGTGCAGGGAAATAAGGACAGCGGCGCATATTTGGTGGATGTGCCCAGAAATAAGAAAATTTTGGGAGGAGGTAAGGGAGACTACATACATGATAACCAACAAGAAAGTACCAGACGACCCCTGGGTGTGCCTGCACCACGGTAGCAACATACCCTCCAAAAACTACCGGAAAATCTTACTACCGCACCTCCTCAATGCAGCCAAGAGTCTCATCCCTAGACACTGGCGGGATAGTAGGAGACCTTCAAGGCGGGAGTGGTTCGACAAAATAGACTAAATTTACTGCACAGAATACTTAAGATACAGTGAAGGATTGGAGATGGAAGAATATGAGGAGACATGGAGAGATTGGGCTAGATTCAAGGCCTCCAACCAGGCAGCCGAGGTGTGGGAGGATAAGGCAGAAAACTCACCCTAAACAAAACATACAAATTAAGAAACAAGCTATGTACCTAGACAGGCTCTAGGAATACTAGGAATAGTAGGAATGGATTAAAAATAGTCCGAGGTTGCGTTGGGGCTCTCTCAAGTGGGGGGGTTTGGGGAAGGGAGGGGGGTAGGGGGGGGGATATAGTAATACGATATTGGAAGAACCAGTGATGGTAGAGGGTAATATTTTTGTATAGTACACATGGAATACAAAGAGTATTCGCAAACAGAAAATGCCACAATGATGTGAAAGTATTGAGGGATAAGCTTGACTGAAAAGTTGAAATAACATCTTCCCATGAATAGTACTTGGCTGACGTGGCGGAAAAAAAAAATAAAAAAAAAAATCGGGCAGTCAAATACTGGTTAGTACTTAGACTTTTGCACCTCTGGTAAACCCAAATCATCTGCTAGGGTGACCTGCTTTTATATCTGTCTCACTTGTAGGTGGGTGCTGCTCCACTGCTATACCTATTGGCCTTTGAGTCTGACTCCAGTCTGTGACGCAGGGGTTAACTCAGTCAGGTAACCTCCAGGCAGTATTTTTCTTTTTTTTCACCAATAAGCCACAAGTTTATATAATTAATAGAAATAGTATAAATCTCAATTCTAGCTGCACCGACCCAAGAGCAAGACGAAAGGAGATCAGTTTGAGGGATCCTCACATCGTCAACTCCATGATAGCATTTACTATGTCATTGCTGTTGTTCTTCAGAGCACGCACAGCCTTCCCCCTAGACATGTTCACCTGTGACATTACAAGCTCAATGTCTTTCACTTCTACTCCAGTCTCATGAACCTCTTCCTCTTTGCTCTCCTCTTGTACTGTGGGAGTGTGTGCGTTTTCCAGTATGCTTGATACTGCTTCTCCCTGTACCTTGAATTTTTTTGGCAGAAGCAAGCTGGGCTTGTTGTGAGAGGTCTTCAATCTTAGCCTCTCTGAAGACAATGTAAGTGTCAGATGCTGGGCTGTTGTATACATCTGGTTTTGTAATGACAAAAAGGATGTTTTTGGGATTTCGGATAGTCTCTCTTGTGACCCTAGTAACCTGGCGAAGACCCAGTTTTGACATAGCCTTCCTTGCTTTCTTTTTACTCCTGCTTTGTTTTGTTACTGCGTGGAAGTTTGCGTGGAGTCCTGTTCCACTTCTGGTGGAGAATCATCGCTGTCTGACTCTGTTACTGAACATGTCTTAGCTTGGTGCTGGTGGAGTACTTGTTCTGCAACTGGGACCGTTTCTGTGGCTTTACCAGGCATTTTGTGTGGGGAGTTCAGGTCCAAAATGGCTGAAGAAAGCACCTGTAGGTGGTATTTGAGAAGCAGTAGGAAAGCAGCAGTGCTGCGGCACTCAAAGATCGTTTTGTGTGAAAACAAAATGTCTGCAACCTGAGTAACATTAAACGGGCAAGGAACCATCTCACCCAGTCCTTTCTTAAAGCAGAGTTCCAGTCGTTTGTATGTTTATTAAAAGTCAGCAGCTAGAAAAAGTGTAGCTGCTGACCTTTAATAAACACACACTCACCTGTCCCACTTTCCAGCAATGCAGCTGCCCGAAGCCTCTCTCCTTTCCCCCTCCTTTCTGCAGCACCATCATTGAAAGTGTGGGCACCCTGCTGTGAAAGCTTGCGGCTTCACAGCCGGGTGCACACTGCGCATGCGCGAGTTGCGCTGTGCTCCCCTAGTGGCCAGGCAATCTTCTGTGATGTGTCCTAGAAGATTGCAGAGAGGGAGGGGCTGTGTAGGGGAGAGGAGGAGTCACCTAGGCTGTGAGAGGACGGAAGCAGGAGGTGGGACAGGAAGTACCTGTCAATACCAGGTACCCACTCCCCCCCCCCCCAAAAAAAATGACATGCCAAATGTGGCATGTAATGGGGCGAGGAGTGCTTAAAGCGGAAGTTCCACTTTCGGGTGAAACTCCGCTTTAAGCAGGGTGAAATGATTGGCATCCAGCTGAGGGGTGGGGGTGGGGGTCTTGTCCCTTTGAAGAGTGTGGCTGGAAAGATTATGATAATGACCTCAGTGATCCTGCAGTGAACAGGTCTCCACCAGTCTGCCTTTCACAGGACACCCGGCTTCTCTGTGTGTCATGGTCTGAAGTCAGGCTCGGAGACCAGTAGCTCTAGCAACGGCACCCACCAACCAGCAGGACAGGTGTAGAGTCGGGTCACCCTGGCAGATGATGCTGGCTCACCCGAGGTGTGGGTTTTAAGTATTAACTGATATTCACCAGAGCTCCTGATGGTGGAGATTTTGCTGCATGTTAGTACCAGATTGGGGTCCTCAGGATCGTCCTACAAGGAGGAAATTGGGGTCTAGTAGCAGATTAAGCAGGCAGGGATGAGCAGAAGTGTAGTCAGAAAACAAGCCAAAGTCCGGTAATGAATGGTAGCGAAGATGCAGACAGCAGCAGGAGAGACAACAGAAAAATATTGGCTGGAGACAGCACAATAATCTGGCAAATAGGAAGTACAGAGACTTGGCTTAAATCAGGAAGTTCATGGGAGGAGCAAAGAGTTCAAGGTTCAGCAGAAGTCAGGGCACGAGGCTGGATTGTCTAATGGATCAGAGAGGGTGCTGTCCAGCATTTCAGGTAGTTCAGCGACAAGAGTCAGTTCCAGACACAGCAAGGTCCCAGGTTCAAGTCCAGGCCCTGACACTGTGTTTGTTGCGACTTCTTGGCCTCACCCTGTTGAGTCCAGGCCCACATGGCTCCTCACAGTGTCCACACACATACACCTCCTCTCATCAGCCAAGTCCATCTCCAATACCCCTTTGTGTTCCTGAGCTTTTACTTATATATGCTCCCACCGCCTGGCAATTGCCTCTGGCTCTTGTACAGTAATTTAGATTAATCTCCACTGTGAAGAAAAGGTCTGCTTCCTGCATACAAATCTATGTTAAGCAAAGATGTTAAACACTGCCATCTTGTGGTTAAAATATAAATCGGCATTACAGTAACAATGCACAGTGTTACACAGATTTCAGATAGGATATCCTGACCCTGCAGCAAACTGAACCAAGCAGAGTCACTCATCCCTACTAGTCAGTACACATATGATGTTCTAAGTTATATATACAAGAAACATTTGTCCGATAGATGGAAAGATCTGGACCTTGTTTTATTGGGTAAGAAATGTGATCACTGAGACTCTATGGGCCAAATAAACTTCATTAAGTTTTTAAATAATCCAAACAACAATCCTCCTCAACATAGACAAAGTCTGAACTCCAATAGTTAGTGGAGGGGTGGAGGGGATGAAAGCCAATAACAGCGAGTGACCTGAAGGACTTTGATGATAACTCCCAGTGTAACCGGCCAAGAAAAAGTCTTTGTATAACTTTCATCTAGGTAATATGTCTGGATCACTCACACAAAATGTTTATTCCAAAGTTTGGCAGAATATTTAATTTATAGTATCGTTTACACCTCAGCTACTACAAGGCACATCCTGGATCTCACATAGAAAATGTATACTGTCTTGCAGAATATTATATCATGTATAGCAGAATTCTCACCTTATCTCCTGCAGAGTACAGCCAGGATGTCTGAGTCCCTCACACAGACGTCTTATTCCAGGGTCTTGCAGATCATTATATGATAAATCCAGGGTGATGAGGGATCGGTTAGTGATAAGAATGGAATGGAGATCATCACAGCAGGAGGAAGTCAGGCCACACCAAACAAAACTGCAAAGGCAAATACAGACACATGATAGTATATTAGGGAAATAATCTAAAACTCTAAGGGAATGGACATCATAAAACTAATCCCACGTACACACGAGCGGACTTTTCGACCGGACTGGTCCGACGAGCCGAGTCCGGCGGACAATTCGACCGTATGTGGGCTTCATCAGACCTGCAGCGGACTTTTTCGGTCAAAAATCTGACAGACTTTAGATTTGGAACATATTTCAAATCTTTACGTCGGAACTCCGCCGGACCCAGTTCCTATCGAAAAGTCCGCTCGTCTGTATGCTAGTCCAACGGACAAAAACCCATGCTAGAGCAGCTATTGGCTACTGGCTATAAACATTTTAGTCCGGTCGTACGTCATCACATACGAATCCGTCGGACTTTGGTGTGATCATGTGTAGGCAAGTCCGTTCGTTGGGAAAGTCCGTTGGAAGTCCGCCGAAAGTCCGTCAAATAGTCCATCGGACCAGTCCGGACGAAAAGTCCGCTCGTGTGTACGCGGCATAATAGAAACGAAAAAATGAAAAAAAAAAATATGATGATCCATGGAAGGGGTGTAAATATCTCCAGCAGTCCATTCACTCTGTGGCCTAACCTTCGTAGGAGCCTCTGGTATTTTGCCCAGGTCTTCCCAGGCACAAGGGAGATTCACACAGCCAGGTGCACACACACACACTTCCGCTCGTTGTCTTCAATGACCAGTCTAGGGGGTTTGTTTTGTAGTTTTATTTTTGGAGAACTTGGATAGGGAAGGGGATTTAGTAGGATACTCCAGAAATAGAACTAATCATGACTGAGGACATCTAACCAATCTTTATTGCAGCACTGGTGAAGTCCTTGCTGAGAGCAGACAGCAGACTTCTCTTCAATATTTACGATATCAAAATTGTTTCAGTTGTGAGCAAAGTCCCTTAGTAGTAGTAGCTCCTCAGGTATAGACCAGTTATGGCAGACTGTGGCAGTCCAAAAGTGACAGAAACTGAGCAAAGTCCTTTGCAGTAGCAGCAGTGGGACAAGCTCTTCAGGACACTAGCCAGTGTCCCCTTTGTTCAGACCCTTAGCTGACTAAACGCAACAGAGGGGTAGCTAGAGCAACAAGATCCCCAAGATCCTACAAAGTCTGTACTCAACGGGGCTAAGGACAGAGTGGGGCCTCCTTCCAATCTTCCTCCAAGCACCTTCCCGTAGTCCACAGATTTACTCATCTGTCTGCAGAACCTGGGTCACTATCACTAACGTCAGGCCCTCAGGTCTAACACCTCATTCCACACATCAACACACTCTCTCTAACTTCAGGTCCTCAGATCGCCCACCTCAGACCTCATGGCAGCAAGTTCCCAGGGAGGCAACAGCCCACCCCCCCCACCCCCCCCCCCACCCCCCAGCTGGTACAATCCACTTCTCAAAAAGACTCAGAACTGTGTTCCTATAATATAGAGTATATACAGGCATCCGGAATGCAT
This sequence comes from Lithobates clamitans, assembly GCA_037952925.1. Taxonomy (NCBI): domain Eukaryota; kingdom Metazoa; phylum Chordata; class Amphibia; order Anura; family Ranidae; genus Lithobates; species Lithobates clamitans. The sequence goes on along the minus strand of JBBGZY010001582.1, from coordinate 583,555 downwards.
AGGGGCACCTCCCCTTGTAATTGGCCAGAGCTCAATGAATATTCATGCTCCCATCTGCATGGTTTCTGCCTATTCGCCAGAACTTTGCTTAGTTGCTTGGATGCAGGGAAACTCAAGACAGCATGAGCAGCACTAGTGCACACAGAGCAGGCTACACTAGCCGATCACAACTCTCTGTTAAGCAGACAGCATTTATATTTAACTAGCTGTACCTCTGTTAAGCAGAGCAACCAAAAAACGACACTAATCCTAGCACCTACCTAGGAGAGCGCTACGAGTAAAATGTCCTCCATATCATTACTGAGATCCGCACAGAGAAATTAGGAGTACATACAGTGCCTCGAAAAGGTATTCGTACCCCTTGAAATTTTCCACATTTTGTCATCTTACAGCCAAAAACATATATTTTATTGGGATTTTATGGGATATACCAGCACAAAGTGGCACATAATTGTAAAGTGGAAGTAAAAGGATAAAAGGTTTTCACTTTTTTTTACAAATATGTTCAAAGTGTGGGGGGCATTTGTATTCAGCCCCCTTTACTTTGATACTTCTAACTAAAATCTAGTGGAACCAATTGCCTTCAGAAATCTCCTAATTAGTAAATAGAGTCCATCTGTGTGTAATTTAATCTCAGTATAAATACAGCTGTTCTACGAAGCCCTCAGAGGTTTGTTGGAGAACCTTAGTGAACAAACAGCATCCTGGATGCCAAGGAACACACCAGACAGGTCAGGGATAAAGTTGTGGAGAAGTATAAAGCAGGGTTAGGTTTTAAAAAAATATCCCAAGCTTTGAACATCTCACGGAGCTCTGTTCAATCCATCATCCGAAAATGGAAAGAGTATGGCACAACTGCAAACCTACCAAGACATGGCCGTCCATCTAAACTGACAGGCCGGGCAAGGAAAGGATTCATCGGAGAAGCAGCCAAGAGGTCCATGGTAACTCTGGAGGAGCTTCAGAGATCCACAGCTCAGGTGGGAGAATCTGTCCACAGGACAACTATTATGCCGCTTACACACGATCAGACATTCTGACAACCAAATCCTGGATTTATTTCCGACGAATGTTGGCACAAACTTGTCTTGCATACACACGGCCACACAAATGTTGTCAGAAATTCCGAACATGAGAACGCGGTGACGTACAACACGTAGGACGAGGCAAGAAAAATGAAGTTCAATAGCCAGTGCTGCTCTTCTGCTTGATTCCGAGCATGCGTGGAATTTTGTGCGTCGGAATTGTGTACAAACTATCGGAGTTTTCGACAACCGATTTTGTTGTCAGAAAATTTGAGAACCAGCTCTCAAATTTTTGTTGTTGGAAATTCCGACAAAAAAATGTCCGATGGAGCCTACACACGGTCAGAATTTCCGACAAAATGTTCCCATCAAACATTTGTTAAAAGAAAAATTCCTACCAGCCAAAATGAACCTAGTGCTAAAAGTAAGCACTACACAGCCGCATACATGAATCACGCCTTGTAATGCGTGTGAAATATTAAATAAATAAATAAATATGATGCGCTAGAGTGTGCTAACCGTGCCTTAATCCTGGCACACAGGATTAAGGCACGCGGCATTAGTTGTTCACTCAACAAATCTGGCCTTTATGAAAGAGTGGCAAGAAGAAAGCCATTGTTGAAAGAAAGCCGAAAGAAGTCAACCTTTGCAGTTTGTGAGAAGCCATGTGGGGGACACAGAAAACATGTGGAAGAAGGTGCTCTGGTCAGATGAGACCAAAATTTAATTCTTTGGCCTAAAAGCAAAATGCTATGTGTGGCGGAAAACTAACACTGCACATCACCCTGAACACACCATCGCCACCGTGAAACATGGTGGTGGCAGCATCATGTTGTGGAGATGATTTTCTTCAGCAGGGACAGGGAAGCTGGTCAGAGTTTATGAGAAGATGGATGGAGCTGAATACAGGGCAATCTTAGAAGAAAACCTGTTAGAGTCTGCAAAAGACTTGAGACTGGGGCGGAGGTTCACCTTCCAGCAGGACAACGACCCTAAACATACAGCCAGAGCTACAATGGAATGGTTTAGATCAAAGCATATTCATGTGTTAGAATGGCCCAGTCACAGTCCAGACAAAAATCCAATTGAGAATCTGTGGCAAAACTTGAAAATTGCTGTTCACAGACGCTCTCCATCCAATCTGACAGAGCTTGAGATATTGTGCAAAGAAGAATGGGTAAAAATGTCCCTCTCTAGATGTACAAAGCTGGTAGAGACATCCCCAAAAAGACTTGCAGCTGTAATTGCAGAGAAAGGAGATTCTACAAAGTATTGACGCCAAACAAATGTACCCCACACTTTTCACATATTTATTTGTAAAAAAAAAAATGGAAAACCATTTATAATTTTCCTTCCACTACACAATTATGTGCCACTTTGTGTTGGTCTATCATATAAAATCCCAATAAAATACATTTACATTTTTGGGTGTAACATGACAAAATGTGGAAAATTTCAAGGGGTGTGAATTCTTTTTCAGAGCACTGTATTGAACAGAAGCAGACAAGGCCTGACATAGGGGGGACTCGGGGATAACTTGGTTAGGAGATGATCCATAAGTTTTCCGTGAAGCCAGACATCTGCAGATAGAAGTAATAGCACAGACAGACAAGAGACACAAAGTCCACTTTCTTGTTATATCACCCAGAAAAATTAGGAAATACGCCCCTGAAGAAAAATATAAGGCGAACGGGCATCACTAGAGGCGAGCTCTACTCATTTTATAGATACGTAGTTTGTAACATAAGGGAATACAATTATATAAGATGAAGCTGACTGCCCAGCTCTATGTAGTATAATATGTGGTTGTGGGGGGACTCCGGAGGGGGTTTATTTCCATAGGATACGACCTTCATACCTGAACAGAACCCCCACCAGGAGCAGAGAGGGGGAGATAGGCACTCATTGCCCAGAGCCAGGACAGAGAAAGCCTTGGGACTTATGACAGACAAGGACTCACCTCAACTCCTGCAGAGTACAGCCAGGTTGTCTGAGTCCCTCACATAGAAGTTTTATCCCACAGTCTTGCAGATTATTATCTGATAAATCCAGTCTGGTGAGGGATCGGTTAGTGATAAGAATGGATCGGAGATCATCGCAGCAGGAGGAGGTCAAATCACATCCAAACAAACTGCGGACACAAATACAGTTACATGATATATTTCATGATGACTATGAGAAATTATTCTGTTGAAAACTAACATCTTTTACAATTTCCCAAAATCTAGTGAACAATGGAGATATACTCAACTGTGAATATTTTGTTATCTTAGAGGAGATAACTACACCTACAGTAAATTTTTTAAGGATGTAACAACAGGAATTGGACAAAAGGAGGATAACTGAGGATTTTCTCCACCATCTAGTGGCAATATTGTGGATTTAGCCCAGTTAATGGTTAACCTGGAGCAGTGACGGCCCGTCCATTAGGGGCATATGGGTGCCGTCCCCCCATCCATGTGTCTGCCCCCCTAATCTACATGCAGAGCGCCGGATGCATGGATTCCAATATGATATATATATATTTTTTAAAGAACGTTATTAGAACTGGAGGCTCTAATGGGCTCACATGTGTCAAGTCGCACAACAACTCGCAGTTGTGGAAACAAAGCCTTAATAGAGCTTTAATGTTGTAGCAGATCAAAATCATTGTGCATCATGCACCGGTTATTATGTTCGGGTGATAGGCGTTTTGGTCGCCTTCCTTGTCGCATATGCTGGTGCATGTTGATTTTACTATACATGGGATCATTTTATACGATTATGGTATGTTTTGTTGCACTTGGTGTCTTCTAGTAAAAATTATTTTATTTTTATATGCTTTGATATATAGTTTCTCCAGTGGGAGGCACTCTTTCGTTCATTGGTGATTATAGAGATTGTAGACTCTCACAGGTGTTTTCAACTCGACCGCTAATGGTACACATGGTTTGGCCATTAGGTTAAACTGTTTAAATTGTATATATAGCACCTAGCTATGACTAAGAACCGTGCCTGGTGTGAAACGCGTCAGGCTGTACAATTAGTCTGTACCCATTTGTGATGCTTTGATATTCATTTTTATTCAAAAAAGGTGAATTTTTTGGAGTGCGGCTATCCAGCGATTCATTTTTCCTATGACTCCTGTTGCAAACAGAGCCTGCACCCTGCTTGATTGTGGAGACAGCTGAAACTAGGAGAGGTAATTACCTGTGAGTGGTGAACTTCCTTTAAAAAAGGGTGAGCTCGGGGCGCAGAGTACTTCTTCCTGAGCCCACCCAGTTGTGAATGAATATTTGCTATTGTCACACTAATTCTCTTGTCGGCCAATCAGGAAGCGGGTCGTGCAACCTGTTTCCCGATTGGCCGAAAGGAGAGGCGATCCTATTGGCTGCCTAGGAGGAGGAGGGAGGCGATGCAGGGGGAGCCATGCTGCCATAAAGCTGAGGAAAGAGGAGACGCCGCCCGTCGCACAGGGGACCAGAGGACCTAGATGAGGTAAGTGCAGGGACCGATCAGGGACGAACCGAATGAATATTAGCTATTGTCACACTGATTCTCCTCCCGGCCAATCAGGCAATCAGGAAGCGGGTCGTGCGTGAGATCTGCTTCCCAATTTTCCAAAAGGAGAAGTGATCCTATTGGCCGCCTAGGAAGGAGGAGGATGGAAGAGACACAGGGAAAACCGTGGCATTGTGAAGCCGGGGAAGGAGGAGATGCCGCCCATCGCCTGGAGGACCTAGATGGGGTAAGTGCAGGGACGGATCGACCGACCGGGGGGGTGGGAGACTAGATCGACTGTCCGACTATGGGGGAGGTGACGGATGGGCAGATTGCCACACTGATCTGGAGAAGATGTCAAAATCGGTTATAAATGACATAGCAACATGTCATCTGTAGAGATGGGCCGAACACCCCCCTGTTCGGTTTGCAGCAGAACTCCCGAACAGAGAAAAGTTCTAACCCAAACAGGGAACCCCATTGAAGACTATTGGAGCCGAACAGGAAAAATCTAAAGTGCCCAATGTGAAAGCTTATATGCAAGTAATTGGCCATAAAAATTGTATAGGGTTCCGGTACTGACTTGGGGGACATGTATCAATGCAAAAATAATTTTAAAAAACTATTTTTTTATTTTTTTTTTAGGAGCAGCAATTTCAATTGTGCAACAATAAAAACAAAAAAAATCCTTTAAATATAGTGAGTGGGAGGTCCCCTTAGTCTTCCTGTAAAGTGGTGCATCTGTACCATGTATAGAACCTGCTGCAGCAAAAATTACATTTATAAAAAAAGTCAACTCACATTTAAATGACTCGCTGTATCAAATGTGCAAAATATACATCTATTATTAGAATATATATATATTAATCTAACTGTGAGAAACAAAATTATAAAAGCAAAAAACACTGCATACGCTTGAGCAGATAAGCATCTAACTAATGCAACACAATATGCTAAAAGTGCAGGTATACTGGACAGTTACACAAATATCTAGTGAATATTTAAAATGAACAGACACACCAAGAGCTTAAAACAAAACTTTACTGGACATCAAAAGACATAAAGTTCCTTACATATAAAAGTTACCATAAACATTACACCAAATAACAAGACTTAAACATACACTCCTATTCCCAATATCCCAAAAGGTCCAATAATACTTCCAATATCTCAAAGAAAGGTCAAATAATAGTTAGCTCTGGTAGTTAAATTTCAACAGCTTACACTGGATATCTGGATTAACTAGAACCGGACAATGAGGCGTCTTGGCTGCATCTTTCCACAGATACAAAGAGCCTTCCTTCCAAACAGACTTCCTCCCTCCCCCATGACAGCGACTCAATTTACAGTCCTGTATACCAGAGGGCCACCCACAGGATGTAATCATTACTCTTGACTAGGGATGAGCTTCGAGTTCGAGTCGAACTCATGTTCGACTCGAACATTGGCTGTTCGCAAGTTCGCCGAACAGCGAAAAATTTGGGGTGTTCGCGGCAAATTCGAATGCCGCGGAACACCCTTTAAAAGTCTAGGGGAGAAATCAAAAGTGCTAATTTTAAAGGCTAATATGCAAGTTATTGTCATAAAAAGTGTTTGGGGACCTGGGTCCTGCCCCAGGGGACATGGATCAATGCAAAAAAAAGTTTTAAAAACGTCCGTTTTTTCAGGAGCAGTGATTTTAATAAAAGTGTAATATCCCTTTAAATTTCATACCTGGGGGGTGTCTATAGTATGCCTGTAAAGGGGCGCATGTTTCCTGTGTTTAGAACAGTCTGACAGCAAAATGACATTTTGAAGGAAAAAACTCATTTAAAACTACCCGCGGCTATTGCATTGCCGACAATACACATAGAAGTTCATTGATAAAAACGGCATGGGAATTCCCCAAAGGGGAACCCCGAACCAAAAATTAAAAAAAAAAAATGACGTGGGAGTCCTCCTAAAATCCATACCAGGCCCTTCAGGTCTGGTATGGATATTAAGGGGAACCCCGGCCAAAATTTTTTTAAAAAATGACGTGGGTTCCCCCTAAATTCCATACCAGACCCTTCAGGTCTGGTATGGATTTTAAGGGGAACCCCGCGCCAAAAAAAAAAAACGGCGTGGGGTCCCCCCAAAAATCCATACCAGACCCTTATCCGAGCACGCAACCTGGCAGGCCGCAGGAAAAGAGGGGGGGACGAGAGTGCGGCCCCCCCCTCCTGAACCGTACCAGGCCACATGCCCTCAACATTGGGAGGGTGCTTTGGGGTAGCCCCCCAAAACACCTTGTCCCCATGTTGATGAGGACAAGGGCCTCATCCCCACAACCCTGGCCGGTGGTTGTGGGGGTCTGCGGGCGGGGGGCTTATCGGAATCTGGAAGCCCCCTTTAACAAGGGGACCCCCAGATCCCGCCCCCCCCTGTGTGAAATGGTATGGGGGTACTTACCCCTACCATTTCACTAAAAAACTGTCAAAAATGTTAAAAATGACAAGAGACAGTTTTTGACAATTCCTTTATTTAAATGCTTCTTCTTTCTTCTATCTTCCTTCATCTTCTGGTTCTTCTGGTTCTTCTGGCTCATCTGGTGCTTCCTCCGACGTTCTCGTCCAGCATCTCCTCCGCGGCGTCTTCTATCTTCTTCTTCTCGGGCCGCTCCGCACCCATGGCATGGGGGGAGGCTCCCGCTCTTCTCTTCTTCTCTTCTTCATTTTCTTCTCCAGGCCGCTCCGCAACCCATGCTGGCATGGAGGGAGGCTCCTGCTGTGTGACGGCGCTCCTCGTCTGACAGTTCTTAAATAACGGTGGGCGGGGCCACCCGGTGACCCAGCCCCCCTCTGACGCACGGGACATGACGGGACTTCCCTGTGGCATTCCCCGTGACGTCACAGGGAAGTCCCGTCAAGTCACCGTGCGTCAGAGGGGGCGGGGTCACCGGATGGCCCCGCCCCCGTTATTTAAGAACTGTCAGACGAGGAGCGCCGTCACACAGCGGGAGCCTCCCTCCATGCCAGCATGGGTTGCGGAGCGGCCCGGAGAAGAAAATGAAGAAGAGAAGAAGAGAAGAAGAGAAGAAGAGAAGAAGAGAAGAGCGGGAGCCTCCCCCCATGCCATGGGTGCGGAGCGGCCCGAGGAGAAGAAGATAGAAGATGCCGCGGAGGAGATGCTGGACGAGAACGCCAGAGGAAGAACCAGAAGAGCCAGAAGAACCAGAAGATGAAGGAAGATAGAAGAAAGAAGAAGCATTTAAATAAAGGAATTGTCAAAAACTGTCTCTTGTCATTTTTAACATTTTTGACAGTTTTTTAGTGAAATGGTAGGGGTAAGTACCCCCTTACCATTTCACACAGGGGGGGGCGGGATCTGGTGGTCCCCTTGTTAAAGGGGGCTTCCAGATTCCGATAAGCCCCCCGCCCGCAGACCCCCACAACCACCGGCCAGGGTTGTGGGGATGAGGCCCTTGTCCTCATCAACATGGGGACAAGGTGTTTTGGGGGGCTACCCCAAAGCACCCTCCCAATGTTGAGGGCATGTGGCCTGGTACGGTTCAGGAGGGGGGCGCACTCTCGTCCCCCCCACGCCGTTTTTTTTTTTTTTTTTTTTGGTGCGGGGTTCCCCTTAAAATCCATACCAGACCTGAAGGGTCTGGTATGGAATTTAGGGGGAACCCCACGTCATTTTTTTTTTTTTTAATTTTGGCCGGGGTTCCCCTTAATATCCATACCAGACCTGAAGAGCCTGGTATGGAATTTAGGAGGACTCCCACGTCATTTTTTTTTTTTTGGTTCGGGGTTCCCCTTTGGGGAATTCCCATGCCATTTTTATCAATGAACTTCTATGTGTATTGTCGGCAATGCAATAGCCGTGGGTAGTTTTAAATGAGTTTTTTCCTTCAAAATGTCATTTTGCTGTCAGACTGTTCTAAACACAGGAAACATGCGCCCCTTTACAGGCATACTATAGACACCCCCCAGGTACGAAATTTAAAGAGATATTTCACTTTTATTGTTTGACTTTAAGCATTATTAAAATCACTGCTCCTGAAAAAACGGCCGTTTTTAAAACTTTTTTTTGCATTGATCCATGTCCCCTGGGGCAGGACCCAGGTCCCCAAACACTTTTTATGACAATAACTTGCATATTAGCCTTTAAAATTAGCACTTTTGATTATTCATGTTCGTGTCCCATAGACTTTAACGGTGTTCGCGTGTTCGAGCGCACTTTTTTCCTGTTCGCATGTTCTGGTGCGAACCGAACAGGGGGGTGTTCGGCTCATCCCTACTCTTGACCACTCACAGGTCGTTTTGTGAGTGATGTCAGCAAAACATGATTGCATTTTCCCCACAACCACATGGTCAATTGGATTTTGTGGCAGCCCCAAAGCACCTTGTCCCCATGCCCCCAGATCCTGCCCCCCTGTGTGAATGAGTATCGGGTACATACCCCTACCCATTCACCAAGAAATGTCAAAAAGTAATAAAAACACAGAGACAGGTTTTGACAATTCCTATATTAAAAAATAAAAAAACAGTGTCCCCCGATGTAAATTCATCATCAGTCACGCCGCCCGATGCACCCGAAAATCCAAAAAAACAAAAACCTCTCCTGCTGTCTATGAAGGCTGGCCACCTACTGCAGGCTCTGCCGTTTGACAATTCTTATATAGGTAAGGGGCAGGGCCAAGTGGCTATGTCACCTGGTGGCACCATGCCCTTCTGACTTCACCGGCCATCACAGACTGTGTCAACTTAGAAATAATTGATCCATGGTGTCTGCACCTACAGAGGTCAGTAAAGACTTGTTTTAAATCCTATTTCCTGCTTGTTTGGAGTAGGGATGTTCTTTCCATCTGTACATACCCTGGTCACAGTTCTACTTTAAGGGGAACCTGAAATCCCATGGATGAGATTACAAAGAGAAAGATTCCCTCAGAGAGAGGAGAAGAGATGAGAAGAGGACAGGTGATAGAAGATTCTACATCGGGGAGAATGGAAAATACCCAGAGATAGAAGGAAACACTGAAAGACGTCACATTTCCCGATAACTGCAGATCACAGATTTCTCTTACTATAATATCTGGATTTTACTCTCCGGGTTCATCAGAAAGGAAAGATTATCAGAATCCATTCGATCTTCTGGAGAGGAGGACTCTTCTTCATCTTCTACTTTGTTCTCTCCCAGACAATCTTTACTGGAGATAGTACATTCCTCAAATCTAAACCACAATAATGAGATAATAATTACCACCGAGAATGTATGACCTCTGACAACAAGAATAACAATGTAACAACCAACATTTCCCTTCCACATGGCTGCCTTTCCTCTGGCTCTGCAGTCTCATACTGGACCTGATGAGGACTTTTCATTGGTGGCTATGAGTGGTATGAAGTCACACTCCAGACAAAAGAGGCAGTATATGCAAGATCTCCCAAATACCTACACAGGGGTTTCCATTCATCAACAGCTTCTGGAAAATTCAGGAACACCACGTTGGTTCCAAACATAAAATGCAGTCCAGACATTCCCATCTCCACCCACTTCTGCAGACAATTGGCCCCTCCAATGTTGGGATGATGATGTCACACCCCTGGCATTATTTCCATCCCCCAGATCTCTGAATACTAAGCTTTCCCTCCATTGCCTAGAAAACCACCCATTCCTGCCTACCAATGAATGACTAGCAGTTCACACCTGATCAGACAGGAGGAGGGCAATATGTCAGACGGCACCACTGCTGAACACTGGACAAACTCTACGAGGTGCAAACACACTGGGAAGGTCATAGAATCTATTGATTTGACATAATATCTCAATACTGGGGGGCGTATGTAGTAAAATGTGAGGGATTATAGATGTACACTATGGAAAAAAATTGTTTCATTTTTGGATTTGTTTGTTAAGTTGAAAATTTTGTTTTGTCATATTTGTTATGTTACATAGTTACATAGTAGGTGAGGTTGAAAAAAGACACAAGTCCATCAAGTCCAACCTATGTGTGTGATTATATGTCAGTATTACATTGTATATCCCTGTATGTTGTGGTCGTTTAGAATGGACCTGTTTCGGAATTTGCTTCATATATTCGGAATCAGTACTTATTTTCAAATTGATTTGAAAAAGATTTGAATTTTGGAAGATGACTATAATAATTCTATTCTATCCTATTCTATTTTGTATTATTCGTTTATAGCCAATTTTCTATTCTACCCTATTCCGCTGTATACATGAACCCTATGAGAGGACAGGGAACTATGGTAAGCTTTTCATTTTTGATGCGGAAAGTTTTTGATGCATTTGCGCTGTGTTTTCCCCTGGACATGTTACTGGACAAAGCACTTCCCACAGGTGTGTTGGGTTTTTGATGCATTTTTGCCATTTTTTCAATTCATTTCAATGAAACTGAATTTTTTGTGCACTTTTTTGCTGCAATGAACATGCATCAAAAATGCAGCAAGCAGGACTTTAAAAAAAACAAAAAACAACTGAAACGTAATGGAACAGTGTGACCAAAGGATTTAAAGGGAAGCCTTTTTCACTTATTTTCACACTTTTAACTCAAAAATTGATCATTGTGAAAGGGCTCTTACAAGTCCTGCTAGCTGCATTTTTGGTGCATCTTTGGAGCGGAAAAAAAACTGTGCAACACTGCCAGAGAGTATGGGTTGGACAGATATAGTGGAGAGGGCAGGGGGAGGAGCAGAACTAGCTTTCTTTCTCCTCCCTTCTTCAGTCCAGGGGGGGGGGGGGCTGGCAGCGCTGTGAGAGAGAGAGACTTTCTCAGCTCAGAGCCCTGCAGCCACTGGAGAGCCACAGTCTGGCCTCTTGGTCCCCTCCACAGTGGTCTCCTCCCCTGGTTTTCATGTACGGGAACTAGCTGCTGGCTAGCTCAGAATTCTTGGAATGTGGGCGGGCACAGGGGGAGAGGGGCAGGAGGTGGAGCAAACCGAGGCATACTCCTCTCTGGGGAGGAGCCATGCTGTCTGGGCTCTGAGAGGAAGTCAGGGTCACTCAGCCATGACAGATGCAGCCAACCTATACTACTGGCACAGGGGGTTATTAGGGTGTGGCCAGGCACATCCGGCACGTCCCCTGCAAAGGCCTATGACAACACAGATTAAAATCTATGTGTTTTCACTTAACCTGCGACTTTACATGTTGCCAGAATGTCGCAGGTCACTGGAAAATTGCAGTAATGTGAACCAGGGCTTAGGGCTGAGGAAAGCATGAATTCCCCAATATTCTAACAAATGTGGTAGATGGAGAACATGTCAGATAATCACCGTTATACTGTATACAGGTTCCTCCCCATTCTCTGAATTCAGTTAGAATATTCTCACACTCACTTACCTGACCCACCGACACCTGTGTAGGAATGGAGATAGAATTTTCTGGAACTCTGGACCCACAGTGAGATATAGAAAATATAAAGACTGAAAACTTTCTCTCTTCAAAGCCTTCAAGCAATAGCTCAGCTGCTTCGAATAATTACTGTCCATCCACAAGTGACCAGTACGTGAGCCATACAGGATCAAATCTGAACAATTAGACATGACGCTCCTAATGAAGTCCTCATCCTGAGTCTCATACAGACAGAAGATGGTATGAGTAGGAAAAGTCTGATCGATGTCCTTCATGGCCCATTCTTTCATTGCCGGTCTGGCTCGGAGTGAGATGTTGATTCCTGTGATCTCTGAGAATGTCTTCACCTGATTTTCATTTAGGAGACCAAACAGGAATTGAACAGCTAATACTAAATGTGGGGAATCTGAACTGAAGTCACGGAGTGATTCCCCTTTACAGATCTCCGGGAGGATAGTACCTTCCATAGACCTAGACTCATCATCCAGTCCATAATACAGAGCAGCAAGGAACTCCTGTACACTCAGATGTATGAAGCTGTAGCAGGTCTGGGTGCGGACGTCCCAATGAAAGATGTTCTCATTCAGAAATACAGACTCCACCTCAGACAGAGAAAGTCCATGTCTTTCTAGATCTTTCTTCTCAAATAAGATTTGTTGCTTCAGAACTCCCTGATTGGCCAGAGCACACAGCTTCTTCAGACAGGTTTGTTTCCTGTGTACAGACTGCTCCTTCTTGCTGTGGTCGGTTAGTAAAACCTCCAGGTAGAGAAAGTAAATTGAAGTTGTTGTATGACACCGAATTAAAGCCAAATCTTTTCTTATTTCTTGTTTCATTACAGTGCAGACAATCCAGCATGTGATGGGGATGGCACACATGGTGTACAGAACTTCATTGTCTTTTATTATACTGAGAACCTTGTCTGCATCTTCTTTATTTTCAAAGAATTTATGGACATATTCCTCTAGATCGTTCTTTGTAAATCCCTGGATTTCCAAATTGCGAGAATCATTGATGAATGATTTAAGTTTCTCCATGGCCAGTGACCTTGTGGTGATGATCAGAGAAGATTGTGGGAGAACCTGTCTACTGAGCAATCTTTGCAAAATTATTTCTTTGTGGGTTTCCATAGAAATTTCAAGACAAACCATAGATTCCTCCTCCATAGTCCACCTCAGTTCATCAAACCCATCAACTATAGTGAGAAGTTTTCTCTGACTTCCAGGATCCTCCAGAATAGACACCAGGTCATCTGACCTCTGCAGTCTGCAAGCTCTTGATAAAAGTCCCACAAGACTTATGTTTCCAGGGATGGTGTTGATTTCTCTACAGCTCAGATAAAACACAAAGTCAAACTCGTCTTGGTAGAGATCCCCAAAGGCCCAGTCCAGCATGATCTTCTTGGAAGTCATTGTTTTTCCAATCCCAGCAGGTCCTTCTAACACCACAATCTTAGGGATGAAACCATCTTCATCAGGGTCAAAGAGGGTCTTGATTGTGATTGGGGATCTTTTCTCCATGATATGCAGATGGCTTCTGTCTAAACTCTTTATTTCTTCTTCTTTTCCCTCTTTATTCTGGGGTCCGTTTATCATCAATAACTTGGGGAATCTTTTCTGTAGATGAACATCCTCCCCCATACGGGGATTATATTCATTAAATCTCTGGAACGTCTCTTTTGCAGACTCTTTGTATTCATTTCTGATGTCTTTATGAGAGAAAGAAGAATATTTTATTCCTCATACACACATGAATTTGTATTTATAAAACAGAGTTGGAAATTCTGTATTATAACCATAAGCCCCAATAATGGAACCTTAAAAGAAGATTAAATAAATTACAGGAGGATTGTGGAATCATCCAAACTATGTAGTCATCATCCAGACCAAAGCAGTAACTAAAACTTAAGGCCCCCCGGTGCAAGAAATCATGAAGGCCCTCTCTGACCACCATCTCCATCGGTCTTGGTGTCCTTTCCATTGGTCCGTGGTCCCCTTTCTCTGGTCACAGGGCTATTCCCTTCAAGCCTGGGGCCCTTCCCTCTGGCCTGGGGTTCTTCCTACTGACTTCTGTCATGGGGCCCTTTATAAGCCCCGGTTCACACTGCTGCAACTTATCATGTGACTTGCGCAAAATAAAGTCGCCTGACCAGTCAACATACATTAATTTCAATGAGTGCCATCTTAATCAATGCGACTCAAGTTACAGCAACAACAACAAAAAAAAAGATTCCTGCACTAGCTTTCTACAACTTTGGTGTGATATGAATGCCATAGACCGCAATATTAAATACCAAAAGTTGCAAGAAAGTAACAAGGAAATCGCAAGCAATTTTCAAGCAAGTCGCATGACTTTGGGGGTTGCAACAGTGTGAACCAAGCCAATGTTTTGCAACAGGACCCTCCAGCCGCCTTATGCCGCATACACACGGTCAGATTTTCCGACGGCAAATGTGCGATCGGAGCTTGTTGCCGGAAATTCCGACCGTGTGTAGGCTCAGGACCGTTTTAAGCCAGGGCAAAAGGGGTAGCTGCCCTGGGCCCCATCATTGTTGTGGGGCCCAAAGCAGCTGCCTCATACTTGCCAACTATCCCAGTTTAAATTCCCTTATCCCTTGAAGTTTTAGTCCCGTGCTGTTTCCCAATATCTCAGTGTAAAGTTCTGTTTCTGCTGCCCAGCTCTGCCCTTTTGCCATGTACAGATGACTCGCCTACAGACCTTGTGTTTACATGTAAGTAACCTGCATTAATATGTAAATAGTCGTGGACCACGGCATTGATATGCAAATAGGGGCAACATTCATATGTATATCATGTCCCCCTGAGGTCATATCTACCATCACTTCTGCTGAATGCTGCCCACTGGGGAGGTAAAGGAGCATGCTTGAAAGTCCTGCCTACAACTGTGGTCATTAAGCCTAACATCAGCCTGTTCTGCAAAAGTAAGCAAATTGGAGGTGGAACCCTTCTTCAAAATAACATGGTGCCACAGCACCCTGACTTTTGGTGCCTGTGAACAGTAATTGCATGGTAAGGATATGCAGTAACCTCTAGGAACCAATCAGTGAGCAGTAATAATGTGCAGTAACCTCTAGCAACCAATTAGTGAGTGGTATAGATGTCCAGTAACCTCTAACAATCAATAAGTGAGCAGTATTGATGTACAGTAATCTCTAGCAACCAATCAACAAGCAGAAGTCATGTGCTGTAACCTCTAGCAGCCAGTCAGGGAGCGGTAATGATACACTGTAACCTCTGGCAACCAATCGCAATCGCTAGCCTGATCTGATTCAGTAAACTGATTTTGAGTCTAGCTGTTATTTATTGTATGTCTGAGAGCAAAATTGCATGGAAGAGGGGGTCCAAGAAAATTTATGCCCAGGGTCCAATCAATAATAAAGACGGCCCTGTGTAGACTCCATCGGACAGTTTTCATCGGAATTTCCGTCGCAAAAAATTTGAGATCTGGTTCTCAAATTTTCCGACAACAAAATCAGTTCTCGTAAATTCCGATCGTGTGTACACAACTCCGACGCACAAAGTGCCACGCACGCTCAGAATCAAGCAGAAGAGCCGCACTGGCTATTGAACGTAATTTTTCTCGGCTTGTCGTACGTGTTGTACGTCACCGTGTTCTTGACGTTCAGAATTTACGACCAACTTTGTGTGACTGTGTGTATGCAAACAAGTTTGAGCCAACATCCGTCAGAAAAAAACATGGGATTTTGATGTCGGAATGTCCGATCGTGTGTACGTGGCATTAGGGCCTCCCCACCATGGCAGAATGTCAGGGCCCGGTCACAAGTGTGACCTTTGTGACCCTGGTAGTTCCACCACTGATCCAGACAATAAAAACAAAATATTCATCCAGAAGAGATTTCATATCAGACGTGGACGTCCTACTAACCTGATGATCTGTTGTCATGTGTCATCTTCTTCAGTTTGGCTGAAAATAAGATTAGGGAAGTAATTAGTCCTGACAAATCTCTAAAATGTATAAAATAAGAACTAAGAGAGGTAATAGTGTAGCAGATCCTCCCAGATACAATCATCCCACCAACCCTCTGTAGATTGGAGTCTCTCCTCTATTTCCTCATGCAGGTGATGGGAAGTGTCTTTGTCTGCCTGGTAACATCTCAGCACATTGCAGTGACATGTGACCATGGAGGGGGGATCGGAAAAGCCCCCAATTCTCTATGCAGGTTTTACAGGCACACACCTAGAATCTGGAGCCTTGACTAATTTTTCTGATGAAGGTTCAGGTGGATGCATGGGGCACAAGGCTCAGAACACCAAGCAACAGTCATGAGGGTCTCCCAGGAATACAGATATAAATATGGAGGTTCTGTATAAGTGTCTGCAATCGTATCGCTCTGCCTGGCATGCTGAGTGATATCATTGTGTTAGGACTTGTTTACACCAATTTGACATTGGACACGTTTTTTTAAGTCGCTCTAAATGCCAGTCAAAGCTCCTGTCGCTAAAAAAATGGTGAGCTTATAGTCTTGTTTACAACTTGTGTTTGCTTTGCTTCAAAAATGTACCCCTCGTCGCTTTGATGGTGCTTCAAAGTGTCTTCAAAGCCTCCATAGAAGTCTATGACAAAGCTCGCTTGAAGCACTTGTAGCTTTTGAGAGGCTTTTATTCAGCTTTAGCTTTGCTATGTTTTAGAGGTATTGTAGGTATGCATAGGTGTCGCCAGGGAGTGGCTATTGAGGCTTTAGCCCTGAATCTGGTGCCCTGAGTCTCTTGCCGCAGGGTCCTTGCCTAACCAGCGGGCGGGCTGCATTAGAGGTGGATGAGAGGAGAGAGAGGAGCGGGCGGACAAGCAGAGATGACATCCGCCTGCTCCACTTCACCACTCTTCGACCCCCACAGCCAGGCCACTTCAATGTGGGAGCCATGTGCGGCGGGGAGCAGAGAGATGACATCATCTCTCACTGCTCGCCACACATCAGCGCTCTTCCGCCCTCACAACGCGGGCCTCTTCAATGTCGGAGGTGGGGCGGGGAGCAGAGAGATTACAGCATCTCTCACTGCCCGCCCTGCATCTCCACTCTCCTGCCCTCACTAAATGGACCAGTGCTGCCAGCCTGCCACCAATGCAGTGACAATGCACATTTGGTGGCACTGGCTGGCATTGCAAGTGAAGATCCACATCAGTTGGCAACTGACAACCCACATCTAGTGGCAGGTGATGTGGCAAGTGACAGTCTGCAAATGGCGGCAGGTGAGGTGGCAAGTGACAACCCGCATCAGGTGGCAGGTGACGTGGGGAGTGACAGTCTTCAAATGGTGGCAGGTGATGTGGCAAGTGACAATCCACATGAGGTGGCAAGTGACGTGACCCAGAGCTCCCACTGATTATGCATTATGGTGAGTTGAACCACTTCATTATATATTAGAATGTAACAATAGAAACAATGCACTTCGATCACCCTGACACCATATCAACCATGGTGCCATGATGATTGAAACGCCAACACCAGCCTTTGCCTGCGAAAAATAGCTTACCACCAGCGTGCCCCCCCCGGCCTGCAAAAAGGTTTGTGACCGCTTTATGGGCTCTAGCCCCAGATCTTTTGCAGACCTAGAAACCCCCCTGCAGGTATGAGATATCAACACACACAGGGCATCTGCCAAGCTTCATTAAAACGTCAAAAAAGCATCATCAATCGCAGAAGCATCTAAAACACATCAACAAACGCTATAATGTGTGTTGAAGTTGAAGCAAGTGTAAAGGAGCCCTTATGGTGACTGCCAGCATCCTGGAGAAGTGTTACTTTGCTTCCCTTTTAGATTGTTCCTGAACTCCATAGCCTTTTCCTTCATCCACAATTTTGATATCCTCATTTATTTTATTCTGTAAACATCCTCAGTAAAGATTGTTTAACTTCTTAATGAGGGAAAAACAAATGTTAATGCCTGAACACAATTTTGCGACTTTGACCTGTGTTAATAAAAATGTACATATCATCACAACTACTTAGTGTATCCAGGTGGAATATACTGTATACCAATATGGGCTCCAATTGGTGGTAAATGGTTATGGATATCTCCTGATTTTTTTTTTATTATCAAAGGAAAATTGGCACAAATATGTAAAAAAAAAAAAATCTTATTTTTTAAAAATGTAGCTGTATATTTTTTGCTGTTACCAAATTTTGCCACTAAACAACAACCCAACATCAATTCTCCTATTCCTGATGATCGCAGTGATATGTGATAGATGTTAGTTGTTGGATGAACCTGAAGTACGGCCCAGAAACAATAGTCCGCATTTTTCTTTTTTAACCTGTATGTATTATATAATGGATCCTGTATGTATACAATGTATTATATAATGGATCCTGTATGTACACAATGTATTATATAATATATCCTGTATGTATACGATGTATTATATAATATATCCTGTATGTATACAATCTATTATATAATGTATCCTGTATGTATACAATGTATTATATAATATATCCTGTATGTATACAATGTATTATACAATATATCCTGTATGTATACAATGTATTATATAATATATCCTGTATGTATACAATGTATTATATAATATATTCTGCGTGTATACAATGTATTATATAATATATCCTGTATATATACAATGTATTATATAATATATCCTGTATGTATACAATGTATTATATAATGCGTTCCTGTATGTATACAATGTATTATATAATGTATCCTGTATGTATACAATGTATTATATAATATATCCTGTATGTATACAATGTATTATATAATGGATCCTGTATGTATACAATGTATTATACAATATATCCTTTTTGTATACAATGTATTATATAATGTATCCTGTATGTATACAATCTATTATATAATGTATCCTGTATGTATACAATGCATTATATAATTGATCCTGTATGTATACAATGTATTATATAATGGATCTTGTATGTATACAATGTATTATATAATGGATCCTGTATGCATACAATGTATTATATTATGGATCCTGTATGTATACAATGTATTATATAATGGATCCTGTATGTATACAATGTATTATACAATATATCCTTTTTGTATACAATGTATTATATAATGTATCCTGTATGTATACAATGTATTATATAATGTATCCTGTATGTATACAATGCATTATATAATTGATCCTGTATGTATACAATGTATTATATAATGGATCTTGTATGTATACAATGTATTATATAATGGATCCTGTATGCATACAATGTATTATATAATGGATCCTGTATGTATACAATGTATTATATTATGGATCCTGTATGTATACAGTGTATTATATTATGGATCTTGTATGTATACAGTGTATTATATAGTGGATCCTGTATGCATACAATGTATTATATTATGGATCCTGTATGTATACAGTGTATTATATAATATATTAAAAATATTGCGGCGCTAAAAACAGTCTAAAGAGGTCTGAAGAATGGGAGAAGTCCAATCCCCAGATACAGTGCAGATGTGAAAGGGCACTCGTCACCATGTGATAATGTAGTCTGCTTACCAGAAAGCTATACGAATTAAGCATGTATGGATATTCCTCAATAGCATCCAGCAAATGCAACTCCCTGGAACCCCTCGTCATAACAGACAGCAACCTCCGTGTAACTTCCTTCACAAATCTACAACTCCCAGTAATCACATCAAAGATGGGACTTCTACTTGTTCAGCACATCGCACTTTAGATTTCTCTCTCATCAGCTTTGGAATAAGAACATCTGCTTCTACACGGAGTTACACGGAGGTTGCTGTCTCTGATGACGAGGGGTTCCAGGGAGCTGGATTTGCTGGATGCTATTGAGGAATATCCATACATGCTTAATTCGTATAGCTTTCTGGTAAGCAGACTACATTATCACGTGGTGACGAGTGCCCTTTCACATCTGCACTGTATCTGGTGATTGGACTTCTCCCATTCTTCAGACCTCTTTGGACTGTTTTTAGCGCCACAATATTTTTTATGTGATTTTTTGTTTGATATCAACGAACTTTGCTGGCTGCTTGCTTATACATTCAGATCAGCGCGAATATTTTTCTTTTATTATATAATATATCCTGTATGTATACAATGTATTATATAATGGATCCTGTATGTATACAATAAATGATAAAATGGATCCTGTATATATACACTGAACAATGTATTATATAATGTATCATATAATATACTCTGTATGTATACAATGTATTATATAATGTATCCTGCATGTATACAATGTATTATATAATGGATCCTGTATGTATACAATAAATGATAAAATGGATCCTGTATATATACACTGAACAATGTATTATATAATGTATCATATAATATACTCTGTATGTATACAATGTATTATATAATGTATCCTGCATGAATACAATGTAATATATAATGGATCCTGTATGTATACAATATATGATAAAATGGATCCTGTATATATACACTGAACAATGTATTATATAATGTATCATATAATATACTCTGTATGTATACAATGTATTATATAATGTATCCTGCATGTATGCAATGTATTATTTAATGTATCCTGCATGTATACAATGTATTATATAATATATCCTGTATGTATACAATGTATTATATAATGGATCCTGTATGTATACAATATATGATAAAATGGATCCTGTATATATACACTGAACAATGTATTATATAATGTATCATATAATATACTCTGTATGTATACAATGTATTATATAATGTATCCTGCATGTATACAATGTATTATTTAATGTATCCTGCATGTATACAATGTATTATATAATATATCCTGGCTAATCTCATGTCAGGATGGGCTAATGCTTCGTAGGTAACTCCCAGGACCACCTCCTATAGCTCGAGTAAAAGACCCACCCTCCTGATCCCTGGTGTTTTTCATTTTTGGTCTCTCCATGCCACCTGCCACACCTCCCCCCAGGCTCTCTGCCTCTCCTGGGTTGGAAGACCCTGTGTGTGTGGGTAGTAAATCCCCCTTAAGCCAGAGTACCCTTGTGCCTGGGTTGTGGTCATCTGTTGCTTAAAGAGGAAGTAAACCCTGATGGGTATTACTTCCTCTTTATTTGCCTACAAAGGTAAAGCATAATGGGCTACTATTCATCGCATAGTAGCCCATTATGTGTCACTTACCTGAAACCGAAGCTTGCGATGTTGGCGCTGTC
This sequence comes from Lithobates clamitans, assembly GCA_037952925.1. Lineage (NCBI taxonomy): Eukaryota > Metazoa > Chordata > Amphibia > Anura > Ranidae > Lithobates > Lithobates clamitans. The sequence goes on along the minus strand of JBBGZY010001582.1, from coordinate 562,527 downwards.
CCTGCTGGCTGGAAGCATCCATCTTCACCCCTCTTCCTTCCGTGGCCGCGGACTCTGGCTCTGCGTCTGGCCGGAGTCGCGTGACGTCATTTCCGCGCTTGCACGTGGGAGCTGCCACTCACGGCATGATCGCTTTAGAAATGGCCCTCTCTAAAGTGGGCATGCGCCGATGACGTTGGCGCATGCGTATATTGTAAATATCTCCTAAACCGTGCAGGTTTCAGAGATATTTCCAGCACCTACAGGTAAGCCTTAATATCGGCTTACCTGTAGGTAAAAGTGGTTGTACAGGGTTTACAACCACTTTAAATAGCACATATTTTACTGGCCTCTGCAGTGCTTCTCAGGGACGCTGTGGTTGCAGTCCTTATTTTCTCCCATGCTGTGTCTCCATAGCAGCGTGTCATGCTCTCTCTCTCTCTTCCTTATCCTCTTTGAAGGGTGTGTTCCCCGCCCGTCACCTGGCAACCGAGTAAACAAATAACAGAGAGCCAGATGGTGTGGGCAGCTGTGCTTTCTGCCTCTCCAGGTAAGACGGTCTCTCTCTTGCTCCCTTCCCTCACTGTAAGCTGCTTAAAGGGGACATAATGTCCAAAAAAAAAGGGAGTAAACAGGGATTGGAAAGAGAGTATTTTCTCAGTGGTCCCTCTCTGATGCGGTGATTCTAGTTTTTACATGAGCACACCGCAGAGGTCAGAGGCACGAAGATCCAAATAAAATACGAGGGGGAGGCGTGGAATGATGGTGATAAGAGTGCTGTTTGCTCACAGTTATTTGTCTCTGGTGTTTTGCAGAAGCCCAAAGCATAGAGTCCTGCCAACGTTCTGTGTCCTGGGGGTTCCTGGGATGTGAGCCCTGTGATCTGGGTCCTGGTAGCTGTTCCGGTGGTGCCAAGGGTCCTCAGAGCCTCCGGGCGGCCAGGATGTCGGTCATGGATCCTCCGTGGAGCACCGTGCTGACCTGCGTCTTCACTTCCGGGAGCGGGGTGAGGCGGGCGGTGCTTCGCGTTCGGAGCATGCGTGCTCCTTCATCAGGCTATGCTAGACATCCTGGCCGCCCAGAGGCTCTGAGGACCCTCGGCACCACCGGCACAGCTACCAGGACCCAGGTCACAGGACTCCCATCCCAGGAACCCCCCCACATCCCCCGAGAGCACGCGGATGAAACTACTCTACATACTGGTTTTTAGCAACTCAAATATGAGTGTTTTTATATATTGAAATAAATATTTTTAACATACATGCTGCACTTAGAGGGTGCCGTCCTTCTTTCTTTTTTAAAACAAATCCAAGACCTTTGGAACCCATTACACAGACTATCAAACATTTTGGAAATCAAGGCAGCCTTTCTTGCTCTACAGGCTGTTCAGGAAGATCTTCAGGGAGCACAGGTCAAGATGCTACTAAACAACAAGACCACAGTAGCTTGCCTTGCCCACCAAGGGGGACAAGCAATTTAACACTACTTTGCGTTTCGGCAGACATCTTTGCTTGGACATAGGAACACCTTCAGGATCTAATAGCAGCATATTTTCCAGGAAGCCAGAATCAACTGGCAGATCAGCTGAGCAGACATTTCACTGAACACAGCGAATGGTCACTCCAACCGAAGAACCTCAAGACAGTTTTCAGGAAGTGGGGTACACACATGATCGACTTAAATGCTCAGCTTCCTCTGTTTGTGGCGAAATACAGTTATGCAGAGGCAGTAGCACAGGATGCCTTTTTGATCTACTGAATTTTTCCAATGGTGTACATCTTTCCACCAGTCCCATTACTAATGAAGGTTCTATTAAAAATCAGTGTAGAAAAGGTCCAGACCCAAATAACCATAGCCCAGGATTGTTGGGAAGAGGCCCTTGTCCCCATCAACATGGGGACAAGGTGCTTTGTGGCAGGGGGAGCAGAGCCCCCCCCCGCCCCAAAGCACCCACCCCCTCATGTTGAGGGCATGTGGCCTGGTATGATTCAGGAGGGGGGCACTCAGTTGTCCCCTCCCCTTTCCTGACCTGCTGGGCTGTATGCTCAGATAAGGGTCTGGTATGGATGCTGGGAGGGACCCCACGCCATTTTTTTTTTAATGTTGGCGTGGGGTACCCTTATAATCCATACCAGACTTAAAGAGCCTGGTATGGACCTGGCCTGGTATGGACTGGGGAGGGACATGCATATTTTCTTTTCACTCTTTCGTTAGCCAGGTGCCGGAAATTGTAACCGCAAGTCATTTTAAATAGGATTTGACTCGTTTTTTTTTTCTTTAGAAATGTCAGTTTTTCTGGTAGCATGTTCTGTATATGCTGCAGATGCTCCACTTTACAGGCACATTAAGGGGTCCCCCCAGGCACATATTTTTATTGTAGCACTATAAGCATTATTTAAATTACTGCTCCTGAAAAAGTGATTGTCTTCTGTCAAAATGTGAGTGTAACAATTGAAGTGGTTTTATTGTGTCATCATTAAAGCTGAATCACACTAGGGCGGACATGCGCTCTCTTTCCTTATGTTTTTGTTACCATGTTGCTGTGATCCACTATTTTGTTGGGTCCTTCTATTATCTGACATTTGCTCTGCTCTCTTGCCACTTTCCTTTTGAAATGCTATAAAAAATATATAAAAAAAAAAAGCAGTCAGAAGAATGATTGGTGGTGTCTCACCTTGTTAGATCTGCCCATACATTCTTCAATCAGATTGTTTTACTTCCCGACAATGAAGAGAGCTGAAAATATTTATAGAAAGGTGAAGAGTCCAATTACAGAAGATTCTGGAGGAGAAAACCTGGAAGCACTGCACTGGTAGCGTCCAACTTCTTCTTATCCTATGAAGACCAGAAGTGTGCATAGAGGTTACTCTGCATCGTCTCATATAATGTCTTTCCAGAATCCAGGATGGAGGGTGAGGTGGGGGAGGAGAAGGTGGAGATGGGATTCCTAGTAACATAACACACCTCCACCTGTATAGACTGTTCATATGTCATTCATCTCTAACACAACACATTGCTGGGTGTGACCACAGTCCTAGTCATGTATAACGAGCCAAACAAGTCTCACCCTGAGGGGTATAGTTATAAAAAGATCTGCAAAGCTACTCAACCAGCAAACTGCATGTCTATCTGTCATGGATGGGGGACTGAGGGATGAGGGATTCTGATATCTCCGTCTGTTGCATGTCCTCATGCAGGGCCTCCGTTTCCAGTCGATGCCTCCGTAGCACTAACTCACGGTGGAGCTGCTGGTTTAAGCGGGTCTGTTACCTTCACTATGCTTCCCTCTGTTTCACCGACACCGGGTCTAGAGTTCCGTTGAGTTTACTTCTGGATGACACACGCACCAACACTGGAGTACGTTTTCAATGCTTTATTGAACAGACAAACTTTAGGAAGTAGCAGGAAAGAGGCGGAAAAGAAAAACTTTCAGGAGAAACTCAAATATTTTGTTATAGAATCGTAGCGGCAAATGTCCTGGTAGAATTCAGATAATTAGGTGGAATGAGCTCCCCTTGTGGGACACACTCCTTGCTCGTCTGGATAGGCCTCTCTCACCGGTCTAGCAGCCAGCACGCAGCACGAATCTAAAGTCTCTGACTTGTTTGGGGGAAATAAATCCGTACGATCCTCTGCCACAGGATGTATCAGATTCTTGTGCAGTGAAAGTCAGTCACAGTGCCGGAACCTTTAAGCCGAACCGGCAACACTATGCTGTATAGTTACCGTATTTATCTGCGTATAACACGCACCCCAAGTTTAGGAGGGAATTTTAAGGAAAAAAACTTTTAGGAGGAAAGTTTAAGGAAAAAAACTTACATTTAAATGCCCATCAATGCAGCCTCATCAGTGTCCATCTGCAGCCTTGTCAGTGTCCATCTGTAGTGTTGTCCCTGATTGCAGCCTTGTCCCCCATTGCAGCCTTGTCCCCATTGCAGCCTTGTCCCCATTGCAGCCTTGTCCCCATTGCAGCCTTGTCCCCCATTGCAGCCTTGTCCCCCATTGCAGCCTTGTTAGTGTCCATCTGTAGTCTGTGCATCTTTGAAAATGGCGCCGCCATTCTCGGCCGCTTTTGGCCATTCTCGGCGGCTCTCGGCCGCTTTCGGCCATTCTTGGTGGCTCTCGGCCGCTCTCGGATGCACTCGGCCGCTCTCGGATGCACTCGACTTTCGGCGGCTCCTGTGGGACTGCGAGAGGCGCCGAGAATGGCCGAAAGCGGCCGAAAGCCGTCGAGAATGGCCAAGAGCCGCTGAGAATTGCCGAAAGCGGCCGAGAGCCGCCGAGAATTGCCGAAAGCGGCCGAGAGCCGCCGAGAATGGTCGAAGGCGGGCGAGAGCTGCCGAGAATGGCCGAAAGCGGCCGAGAATGGCGGCGCCATTTTCAAAGCCGCCGAGAAAAGCTAAAAGCCGCTGAGAGCGGCCGAAAAGCTTGCAATCGGCGGGGGATCGGCGTATAACACGCACCCACGATTTTTCCCTGATTTTCAGGGGAAAAAAGTGCGTGTTATACGCCGATAAAAACGGTACTTCTTTTGGATACGTCCTTCAACTGAGTCACCAAGCCCCTCTACAGACCAGCACACTACGTGATCTCTCCAAGACGGGTCCTCCCCTGGGATCTCCTCGGCTGTCCAGCTTCGTCACACAGGACCGACAGCTCAGGACCATTCCTCGGCCGCGGTGGTAGGCCCCAGACAAGCCTCTGGACCCACCCCTGCGCCGCTGTATCGTGGGCCTCCCGATCGGAGGACCACGAGGTAGCTCCTTAACGCATACCTGTCGGCCAGGAGGGCCAGCAGGTGGCTGTAAAAACGACCCTAGAACATGGAGTCTGTCCCATAAATACCCTCTTCCCAGAATGCAACTAGGAGGACCACCTCCACCGAGCTTGTCTCCGAGACAGAGGAGCATCTATACACTTCGACGCGTTGCCCTTCCAACACTGACTAATGGTAACAGCGACACCCACCGGTCAGCACGGAAGCACACACAACGTCAGCCAAGCTGGAACAGAGGCAAACTTTTAACCTTCCTAACACACAATTTACTAAATTTACCTAACCTGCGGTAGATTGTAAATCTACCAGCGCTACACCTCTTATGGGGAAATGCGTCTGGTGGTGCTAAATTCTATGACATCACCAGGTACCAGCCTGCAGGCAAAGTCAGCGGTTGTGTGGTTTTTTTTTGCCTTTTAATGTTTGTGTTAATGTAAGTGCAATGGAAAGTCTCTTCCTTCCTAAGCCCCTTTGTTGGATAACATCTACAATGTAATGATCTATAGAGCCATTGAGGATATTTTAAAGGTATACCGCACTTGAGTGGAATAATCTTCCTACCAGGAATGAGCATCCTCATGGGAACTTTGGGAGTGTGATACCCCAGTTGGCTGACATCTAAACAAGCGATTTAGATCTCTATAATTTAGGATTCAGCCTTTCTGGTAAGAGGCATATCTATATACAGTGCCTTGCAAAAGTATTCACCCCCTTGGCATTTTTCGTGTTTTGTTGCCTCACAACCTGCAATTAACATGGATTGTTTGCATCATTTAATTTACAGAACATGCCCACAACTTTGAAGATGTTTTTTTTTTTGTGAAGCAAACAACAAATAGGACAAAATAACAGAAAAAGTCAATGTGCATAACTATTCACCCCCCTAAAGTCAATACTTTGTAGAGCCACCTTTTGCGGCTATCACAGCTCCAAGTGACTTTGCATAAGTCTCTATGAGCTTGCCACATCTTACCACTGGGATTTTTGCCCATTCCTCCTTGCAAAACTGCTCCAGCTCCTTCAAGTTGGATGGTTTGCGCTTGTGAACAGCAATCTTTAAGTCTGACCACATATTTTCTATTGGATTGAGGTCTGGGCTTTGACTAGGCCATTCCAACACATTTACATGTTTCCCCTTAAACCACTCAAGTGTTGCTTTAGCGGTGTGTTTGGGGTCATTGTCCTGCTGGACGGTGAACCTCCGTCCTAGCCTCAAATCGCGCACAGAGTGGTACAGGTTTTGCTCAAGAATATCCCTGTATTTAGCACCATCCATCTTTCCCTCAACCCTGACCAGTTTCCCAGTCCTGACTGCTGAAAAACATCCCCACAGCATGATGCTGCCATCACATGTCTCACTGTGGGGATGATGTTGTTTGGGTGATGTGATGTGTTGGGTTTGCTCCAGACATAGCGTTTTCTTTGAATGGCCGAAAAGTTCAATTTTAGTCTCATCAGACCAGAGCACCTTCCTCCATACATTTTGGGAGTCTCGCCTTTTCGCAAACTCAAAAAGTGCCACTTTGTTTTTTGCTGAAAGTGATGGCTTTCTTCTGGCCACTCTGCCATAAAGCCCGACTCTATGGAACGTACGGCTTATTGTCATCCTATGTACAGATACTCCAGTCTCTGCTGTGGAACTCTGCAGCTCCTCCAGGGTTACCTTAGGTCTCTGTGCTGCCTCTCTGATTAATGCCCTCCTTGCCCGGTCCATGAGTTTTGGTGGGCGGCCGTTTCTTGGCAGGTTTGCTGTTGTGCCATGTTCTTTCCATTTGGTTATGATAGATTTGATGGTGCTCCTAGGGATCATCAAAGATTTGGATTTTTTTTATAACCTAATCCTGACTTGTACTTCTCAACAACATTGTCCCTTACTTGTTTGGAGAGATTCTTGGTCTTCATGGCAGTGTTTGGTTAGTGGTGCCTCTTGCTTAGGTGTTGCAGCCTCTGGGGCCTTGCAAAAAGGTGTATATGTAATGACAGATCATGTGACACTTAGATTGCACACAGGTGGACATCATTTCACTAATTATGTGACTTCTGAAGGTAATTGGTTGGCACCAGAGCTTTTTATGGGCTTAATATCAAAGGGGGTGAATACATACGCACATACCAATTATTATTTTTTTAAATTCTGAAAAATAGTTTTATGTATATATTTTTCTAATTTTACTTCACCAACTTAGACTATTGTGTTCTGATCCATTACATATAATTCAGATTAAAAAAAACATTGAACTAAAGGCTGTAATGTAACAAAATATGTAAAAAGCCATGGGGGTGAATACTTTTGCAAGGCACTGTATGGGATATATTTATGGAATTTTTATTTTTTAATTTATTTACTAGTAATGGCAGCGATTAGCGATTTTTAGCGGGACTGTGACATTGCGGCAAAATAAACCTGGCACTTTTTGGGGACCAGTGACACCAATACAGTGATCAATAAAATTCACTGTCAATACAACTTCCTCACTAGCAGAACGGCGATCTGCCTTGTTTACGCTGTTCTACCTCTCTCTGAACGTTCACCAGGTTCCCGGCAGATGTCCAGGCCAGGCCAGGAAGACGAAATCATGTACAGGTACGTGATTTTGTGCTTAAGGGCCGCCCTGCCGCAGTATATGTATGTGGGGCCATCCTTAAGCGGTTAAGCTTCAAAAATGTAAGTTAGAAGCTGATTGGTTGCCATTCACTGCTGCTTTAGATTCTGTCTGCTCCAGTTTCAGTATATTTCCCTTAGTAGATATCATTCCTCTTCAAGGCATTGGTACAAATTTAGGCAGGAAGCTAGGCCAGTTTGTTTTGATCTGTGGGGTCGGGAGTGGCCCAGAGTAGCAGCTGGTGACTCACAGATAGCATCACTTCTCGGTTACCTCCCTCTGGCTTATAGAGGATTCTAGAAGGGAGGTGGGGAAGAAGAGAGTGGAGTGGCATGGGGTGTCTCAGGGAGCCCTGACCAAACCTCAACCTGGATTGGCAGGGGACAGGCCTCCTTGAAATACTTAGGGTCAGCCCAGCTAGGGAGGGGTTGTCAGGTGGATGAACTGGAGATGGAGCACTAGGTTGTCGGGGCCTTTGAGGGCTGGGGGGTTGACCTTGGCCCGGGGGTTCGGGTGCAAGACGGAACCATTCTGAAAAGCCAAGAAGGATCTGGACAGGAAGCACAGAGGGGAACCAAGGAGGACAACAGGAGCTAGTGTTGCCGGGCAAGTCTCCAGGAGGGAACCACTGGTTGCAGCCAGGAGGGCTGGTTAGTGACATGCACATGCCAGAGGACTGGAAAAACACACGCCTGAGAGGACTGGGAGTGAGCAGTCTGGGATGGGTGCAGAGCGAGCAGTGAGGACTGTGATGTCACAGGCAGTGGTGTCAGGCAGCTACAGCCAGGAGGGCTGGCAGGGCCCAAAGAGGGCTTACTGGGAGCAGTAGCCCACCTTAGGACAGCTAGCATTAAGGACTTACTTTTTGTTGCTACATTAAAGGGGCCAGCGGGAGTCAGTGTTGGGCCTAACCATGTGCTAGCTGTACCTGGAGTCAAGTGTTGTGCAGGAGAGAGAGAGGAATAGTCTGCAAGCAAGTGATGTGCTGGAGGAGACTGGAGCTGTAAAGAGTAAATAGAGGTTCCAATTGATCATCCTGATTCCATTATTGATTTATTACCCATCCAAGTTCAAGTCCCCCTGAATAAATCAACAAAAACAAACCACAGAACTATTCATTGTTTCAAGTGTGTCTGAGGAGTGAATCCTGGGCTGGGCAGGGGTGACAGGTGGGATCACACTTTCAGCAGCCCCTATGGGGGTACCGCTACAGTACTATTTATTAGTGTCATGGAAAACTTTTTGGTAGAGTGAGGCAGCAACATTGATCAATCCTATTTCTGCCCTTATTGTAGCACTGAAACTCTGTAGTGTTGGCGACATTTCCTTGTTGTATGTCTATAGGTCGGTGACTTGGCTCTAGATAAAAATAGTGAATAGGTTGGCAGACAAATGCAATGTTCTTGGCAACATACAGATCTGAACGCAATGTTCCCCACGCACACACCAGGGGCGTAACTACCACCATAGCGACCCATGCGGGCGCTATGGGGCCCGCAGCCGAGTGGGGCCCAGTGAGGATAAGAGCACCGCCGGGAGAGTCTCCCAGCCAGGGGAAGAGAGAGGAAAGGAAGAGGCGAACTGTCCGTATCAGGAGAGACCTGAATCGCCCGATGTAAGAGCTTTCATTAGAACTTCCAGTGTTCCCGGGGCTCACGTCACATAGCTCCACTTTTTGGCCCGGTGCCTTTAATAGACAGAACGCCGATCCAATGCGGGACATGTGACGTCATCAAAAGCGTCGGGCCAAGCGGTGGGGCTATGTGACGATGTGCCATTTGAAGACAGGAAATTCAAATGAAAGCTATTACAGCGGGCAATCCCGCTCTCTGCTGATCTGGGTGGCTTGCCTTTTCCTCTGCATAGGTGGGGCTGTATGGGGCACAGGCAGACCAGGCTGTATGGGGCACAGGTCACGCTGTATGAGGCACAGGTCACGCTGTATGGGGCACAGGTCACGCTGCATTGGGCACAGGTCACGCTGCATGGGGCACAGGTCCCACTGCATTGGGCACAAGTCACGCTGTATGTGGCACAGGTCATGCTGCATTGACACTAGGGCAGCTGTGGGGGGCGGGCTGTTTGCAGGGGGCCCCATACAACATTTTGCTATGGGGCCCTGCTATTTCTAGTTACGCCCCTGGCACACACATTCAAGAAACTGGCTGTTCAGTGACGCTGGGTGCTGTAATGACCATGGGCTGGAAACCGTGGATAGTCAAATTGAAGAAAATATCATCAGCACACCAAAGATTCCTTGAAAGGGTGCAAAGCTTTATTACGTGGTCACTCTGTGACCACGTAATAAAGTTTTGGACCCTTTTCGAGAAATCCTTGGTGTGCTGATGATATTTTCTTCACTTTGGCAACATACAGAGATGCAGACAAGATGCCTTTGCAAGAATTTCAGGACTCTGCGCAAGCAAAAATCCTTATTTAGCGCAAGGATATCAAAAACATAAATTCTGCTTTAGCTGGCGAACAACTGGACACAATGTCAAAGGCCATGTGATTGCTGTAATGAAAGAGTGGCGCTCACATATATAGATATATAAAAACATATGACAGTAGCAAAAATGTGAAAACATATACCGTATTTATCGGCGTATAACACGCGCCGGAGTATAACACGCACCCCAAGTTTAGGAGGGAAGTTTAAGGAAAAAAACTTACATTAAAATGCCCATCAATGCAGCCTTATCGTGTCCATCTGCAGCCTTTTCAGTGTCCATTGCAGCCTTGTCAGTGCAGCTTTGCCAGTGCAGCCTTGTCAGTGCAGCTTTGCCCCAGTGCAGCCTTGTCAGTGCAGCCTTGTCAGTGCAGCTTTGCCCCAGTGCAGCCTTCTCAGTGCAGCCTTGTCAGTGCAGCTTTGCCCCAGTGCAGCCTTGTCAGTGCAGCCTTGTCAGTGCAGCTTTGCCCCAGTGCAGCCTTGTTAGTGCAGCTTTGTAAGTGCAGCCTTGCCCCAGTGCAGCTTTGTCAGTACAGCTTTGCCCCAGTGCAGCTTTGTCAGTGCAGGTTTGCCCCAGTGCAGCTTTGTCAGTGCAGGTTTGCCCCAGTGCAGCTTTGTCAGTGCAGGTTTGCCCCAGTGCAGCTTTGTCAGTGCAGGTTTGCCCCAGTGCAGCTTTGTCAGTGCAGGTTTGCCCCAGTGCAGTCTTGTCAGTGCAGCTTTGTGCACTCGCCGCCGACATACACAGCTGTGTGTAGATTCAAATATGGCACCGAGACTGCAGGGATTCGTCGGAGCCGAGATACACATACCCGAGTGTTCTCGGCTTTTTTCGGCGCCGCTCACAGTCACACCCAGACCTATGATGGACATAACACAGGTTCAATGGCGGGACTGGGCGTGACTGTGAGCGGCGCCGAAAAAAGCCGAGAACACTCGGGTATGTGTATCTCGGCTCCGACGAATCCCTGCAGTCTCGGCGCCATATTTGAATCTACACACGGCTGTGTATGTCGGCGGCAATTGCTGCGATCGCTCCGATCACACAAAATCGGCGGGGATCGGCCTATAACACGCACCCACGATTTTCCCCTGCGTGTTATATGCCGATAAATACGGTAAATCAAATATACAAATTATATAAATTATAAAGTTTAATGTGACATATCCCAACACCAAAAAAAGTCTTCCTGAAGACGCCATCTCGGTGCGTACCTATGTATGTGAAAGCGGGACTCCGTCACTTCCAGGTCCTGTGAGACATCACTTCCGGGCTGGAATCCAGAGCGAGGCTTGGAACGCACGCCAGCTCAGGTAAAGCCATCCTTTCCTGCACACTTATGCACTTAGGCACTTATACATGTGCATGCAATTACCATTTCTTGTATTTTAAGCACCAATTTTTAATAAATACTATGAAATCTTTCATCCTGTCTCTCGCTGTGTCACTATATATATATATATATATATATATATATATATATCCACACTTTATTGATCAGAGGGCTAAACTAGAGCCTAAACACCAGGGGAATCCCAGCCTATGATGGCAAAAGCACTTTTTGACCTACCTGTAAAAATGGGTCAAACATCTCTGGTGAGTGTACATCCACAATTTAGGCACAAGTGATGAAGATTACAGGAATTTGACACTAAAACAATTTTTTGGGTGTTGGGATTTGTCACATTAGACTTTATAATTTATATAATTTCATTTACATGTTTTTGAATTTTACATTTTGCTACCGTCATATGTTTTTATATTTCTACAACCCCTGGCAAAAAGTATGGAATCACCACTCTTGGAAAATATTCCTTCAATTGTTCAATTGTGTAAAAAAAAAAAAAAAAAAAAAAAACTATTTTCATTTAACATTCCAACCTTCTGGCTTTAAGAAAAACTTAAAAAAAAAAGAAAAGAAAGAAAACCGTAGTCAATTGCAACTGTTTTTGAAGATCAAGTAGAGGAAAAAATTTATTGAATCACTCAATTCTGAGGAAAATATTATAAAATCATGAAAAAAAAACACTACAGTACACCACTAGTATTGTATTGCCCCACCTCTGGCTTTTTTAACAGCTTGAATTCTCTGAGGTATGGATTTATCTATCGACAAACAGTATTCTTCATCAATCCGGGTCCAACTTTCTCTCATTGCACTTACCAGATCAGCTTTGCAGGTTGGAGCCTTGTCATGGAGCATTTTCTTTCATTTCCCCCATAGATTTTCAATTGGATTGAGGTCTGGACTATTTATTTGCAGGCCATGACATTGACATTATATGTCTTTCTTGAAGGAAAGTTTTCACGGCATGCAACCCCATGTCATTGATGATTGTGGAAATTTGCATTTTTTCTTCAGGCAGTCGTCTTCATACATTTCATTGGAACAACGCCAGACAAAAGTTCCAGCACCATCACCCTGCCCAATGCAGATTTGTGATTCGTCACTGAATATCACTTTCATCCAGTCCTCCACAGTCCATGATTGCTTTTTTTTAGCCTGCTGTAACCTTGTTTGTTTAGGTGTTAATGATGGTTTTCATGTGGCTTTTCTGTATGTAAATCCCATTTTCTTTGGCCAATGTTTTACAGTTCGCACATAGACATTGACTCCAGTTTCTGACCTTTTCTTCCTCATTGTTTTGTTGCACATTTTCTGTTTTCAAGGCATATTGCTTTAAGTTTTCTATCTTGACGCTTTGATGTCCTCCTTGGTCTACCAGTACGCTTCCCTTTAACAACCTTCCCATTTGATTTGGTCCAGATTTTAGACACAGCTGACTGGGAACAACCAACATTCTGTGACGATTTACCTTCTTGAAGAAGTTTTATAAGCCTCTCCTTTGTTTCAACTGACATCTCTTGTGTTGGAGCCATGATTCATGTCAATCAGGCTGGTGCAACAGCTCACCAAGGTGTGCAAGCACTCTTTTTTAACAGCAGACTAATTAGCAGATGTAATCTGATGCAGATGTTTGTTTTAGAACTGCAAAGTACAGGGTGATTCCATAATATTTTCCTCAGAATTGAGTGATTCCATATTTTATTTCTCTGCTTGATCTCCAATAACAGTTGCAATTGACTACAGTTTTCTTTCTTTTTTCTTTAGTGTTTCTTAAAGCCAGAAGGTTGGAGTGTTAAATGAAAATAGTTTTGAGGCATGCCTGTGGTTATTATTTTTTTTCTACACAATTAAACAATCGAATTAACGTTTTCCAAGAGTGGTGATTCCATACTTTTTTCCAGGGGTTGTATATACAACCACTCTTTAATTATTTTTTTAAGCCTCGTACACACGGTTTGATTGTTGGAAGGGGATTGTCTGTTGACAGACTGTTGTCTGAAATTCTTACTGTTAGTACTCTCCTTTCAACAATTGTTGTCCAATTTTCCGCCCACAAATGTTGGATGACATGCTTCATGTCAGATTTTCTGATGGTCAGTACACAAATCCATCGAAAGTACAAACACGTATGCTTGGAATCAATGCTCACCAAACAAGAAATTAGCAGAAGGGGCCCAAAGGGTGGCGCTCAAGAGCTGAAATTCCTCATAGTACATCACTACGTTCGTGTTTGTGGCACAACAATTGTGTACTGTTAGTATGCAAGACAAGATCATGGCACAGGCCCTTTCGACAAAAATTGGACGCTCGGTTGGCCAACAATCAAACCGTGTGTATAAGGCTTAAGAATCTGTAAGTGGTGTATTCCATTTTAAAGAGGTAGATACATTTTTTCGTTGCATTTTTTTTTGTTGCATTTGTTGATTTTCACTTATATTTATTGAGGCACCATACGCTGTTATTTGTTTCACATGTGATTGCTGTGCAGCACTCATCCCCGAAGGAGCTACTGGAAAGTTTGGGATCTCCGGCCATTTCCAGTGATGACTCAAACACACTGACACACCACTCATTGAGAAAATATTGGCTTTATTAAAAACAGTAATAAGTCCTGAAGAAAGAAACTGGTTACCAGGATTGATAATAGTAAATACAGTGCATTAACAACAGTGATACAATGCAATATCACAGCATGGTACATAGAGTCTGTTTTTGTTTGCTTTCTCACCAATGAAAGGCCTGAAATGCACTGAGTGGGTGGATAATGATACTGCAAGCAATATTAGCCAACAATCAATGAAGAGTGCAACTGACTACAGGGGCCTAACTGCAATCTTAGACCCTTGCAACCACTGTCCAGGGGATAAATCTATCAAAGTATGCTGGCTATGAGGTGCTTTAAATTTTACAGTATAGTACCTAACCTTCAAGAAGGTGCCTGTAAGCCACAGGTGACAATATTTATTTTGAGAATATTCCAAACAATTAACAGTGAAAGTGTTCAGGGGTGCCCTTTTGACAAAATTCTGCAATTGGCAGCGGTAAGTCCAAACAGGTAAAGCTCCCCTATCCAACCTCCAGCAGATATCCTTCTTGGTTTCAGTCTCCCTGCAGTACTCTGAATGCCAGTCCTACAGACAGATGAGAGGTAGGCTGCTCCATCTATAGTAGGTCTTCCCCTAAATTTCTACTTCTCTTCTCTGCACAGCTGCAGTCCCGATGCAGGACTCTAAATGAGGTTCAGCACCTCTGTCCTCCCTTTCCCCTCAGGCCTCTCTTTCACTTATGATATAAACCAGCTCCCTGGGGCTTGATGCAAGTGGGTTCCCTCATGGGTAAAGTCTTCCCTTTCCCCAGACTACTGGCTCACTACCCTGGGGTTCATTGTCACTCCCAAACAGTACCTGTGGGCTTCGGCTGTCCCGCTTTCCCTGGCCATAGATCCTCCCAGGATCACTTCCCTTTGCCTCTCCCTGCTTGCCTTGTTTCCTCCAGGGCTCCCTGACAGCGCTGCCCTGCTCTGTACTGCCTCTCCTGGATGGGGGTGGTGTTACTGAACTGACCACCTCCAAAAAAAGTGTTGAGAGCCCATTCACACAGGGACGACTTGTCAGACGACATAGTCGCCTGACAAGTTGCCTCCCGTTCTGTACAATGGAACCGTTCTAATCGGAGCGACGCAAGTCGCTCAGACTTAGAAAAAGGTTCCTGTACGACTTTGGGGGCGACTTGGGGCGACTTGCATAGACTTCTATACAGAAGTCTTTTGCAAGTCGCCGCGGAAGTCGTTTGCAGGTCGCCTCGCTGAGGCGACCTGCAAGTCGTGTTGCCCCTGTGTGAATGGGGTCTGAGGGGTGTAGGGCAGGAGGGCTAAAATGTGTGATTGTGTTTCAGTGGACATTCCTTTAATTTAACTTTTTTTAATGACCGTTTTATTTACCTATTATGACATATGACTAGAGTAGAGGGCTGTATGGTAGGGCATTTTTAGGTCATGTGGAGCCAGACACAAATGTACATTGCTTACAATTGCTTTGCTAGGGTAATTATGACCTGCATAAGGAGTCTCTTCCAATGGGGGTTTACAATGACTATTAACCATTGACAAAAACACCAGACCAAGGGATGATTAATGGCTATTTTACGACAGGGCTTCATTAAAGTCTCTTGCTCTAGAGGTTTATGTCCCCCAATTATAGTGAGGAAACCTTGTGGCCTGTCAAATGCTCTGCTAGAAGGCTTATGAGATGGCAGTTTTATGATGGGCCTAAATTTAAAGTCATGGGAGGCTTACATCCCTCTTGAGTCCCAAGATTATCATAGGCAGGGCTCCCCTTTCCAGCTGCCAGTGCAGGCAATAATAGTTTGCAGCACTTCTCTCCTATCATGTCAATCAAGGGCCGAGGGAGGAAAAGGAAACCAAGAAAAGGGAAGGACGGAGTGACTGAAACAAGGAAGGGTACCTGTAGTCTCGAGGCTGGGCAGGCAGTAAACCAGTGGTTTTCAACTCCTGTCCTCAGGGCCCACTAACAGGCCAGGTTTGCAAGATAACTGAAATACATCACAGGTGATATCATTTGCTGCTCAGTGATTGCAGTATTCTAGTCTGCATTTCCCCAAGGTAATGCTTAAAACCTGGCCTGTTAGTGGGTCCTGAGGACAGGAGTTGAGAACCACTGCAGTAAACAGTGGCTGAATCCTCAGACAGCCCAAGGTTAGGGCAGGTAGAATGCAAGTTCTGAGGTCAAAGTAGGTAGCATAAAGTCAGGGCTTCACGCGTTGTCTAGTATACAATCCAAGGTTAAGTCCATGTGGAAATTCCAAAGAGTAGCCCAGGTACAAGGCAAAGGTCACCAACAATGGAATTCCAAGGAAATAGAAGATCAGGATCGGGCAAGGAAAAAACAGAGCCAGGAAGCTCAAGCTATCACAAGCACAAAGACACTGGCTAATGATGTTTAAATAAGGCACCTCTTGCACAAAGGTCCAATCCAGCTGGGGAGGTTTGGCCAGAGTCATTACTCTACAGCTGATGGGAGCAGCTAGGGAACAGAGAAGATTTGTTAACCTGCAGATGATGAGAGAAATTAGAAGGCTGCCTTACAAAGAGTAAATCTGTCCAAATCGAACAGTGATCCCATCTTAGGGCTTGTGCATATGGCTATATGAAAATATGGCAGCTAGTACATGAGATCTTGCTGGCATCCAATGGAAGATGAGGTGGTAAAAGTTCTCTTTACATTGCATGCTTGTACTGTTTGAGCATTGATTACATACATATACCAAAAAATACAGAGAATACAGAAAAAAAGAATAAAATAACCATCACCTATTTTATTGACCCTAAAATTATAGTTGCTATAGATATACTGTATATAGATAATATAGATGATTTTGCAAATATATTTTTAAAAAGAAATAGACGGTAATTGTAAATCTGTATATATTTCAACACCAGCAACACTTCCTGAGACAAATCTTTAAATCTGGTGACGGTTCTTGGAAATCGGACCCAATCTGCGGTTATGATCATGTTAATTAATGAATTAAATATGTGATAATTAAAGTTACCCCTATCTTCAAACATTGGCTCCTCACTTTACCAATCCCACCCTCCCTTCCTGTGATGTCACCAGTTTCTGGGCGGAGTTCTCACATCTTAGGATCCCCCCCACATACATTTAAATGACCTCTCCATACACATAACCCAGCATGGAGGGGCTCAGTGAAGGTGGTGGTGAAGGTGTGGAGATGTCGGATCGGGTCACACAGATCATAAAAGGAGATCCGCCCGGCCTCATAATCCAGATATATCCTGACTCTGTTACTGGAGATATTTGTAGATAAGGGGGTATCTTTACTGTCATGTCTCACAAAATACTTATCTATAGACCTGAGCAAACCCCAGGACTTGTTAGACTTTCCTAATCCTCCCTGCGAAACTTTCCTGTCTATGCTCGGGTAACACATCCCAACTCTCCACCAAATTGATTCCTTGACATCCACATCCCAGTAATGTTGACCTGATTGGAAAATCTGACCGCTTAACACCAGAAGATAACCTGTAAATCTCTCTGGTGTTTCTGGGTGTTTCAGGGTTATTTCTGACCAGGATACAGTTTTCCTGTTATCTGATATCTGTAGCTCATTATGAGCTGTATTTACATCCAGTAATATGTCTGCAGCTTTCTTGATATAGAAAGTTATATTTAGGTCTGTTAAGATCCTGGTCATATCCAAACCCCCTCCATCATGGAGGAGTTCCTCATGTCTCTCTCTGTCCTCATTATCTCCATCCTTAGTATCACACAAGTCACCTGTGTCTGATTCCTGTAAGACAGTCAGTGGATCCGTCATGTTACACAGCTCCTCAATGTGACGTATCTTCCTGGACAGCTCCTCCTTCTTTATTTCCAGCTTCTGGATCCTATTCAACACAGAGAGAGATACCTGCTCTGCTTGCCAGGAAAATTCCCACAGAACTCTCTTCTCCAGGTCTTCTAGCCATCTCCTGATATCTTTGAACACATTCTTTACTCTATTGGCGTCACCAGTGGCTTTTTCTTCTACTTTCTTCCTGTGTTCCTTCAGACTCTTGACTCTTTCCTCCGTCTCTTCTATCTTTGTCCGAAGCGTCTGCAGACCACCCCCCAGTTTCTTCTTCTTATTCCCAGAAGCCTCATTCCGTTTTTTCACCTTGTCGATGACTCCATACTTCTTCTGACATGGTGGAGAAGACCGGAATCTGTCTGCTATGTTACGTAGTTTCTCGTTCCTCTGCACTTTAGGACGACTCCTCAACTTTTTTTTGCATTCAGGACAGGAATAACTTCCAGACCCCTCCTGTTTATCCAGCACACGATCAATACAGTTCCGACAGAAGTTGTGCCCACATCGCAGCATTACAGGATTGGTATAAATTTTCAGACAGATGGAACATTTCAGCTCAGCTCTCAGAGCAGCAGACGCCATCGCTGACAGCAGAAGAGAAATGGAATGAAAGTCTCTGATAATTCTCTGAGATTATCTCAAAGTGGTTTCATGGACCATTGGACATTGCTGAAATTAGAAAAATATGAATTCATGATTGGCTGTTCTTACAGGACAAAATAATATAATCATGACATTCTTCTATAGTAAGATGACAGTTAATCCCACTTTTGTCCCCATGTTGTATTAACTCAGTCATGACTGTACTAGGCAGCTACTTCATCACTTTAAAATGAACCTGTTCTGCATCATTTAAGACAAATCAACAGGTAAACCTAACTGCCCTTCCCAGTATCACGTATGTACCTTACCTTCTGCACCCCTGACACTCTGTATGGTTGTCGAGAACTAAGAAAAGAAAGCGTTGTGTAAGCTTTGAGTCAACCTAGTCAGAGCTTACACTGAGGGCTCTCCCCACCCTCACATGACAATGGGGACCTATCACCAAAACTGCTGTCGTATTGTAGGACTGGAAGTGATTGACTTCCAGGTAAGTTCGTCCTTAAATCAATTCATGCTTATACGATATACATGTCCCGCTGTTGTGACTTTCATAAAGTTGGATCACATGTAACTGGAATGTTTTTTAAAAGCTTCAATACCGGGCACTTTTACTCCTTCCTGCCCAGGCCAGTTTTCAGCTTTCAGCGCTGTCCCACTTTGAATGACAATTGTGCGGTCATGCAACACTGTACCCAAATGAACTATTTTACACAAATAGAGTTTTCTTTTGGTGGTATTTAATCACTGCTGAATTTTTTATTTTTTGCAAAAAAAAAACGAAAAAAGACCAACAAATTTGAAAAAAAAAGTTTTTCCTGTTTCTGTTATAAAAATTTGTAAATAAGTAATTTGTCTCTTTCACTGATGGGCGCTGATGAGGCTGCACTGATGGGCACTGATGAGGCTGCACTGATGGGCGATGATGAGGCTGCACTGATGGGCGATGATGAGGCTGCACTGATGGGCGCTGATGAGGCTGCACTGATGGGCGCTGATGAGGCTGCACTGATGGGCGCTGGTGAGGCTGCACTGATGGGTGCTGATGAGGCTGCACTGATGAGGCTGCACTGATGGGCGCTGATGAGATTGCACTGATGGGCGCTGATGAGGCTGCACTGATGGGCACTGATGAGGCTGCACTGATGGGTGCTGATGAGGCTGCACTGATGGGTGCTGATGAGGCTGCCCTGATGAGGCTGCACTGATGGGCGCTGATGAGGCTGCACTGATGGGCACTGATGAGGCTGCACTGATGGGTGCTGATAAGGCTGCACTGATGGGCACTGATGGGCACTGATGAGGCTGACTTATGGGCAGTGATGAGGCTGCACTGATGGGTGCTGATAAAGCTACACTGATGGGCGCTGATGAGGCTGCACTGATGGGCGCTGATGGGGCTGCACTGATGGGCACTGAAAGGCAGCACTGATTGGCATTACTAATGGGCACAGATTGACATCACTGATTGGCATTACTAATGGGCACAGATTGACATCACTGTTTGGCAGTGACTGGCATCATTGCTGGGCACTGTTGGGGCTGCACTGATAATCAGTGTCCCGATTACCTGTACAGATCTCCCCAGTGAGAAGATGCCGCTGATCGTCTCTCTTCTCCTCACACTCTGTCAGAGTGAGGCGAGGAGAGCCGATAAACCACATTTCCATGTTTACATGTGATCAGCTGTGATCACAAGTAAACACCCGCAATCGCCGTGCAGCGCGCCCCCCATCATTTGTCTATACGATGGGCGGGAGGTAGTTAAAGCGGAGTTCCACCCATTTAAAAGTCAGCAGCTACAAAAACTGTAGCTGCTGACTTTTAATAAACACACATTCACCTGTCCCATGGTCCAGCGATGCGGCTGCCTGAAGCCTCGCTCCTCTCCCCCTCCTCTCTGTGGTGCTGGCATTGCAAGTGTGGGCGCCCGGCTGTGGCTTCCCAGCCGGGCGCGCACTGCGCATGCGCGAGCCATGCTGCACGTCGTGAATAGCCGGGCAATCTTCTGGGGCCTGTGACATGTCCCAGAAGATTGCAGGGAGGGAGGGGGGAGGTGAATTTCCGCTCTGTGCCGTGGTGCCAGGAGAGGAAGTGAGAGCTGGTTACCTGTGAAAACTAGGTACCCGCTTCCCCCCCCCCCCCAAAAATATGACATGCCAAATGTGGCATGTCAGGGGGTCACAAGTACTTAAAGCGGAAGTTCCATTTTTGGGTGGGACTCCGCTTTAAAAATACATATGTAAATTTGTTGATCTCTGTTAGAAAAACAAAAGTAGATAAGTCAGACCTTTGCTGATTGATAAGGTGCATGATGTGGGTCGTGTGATCAGTGCATGGAAGCAGGAGGAGAGGATGACAGGGGCTGTGTGATTATTGAGCGGGAGCAGGAGACACCGGGGACCTTGTGATCAGAGAGCAGGAGATGCCAAACAGCTAGGGACACAAATAGTGCTCAGCAGAAAAGAATAAAAGTACATTTTTCCTAGATCATCCCCATTACTTTAGTTGGTAACCTTTTTATCAGGAGTGGTGATGCAACTCGATGCACATCCTGTACTATGTATATGTAGCTGACAACATTGGGAGGGTGCTTTGGGGTAGCCCCCCAAAGCACCTTGTCCCCATGTTGATGGGGAGAAGGTCCTCATCCCCACAACCCTTGCCCGGTGGTTGTGGGGGTCTGCGGGTGGGGGGCTTATCGGAATCTGGAAGCCCCCTTTAACAAGGGGACCCCCAGATCCCCCCCCCTGTGTGAATTGGTAATGGGGTATAAATTTACCCCTACCATTTCACAAAAAAAGTGTCAAAAATGTTAAAAAACACAAGAGACTGTTTTTGACAAGTCCTTAATTAATTTCTTCTTCCATCTTCATTCTTCTGGTCTTCCTTCGGTGTTCTTCTTCTTCCTCCATCTTCTTCTTCTCCATCTTCTTCTTCCTCTGCTTTTCTCATCCCGCATCTTCCTCTGGCTTCATCTCTGCTCCATCCGCACGATCCGCCTCAGTGAGAGTCTTCCATCGTGTTACGCTTCGGTTCTTCTAACACTTCTTATATAATGGAGGGCGGGGCCACCCGGTGACCCCGCCCTCCTCTGACACACATGACTTTACTGGGACTTCCCTATGGCATTTCCGTGTTGTTAGAGGGGGCGGGGTAATCTGTTTACGTAACCGGGTGACCCCGCCCCCCTCTGACAACACGGGGAATGCCATGAAGTCCCCGTGCGTCAGAGGAGGGCAGGGCCACCCATTAAATAAGAAATGTCAGAAGAACCGAAGCATCATACGGCGGAAGACTCCCACTGAGGCATATCGTGCGGACGGAGCGGATAAGAAGCCGGAGGAAGATGCGGGATGAGAAGAGCAGAGGAAGAAGAAGATGGAGAAAGAAGAACACCGAAGGAAGACCAGAAGAATGAAGATGGAAGAAGAAGCGGAAAGAAGAAGAAATTAATAAAGGACTTGTCAAAAACCGTCTCTTGTGTTTTTTAACCTTTTTGACACTTTTTTGTGAAATGGTAGGGGTACATTTGTACCCCATTGCCAATTCACGCGGGGGGCGGGATCTTCCGACAAGCCCTCCGCCCGCAGACCCCCACAACCACCAGACAAGGTGCTTTGGGAGGCTACCCAAAAGCACCCTCCCAATGTTGAGGGCATGTGGCCTGGTACGGTTCAGGAGGGGGGGCGCTCTCTCGTCCCCCCTCTTTTCCTGCGGCCTGCCAGGTTGCATGCTCGGATAAGGGTCTGGTATGGATTTTATGGGGCACCCCCACGCCATTTAAAAAAAAAAATTGGCGCTGGTTCCCCTTACTTTCCATACCAGACCTGAAGGGCCTGGTATGGAATTTGGGGGGACCCCCATCCATTTTTTTTTAAATTTTGGTTCGGGGTTCCCCTGTGGGGAAATCCCATGCCCGTTTTTATCAATAAACTTTTATGTGTATTGCCGGACCGACAATTCATTATATCCGGCGCTAGCGCTAGTACTTTTAAATGACTTTTTTTCTTTAGAAATGTCATTTTGCACTTTTTTCACGTTTTTTGCATTGATACATGTCCCCCAGGGCAGTACCCGGGCCCCACATACCCTTTTTGTTGGCCAATAAAGTGCATATAAGCCTTCAAAATGGGCACTTTTGATTTTTCTGGTTCCGTGGACTTAAATAGGGTTCACAGTTGACTTATTTAACTCATCCATTTATGTATTAATTTCTTTTAGTGAATTGACTTTAATGCTCTTTTATGAGTTATTTACCTCATGTTTTTGGTTTGTGATGTAAATAACTCATAAGGTGAATTGACATTTTCAGCATCTCATAAGATAATTGGAGAAAATGTGTCACGTGATTCAATTATCTCATGAGATATTCTTTAACCTCTTCGGCCCCGGAAGATTTTACCCCCTTCCTGACCAGAGCAATTTTTGCGATTCGGCACTGCGTCGCTTTAGCTGACGATTGCGCAGTCGTGCGATGTTGCACCCAAAAAAAATTGACGTTCTTTTTTTCCCATGAATAGAGCTTTCTTTTGGTGGTATTTGATCACCTCTGCAGTTTTTATTTTTTGCGCTTTAAACAAAAAAAGAGCGACAATTTTGAAACAAAGGCATTATTTTTTACTTTTTGCTATAATAAATACCCCCCCTCCCCCAAAAATATATATAAAAAAAAATATTTTTTTCCTCAGTTTAGGCCGATATGTATTCTTCTACATATTTTTGGTAAAAAAAAACGCAATAAGCATATATTGATTGGTTTACGCAAAAGTTATAGCGTCTACAAAATAGGGGATAGTTTTATGGCATTTTTATTATTATTGTTTTTTTTTTTACTAGTAATGGCGGCGACCTGCGTTTTTTATCGGGACTTCGACATTGTGGCGGACACGTTGGAGAATTTTGACACATTTTTGGGAACATTGGCATTTATACAGCGATCAGTGCTATAAAAATGCATTGATTACTGTAAAAATGTCACTGGCAGTGAAAGGGTTAACCACTAGGGGGCGATCAAGGGGTAATTGTGTTCCCTATTGTGTGTTCTAACTGAAGGGGGGAAGGGCATGTGCAGGGGAAGAGATAGATCACTGTTCATACTCTGTATGAACAGACGATCTGTCACTTCTCCCCTCAGAGAACCGGAAACTATGTGTTTACACACACAGATCCCGGTTCTCAGTGTGCCCCGAGGGAGTCCGGCAGTGATCGCGAGCATCGGGCACTCGCATCGGCTCCGTGGGTGAGCAGGGGGCGCGCGCGTGCCCCCTAGTGGCCGAATATGCTACTGACGTAACATGATGGCGATTCGCACAACCGAGGCATGTTGCCACAGTACAACTGCGGCGGCTGGTCGGCAAGCGGTTAATGAATTGAGCCCTTAGTGAGAATGTGTGAGTAGAGATGTTCCCATTACCCTGTCCCTCCTATTATATGTAATTGCTATGTACTATATGTAGAGTATATTAGACATGGGTGGTTTGTTTCAATCTGAATAAATATTCGGACAAATTTTTCGTTATTTGGAGATTCGGATATATCCAAATCCCCGAATTATAGTACAAACAAATTTTCCTGAATTCTCCAAATAATTAAACGAAATTTGTCCGAATTTCCTAATATCGAATTGAAATTTGACTCAAATTTTACATCGGATTCCATCCGAATTTGAACTGTAAACGTGATCTGAAATCAAAGACTGTATGTGTTAACAGATATAAAAAAAAGGAGAGGTTCAAATTCTGCTGAAGATAAGGCCACATCCCTGATGAATTGAGAGAAAGAAAAACTCCCCTCACATAAGGGCTCTGAGGAATGTACAAACAACAAAATGTATACAAAGAGTAATTTATTAGTATCAAAATTATTATGTAAAATGTTAAAAAAGATTACACGAAATACAATAAATGAAATGGTCAAAAGCCACGAAAAAAAAAGTGTATACCTACTCAGTGGTGGTATTGAAGATTGGTACAGAAAACCATACACCAACGCGTTTCGGAGTCTTTTGAGCTCCTTCTTCAGGGACGGTTTTAACAATCTTGACAAATATAATCTATAAAACAGAGCATATATTACAGCATTCATTGTTAATCATTGGTGACATAGCATGATTGGAACAGAAAGGGGAGGAGTGGAAAGGGAAAAAAAGCATGATAGAGGCTACTCAAAGTGCCTGAGCGGAAAGACAGAGCGTATGTCCGACAAATGATAAAAACAGTGTTTGTAGTACAAACCAAATGTACAGAGAAGTAAAAGGTCCTCTTTTATATATATATATATATATATATATATATATATATATATATATATATATATATACATATATAAAAAATAGGGTGGAGAAGTATTAAAAAAATCACACGCACCTTAGCCTAGTGGGAATTGTCCCATAAGGGACAAGAAAAAAAATAGCAGGTGATCCCTGTGCACTCCACGTGGTGCGTGCGGCAGCCAAGAGGACCTTTTACTTTTGTGAGTAGCTGCTGTCATGCTTATTTTCCCTTCCACTCCTCCCCTTTCTGTTCTAATCCTGCTATTTCACCAATGATTAACAATGAATGTTCTAATATATGCTCTATTTCATAGATTATATGTGTCAAGATTATTAAAACCTTCCCTGAAGAAGGAGCTGAAAAGACTCCGAAATGTGTCAATGTATGGTTTTCTGTACCAATCTTTAATACCACCACTGAGTGGGTATACACTTTTTTTTTTTTTCGTGGCTTTTGACCATTTCATGTACTGTATTTTATGTAATCTTTTTTAACATTTTTCGTAATAATTTTGATACTAATAAATTACTCTTTGTATACATTTCGTTGCCCGTGTGTGTTAGTAGTAGGGATGGGCAGAACACCCCCCTGTTCGGTTCGCACCAGAACATGCTAACAGGAAAAAAATTTGTTCGAACACGCGAACACCGTTAAAGTCTATGGGACACGAACATGAAAAGTCAAAAGTGCTAATTTTAAAGGCTTATATGCAAGTTATTGTCATAAAAAGTGTTTAGGGACCCGGGTCCTGCCCCAGGGGACATGTACCAATGCAAAAAAAAGTTTTAAAAACGGACGTTTTTTCGGGAGCAGTGATTTTAATAATGCTTAAAGTGAAACCAAAAAAGTGTAATATTTCTTTAAATTTCATACCTGGGGGGTGTCTATAGTATGCCTGTAAAGGGGCGCATGTTTCCTGTGTTTAGAACAGTCTGACAGCAAAATGACATTTCTAAAGAAGAAAAAGTCATTTAAAACTATATACTAATACACATAAAAGTTCATTGATAAAAACGACATGGGATTCCCCCAAAGGGGATCCCCGAACCAAAATTTAAAAAAAAGAATGCGTGGGGGTCCCCCAAATTCCATACCAGGCCCTTCAGGTCTGATATGGATATTAAGGGGAACCCTGCCCCAAAATTTAAAAATAAAAATGACGTGGGGGTCCCCCTTAAAATCCATACCAGACCCTTCTGGTATGGATTTTAAGGGGAACCCCCACGCCAAAATAAAAAAAATGGTGTGTGGTCCCCCCCCAAAAATCCATACCAGACCCTTATCCGAGCATGCAACCTGGCAGGCCGCAAGAAAAGAGGGGGGACGAGAGAGCACCAGGCCACATGCCCTCAACATGGGGACGATGTCCCCATGTTGATGGGGAGAAGGGCCTCATCCCCGCAACCCTTGCCCAGTGGTTGTGGGGGTCTGTGGGTGGGGGGGTTATTGGAATCTGGAAACCCCCTTTAACAAGGGGACCCCCAGATCCCAGCCCCCCCTGTGTGAATTGGTAATGGGGTACAAATGTACCCCTACCATTTCACATAAAGTGTCAAAAATGTTAAAAAAGACAATAGACAGTTTTTTACAATTCTTTTATTCATGTCTTCTTCTTTCCCTGCTTCTTCTTCCATCTTCTTCTGGTCTTCCTTCGGTGTTCTTTTTCCTCTGCTTCTTCCTCTATCTTCCTCTGCTTCTACCTCCGGTCTTCTCGTCCGACATCTTCTTCTCCGCTTCATCCTCCGATCCCCCTTAATGGGAGTCTCCCGCTGTGTGATGCTTCTGTTTAGGTGACAGCTCTTATATAATGAAGGGCGGTGCCACCCGGTGACCCCGCCCCCTCTGACGCACAGGGACTTCCCTGTGGCTTTCCCCGTGGTGTCAGAGGGGGGCAGGGTCACCCATTGTGAAGGGGCGGGGTCACCTCTGACAACATGGGAAAGCCATAGGGAAGTCCCCCGTGCGTCAGAGGGGGCGGGGTCATCGGGTGGCCCCGTGCTCCATTATATAAGAGCTGTCACCTGAACAGAAGCATCACACAGCAGGAGACTCGCATTGAGATGGATCAGAGGACGAAGCATAGAAGAAGAAGCCGGAGGAAGAAGCGGAGGAAGATAGAGGAAGAAGCGGGGGGAAGAACAAGATGGAGGAAGAAGATGAACACCGAAGGAAGACCAGAAGAAGATGGAAGAAGAAGCGGGGAAAGAAGAAGACATTAATAAAGGAATTGTGAAAAACCATCTGTCCTTTTTTAACATTTTTGACACTTTATGTGAAATGGTAGGGGTACATTTGTACCCCATTACCAATTTACACAGGGGAGGGCTGGGATCTGGGGGTCCCCTTGTTAAATGTGGCTTCCAGATTCTGATAAGCCCCCCGCCCGCAGACCCCCACAACCTCCGGGCAAGGGTTGTGGGGATGAGGCCCTTCTCTCCATCAACACGGGGACAAGGTGCTGTGTGGAGGCTACCCCAAAGCACCCTCCCAATGTTGAGGGCATGTGGCCTGGTACGGTTCAGGAGGGGGGGTGCTCTCTCGTCCCCACCTTTTCCTGCAGCCTGCCAGGTTGCGTGCTCGGATAAGGGCCTGGTATGGAATTTGGGGGGACCCCCACGCATTTTTTTTTAAATTTTGGTTTGGGGTTCCCCTGTGGGGGAATCCCATGCCGTTTTTATCAATGAACTTTTATGTGTATTGCCGGGACCGACAATTCATTATAAAAAGCTAAAAGTGAAGATGTTTTTCTATAAAATTTGCCCGCCTAATAAAACACCGCTCTGCGCCTTAGGCTATAAGATTCCTGTGATAATCTAATGATATAAACAATAAATTATTTTATAACAATATATACATATATATATATATATATATATATATATATATATATATATATATATATATATATATATATATATATATATATATATATAATATACTATAAAGTTACCTAGAAGCAGCTGCTTAGAAATCACGTCAAAAATCAAAGGCAATATACAAAAACTTAAAGTCTCTTTCAATATTGCAGCAGCACTCTAACTGTTCCAAAAAAAGCAGGTTTAATATATACAGTTCATGCATGGGATGATATAGGCAGTGGAGAAGATTTGGATGTCACTTTCACTGCGTTCCGTCTAGGGTACTTCCCCCATACAATAAGTGAGAGACAACTTCCCCTATGGGGATGCACTCACCAGAAATACAGCCATAATAAGCCCTGGTTCATAAAAAGCTTCTCCACCGCTCCAACTGAAACGTCCACCATAGGGGAAGTTGTCCCTCACGCGGTGTTATTATATGGTGGAAGTACCCTACACGGAACGCAGTGAAAGTGACATCCAAATCTTCTCCGCTGCCTATACCATCCCATGCATGTACTGTTTATATTAAACCTGCTCTTTTTGGAACAGTTAGAGCGCTATTGCAATATTGAAAGAGACTTTAAGTTTTTGTATATTGCCTTTGATTTTTGACAGTTCATTATAGCCGCGAGTAGTTTTAAATGACTTTTTTTCCTTTAGAAATGTCATTTTGCTGTCAGACTGTTCTAAACACGGGAAACATGCACCACTTTACAGGCATACTATAGACACCCCCCAGGTACGAAATTTAAAGGAATATTACACTTTTATTGTTTCACTTTAAGCATTATTAAAATCACTGCTCCCAAAAAAACTTCCATTTTTAAACTTTTTTTTAGCATTGATACATGTCCCCTGGGGCAGGACCCGGGTCCCCAAACACTTTTTATGACAATAACTTGCATATTAACCTTTAAAACTAGCACTTTTGATTTCTCCCATAGACTTTTAAAGGGTGTTCCGCGGCTTTTGAATTTGCCGCAAACACCCCAAATTGTTTGCACCCTCCCAATGTTGAGGGCATGTGGCCTGGTACGGTTCAGGAGGGGGGGAGCTCTGTCCGCCCCCCCTCTTTTCCTGCGGCCTGCCAGGTTGCGTGCTCGGATAAGGGTCTGGTATGGATTTTGAGGGGGACCCCCACACCATTTTTTTTTTTAATTTTGGCGCGGGGTTCCCCTAATATCCATACCAGACCTGAAGGGCCTGGTATGGAATTTGGGGGGACCCCCACGCATTTTTAAAAAAAAAATTGGTTCAGGGTTCCCCTGTGGGGAAATCCCATGCTGTTTTTATCAGTAAACTTTTATTTGTATTGCTGGACCGACAATTCATTATAGCCAGCGCTAGCGCTAGTGCTTTTAAATGACTTTTTTTCCTTTAGAAATGTCATTTTGCACTCGGACTGTTCTAAACACGGGAAACATGCGCCACTTTACAGGCATACTATATACACCCCCCAGGTACAAAATTTAAATGAATATTACACTTTTATTGTTTCACTTTAAGCATTATTAAAATCACTGCTCTCGAAAAAACGTCAGTTTTTTAAACTTTTTTTTGCATTGATCCATGTCCCCTGGGGCAGGACCCAGGTCCCCAAACACTTTTTATGGCAATAACTTGCATATAAGCCTTTAAAATTAGCACTTTTGATTTCTCCCATAGACTTTGAAAGGGTGTTCCACGGCTTTCGAATTTGCCGCAAAACCCCAAATTGTTTGCTATTCGGCGAACGGGCGAACAGCCAATGTTCGAGTCGAACTCATGTTCGACCCGAACATAAAGCCCATCCCTACTTATTAGTGTAAAATTTCGAAATAATGCTGTTTTTTGTTAAGCCAAAGGTGA
The DNA here is from genome assembly GCA_037952925.1 of Lithobates clamitans. NCBI lineage: Eukaryota > Metazoa > Chordata > Amphibia > Anura > Ranidae > Lithobates > Lithobates clamitans. The sequence goes on along the minus strand of JBBGZY010001582.1, from coordinate 533,399 downwards.
TTTAAAGAGAGATTTTAATCATTTGATGAAGATTTTTCTTTCATTTGTTCACTTTGCAAGTGTGAAATTGATAAAAAGAAACCAGTATAATATAAATATTTAAAATCATTTGTACTTGACATTATTTTTTCTCAGCTGGCCAAAACTTCTGCACAGTATTGTACATACGTGACCTGGCAGGCCACAGGAAAATAGGGGGGGACGAGAGAGTGCCCCCTCCTGAACCGTACCAGGCCACATGCCCTCAACATGGGGAGGGTGCTTTGGGGTGCCCCCCAAAACACCTTGTCCCCATGTTGATGGGGAGAAGGGCCTCATCCCCACAACCCTTGCCCGGTGGTTGTGGGGGTTTGCGGGCAGGGGGCTTATCGGAATCTGGAAGCCCCCTTTAACAAAGGGGACTCCCAGATCCCAGCCCCCCTGTGTGAAATGGTAATGGGGTACATTGTACTCCTACCATTTCACCCAAAAAAGTGACAAAAAAGGTAAAAAAAAAACGCACACAGCTTGGCACAAGTCCTTTAATAAAAAAAAAATTCCAGTGATGTAATCCTTCTACGATCCATGAACGATACAGCCACCTACATAGGTAGTGCCCGGCAGAATGACACGTGACTCGGATGACAGTTCTTAAATAACCGAGGGTGGGGCCACCTGTGACATGGACGGGTGACCCCGCCCCCTCTGACGCAAGGGGAAATGCCAGGGTTACCCAGTGACATGTACGAGTGACCCTGCCCCCTCTGACGCATCAGGAGAAACCCCTGTTGTATCAGAGGGGGCGGGGTCACCTGTACATGTTACTGGGTAACCCTGGCATTTCCCCTTGCGTCAAAGGGGGGTGGGGTCACCGGTACACGTCACTGGGTAACCCCGGCATTTCCCCTTGCATTTCCCCTTGCATCAGAGGGGAGCGGGGTCACCCGTACATGTCACTGGGTAACCCTGGAATTTCCCCTTGCGTCAGATGGGGGCGGGGTCACCCGTCCACGTCACAGGTGGCCCCGCCCTCGGTTATTTAAGAACTGTCATCCAAGTCGCGTGTCATTCTGCCAGGCGCCTCCTATGTAGGTGGACTTGTGCCAAGCTGTGTGTGTGTTTTTTTTTTACTTTTTTTGGTGAAATGGTAGGAGTACAATGTATGCCACTACCATTTTACACAGGGGGGGCAGCATCTGGCAGTCCCCTTTGTTAAAGAGGGCTTCCAGATTCCGATAAGCCCCCCGCCCACAGACCCCCACAAGCACCGGGCAAGGGTTGTGGGAATGAGGCCCTTCTCCCCATCAACATGGGGACAAGGTGATTTGGGGGGCACCCCAAAGCACCCTCCCAATGTTGAGGGCATGTGGCCTGGTACGGTTCAGGAGGGAGGGGCGCTCTCTTGTCCCCCCTCTTTTTCTGCGGCCTCCTAGGTTGCGTGCTCGGATAAGGGTCTGGTATGGATTTTTTGGGGGAACCCCACGCCATTTTTTTTAAATTTTGGTGCGGGGTTCCTCTTAAAATCCATACCAGACCTGCAGGGCCTGGTAATGAAATTTGGGGGGACCCCCACGCAAATCTTTTTTAAAATTTTGGTTTGGGGTTCCCCTTAATATTCATACCAGACCCAAAGGGCCTGGTAATAGACTAGGAGGAATCCATGCCGTTTTTTTTCGTATTGCGGGACCCGTCAATTCATTAATAGCCACGAGTAGTTTTAAATTACTTTTTTCATTTTACAGGCATACTATAGACACCCCCCAGGTACGAAATTTAAAGGAATATTTCACTTTTATTGTTTCACTTTAAGCATTATTAAGCACTGCTCCTGAAAAAACTTCAGTTTTTAAAACTTTTCCTGCATTGATCCATGTCCCCTGGGGCAGGACCTGGGTCCCCAAACACTTTTTATGACAAAAACGTGCATATTAGCCTTTAAAATTAGCACTTTCGATTTTTCATGTTCGAGTCCTCATAGACTTTAACGGTGTTCACGTGTTTGAACAAATTTTTTGCCTGTTCGCATGTTCTGGATGCGAACCAAACCGGGGAGGTTTTCCGCCCATCCCTAACCACCAATATGTTCCTGAAGAGGAGGGGTTAACTGCGCTCGGAAGGATTGCCGTTCCATGGGCAAGAAGTCATGCAGGGAAGGACGCTCAGGCTCCAATGAGGTAAGGTGACGGAGAACTCCGTCTGTGGTACCGGGGCCGGTGAGTGTGGAGATGGGGGTGAGAGGAAACTCCTGCCGGCTACAGCGGTGTCCAGAGCTGGCCTCTATGGTCCCCAAACTGGGGACTGAGATGATGTCCGTCAGTGCAGTGCAGTGGAGCCGGGACGGAGGAGACAGGGATGCCGGACGACAAAGCACAGGCGCGCGAAACATGTCAGCTACGGCAACCCCTCAGCTTGCGGTCCATCTCTGTTGATTCGGTCTCTGCACCCGGAAGAGCGCTGACATCACACATACGTCTCTGCACATGCACGGCCATGTCCGGCATCCCCGTCTCCTCCATCCCAGCTCCACTGCACTGCACTGCCGGACATCATCTCAGTCAGCAGCCCAGTTCGGGGACCATAGAGGCCAGCTCTGGATTTCCCTCTGCTCCCCCATCTCCACACTCACCGGCCCCGGTACCACAGTTCACCGTCACCTTACCTCATTGGAGCCTGAGCGTCCTTCCCTGCATGACTTCTTGCCCGTGGAACGGCGAGTGCAATAAAGTGCTTTTTTTAAATTGAATCCAGGGTGTACATATATTTATATGTGAATACACATATGGACACACATTTTGACTTTTGAGTGCTGCTTGTGTTTTTGTATTACTGTACATGGAGCCAGGGACATCACCGGTGCATGCGCTCTGAAGGAATGGCCACCCAGGCCTGCTCCTTCAGAGCCCTGTGCCGTGAACTGTGACATCATCGCAGCTCCGGCCAGTCACACAGTCGGAGTCTGCAAACCCAGAAGGAAGACAGGTGAAGATGGAAGCGCCTGCAAGCTCTGACATCTCGGGGAAGGGCTTTGTTTTAAGGTAAGTTTAACATAATGTGCTAGAATGTGATGTAAGGTACAAAAAAAAATAAAAGTCTGGTGGTTTACTAGCACTTTAAGGTTTAGTTGTCCTTCGTTGAAATCCAGACACCCCAAACAGAGCACATTTTACAATCACACACAACAGAGAAGAGTAATAGGAAGCTGTCAGTAATGGAAACAGCAAAGGTTATAAAATCATTAAAGTCTATCTGATCCACATAACCAACACATCACTACTACAACCACAAGCAAAGATCGGATCAGGATACGTCCTCAGATAATTCTATACACACAGCTCAGCTCTGATATAGAGCAGGATAATAATCACACACACACTTCCCAACTTTTTGAGATGGGAATGAGGGACACCTACCAGCAAAAGTATGCAGGCATAGGACACACCCCTTGCCACGACCTCTTAAAGGAGAATTGTACAAAAAAACAAGATTGGTTAAACCCACAAGTGCTTTTTTTTATCACTACTATTCCTTTACATAGGCTTTTGGAACTTACAAATGCAGCAATTTAGAAATCAGATGAAAGGTTTAGCGCTGGAAAACACTTTTTCATAGATAAAAAGTGCATTTTATATACAACTATATAGATCAGACCAAAAATGACAGACAATGAAGGAGGAATGAGGGACAGAGGGACATTGCTCCAAATCAGGGACGGTCCCTCGAAATCAGGGACAGTTGGGAGCTATGATCACCTATCAGCAGACTTACCTGGATGGTAATGTTGGGGGGTAATGGAGTCCGGGTTGGCCGGTGTCACAGATCACTGGTACTGCAGCAGTCGCTGTTCTCCCCGGAGAGCTCGGGGGAAATGAACCTTCTCCTGGGTGAACGGTAAAAGAATGTTTCTTATAATAAGCAAAAGGAAACTACATTCTCTACATAATACGCTCTCTTTATGCTGTATCATGACCCCGCCCCTTTCACAATGCCGCAAGTAGAGTTGTCAATCCTCTGCTACTATTTTTAATAACAAATCTTGGAGACATTTATCCTCGGGTCGGAGCACATTTTTTAATGACAACTTTAAATATCAACTGTACTAGTTCACAATGGGCGTTTCAGTCATATTTCAAGGGTAAGTTCACCTTTGCAGAAAAAAATAATAAATGCACATCCTGCATGTTTGCTGAAATAAATGTGCATTTATTTTTTCTTTTTTCCTTCAGCATTACACCATCAATCAGTACATCATGGATAAAATGTGGGCTCCTGCAGAAGTGTCCCCCGCCTTTCCTCCCGTACCTCTGTACAGACTCTGTTTGAAAGCTGGAGGACATGTCTGCGGACTACAAGAGCGCTCATCACACAACACATTGAATCTACATTCCGAAAATGTTTATGACCGGTTTGTCCAGCTCAGAGATGTTTTGTTTGCTGCATTCATAGAAAAGTTCTTTATCTACCCTAAAGGTTCTCTAGAAACTTCCTTGTCAGGATTTAAAGTGGATGTAAACCAGAATTTTTTTTTTTTTATCATACTGTAGAGTATAAGAGTTCCTATCATTTGAGCCCAGTCTTGCCACACAGAGTTAATCCATCTCTGAGCAATCCTCTTTTATTGTTCAGTGAGAGAAATCTTGACAAACTGAGAAAAACTTTGTAAAAATCCTCCCCCTTGCTGTGAGTGACAGGTGATTTACATATCTCGTGCATTAGCCTAATGCTGGCCATACACTATACAGAAAATCGGCCGAACCCATTTTCGAAAAAAGAACGTTCGGTAATGACCGCAAACGATCACGCCATCAGGTAAGTAAAGATTTTCGATCGTTAAATCGTTTATGAACAGCAATGTATCGTTTTTTCGTTCGTTTTTTTCATTTATAAAAGGAAGTGTCAAAATGTGTTTGACCTCTGTACTGTGGCTTCCTGTGTTTGACGAGGAGCAACATACGTTCGTGCGTACGTCGGAACGAACCCTCTACCTACAATATGGATGTGGATGAAAGGACCATTGGCATAGTCATGCTTTGAGTGATGGCTATACAACAAGCAGAGGAACCCATAATCAAAAGGCGAAGGTTATGGAGTAAAGAGTGGCTGAGGAACCGGGATGACTTCTCCCATATGAAATTGGTTCGAGAGCTCAAGGAAAACAATCCAGATGACTATCGGAACTATCTGAGGATGCCTGATGAGTCCTTTCAGCTCTTATTGAGTAAAGTGTCACCCCTTATTACTAAAAAAGACACCGTCTTAAGACCAAGCATCCCAGCAGAGCAGAGACTGGTAGCAACACTACGCTTTCTGGCAACTGGCCGAAGTTATGAAGATTTAAAGTTCACTACCGGAATCTCTGCCCAGTCACTTGGCCGCATCATACCAGAGACCTGCCAAGCCATTATAAAGATCATGCAAGAGGAATACCTAAAGGTAATGACACACTGCTTTTATTTTGAACTCTCAAACACTGTACAGCTTGCTTTGTTTAACTTAGATTTTAGAAGCTCTAAACATATCAGTAAACTCAAACTAGTTCATAACATGTCAAACTGACAAACATAACATATTTAAACCCAAATGTATGTTATTCACAAAGATGTGTACTGATAATCATGTCCCCAGTTGCTTTGTTGACGATCCTGCTGTGGGAATGGTATGTGCCATTGATGCATTTGTGGAGGTACTTGCAATGATTGTGGCTGTGTGGTTTGCAATGCTTGTGGGTGTGTGGTTTGCAATGATTGTGGGTGTGTGGTTTGCAATGATTGTGGGTGTGTGGTTTGCAATGATTGTGGGTGTGTGGTTTTGTGCTCAGCTAAGTGTGTATTTGTGGTCAGCTCCCCCCTTAACCCTTTATTAAGAAGTTGAATGGTTCCAGTAATTGTTTTTGGTCTTCTGACATCCTGCGCATTTTCTTTGCTGCAAATGCACCTAGGTCATCACATTCATCCTTCTTCTGATTTAACGCTGCAGATGCTTGTAGTAGAAAGTTGCCTGTTGCATCTTGCTTTGTCTTTCTCTTTTTGGTAATGCTTACTGGTGGTGATGTGACAGTTTGTGTTTCACTGCCAAATAGATCCTGTATAATAAAGCCAATTGTTATAATTTTTGGACAATTAAGCCTTCAAATTTTTTTAAACATTTATTTTTATCTTTGCACAGCTGCCATCATCTGTGGAGGAGTGGAAATTAACTGCCAAACAATTTGAAGACTATTGGAATTTTCCAAACTGTGGTGGTGCCATAGACGGCAAACATGTTCGGATAATACCCCCAGCAAACTCTGGCTCATTCTTCTACAATTATAAAGGCTACTTTTATATTGTGTTAATGGCAATTGTCAATGCCAAGTATGAATTTATTTTTGTTGACATAGGGAAAAATGGCAGAAATTCGGATGGGGGAATAATAGAGAAGACCTCTTTTTTCCAGCACTTAAAAAATGGACTTCTACATCTCCCATCACAAGAGGATACAGTTGAAGGTCTCAACTTCTCATTTGTAGCCGATGACGCGTTTGCGTTATCTGAGCATATTTTAAAACCTTTTGCCCTCAAAAACCTGACCCCTGATCAAAAAATTTTTAATTATAGGTTATCTTGTGCTCGACGAGTAGTTGAAAACGCGTTCGGTATTATGGCCAACCGTTTTAGAATATTTCACACAGCAATAAATGTAGCCCCCCAAAAATTGACACAATAGTCCATAGTTGCTGTGTGTTACACAATTTCTTACGGCGTACTAGCTCCATGTACATGCCCCAATCCCAGTTGGACCGGGAAGATACTTTGTCTGGGGATGTCACGCCTGGTGAGTGGCGTAATGACACCGAAGGCTTATTAAACCTAGGCCGTGCCCCACCTCGTCTCTCCAGTCAAGTCGCTCACCAGTGTCGCATTGATTATATGCACTATTTTCTGGGTCCTGGAGCAGTCGATTGGCAAAACAATGTCTAAATGCTATGTCAATTTGAGTGGCTGCATTTATATATTATTTCCTTAATAAATACAGATGTCATGTAAGATTTTTCTTTCAATAAAAAACATTAACAAGTTACATGTGCTTTGATTTTTGTATGTATTCTCTTCAATTTTTAGTTTCAGATGTGTATAATAAAACATAATATTCTGACTTTACCTGACTGTCTGCCATTTCGTCAAATGTTCCATCTTCTTCATCTCCTGAAATATTCTCACTGATACTGTCTAAACTTGACACAGAGGTTCGTGCTTCCTCCTGGTCAGTCAGAAAACGTAGACTCTCAAAATACCACAGGCGTGGCACATATACTTCATCTGCACCTGCACCAGATCTTTTGGATTCATTAATTCTATTTAATTCTTTTTTGAAGATAGTACGCAGATTGGCTATTTTTTTGGTCACATAGGATATATCTGCTTTTGCATACACAACAGTGCATAGTTCCACTAATTTAGTATATGCTTCTTTACGTTTTTGCCGATCTGAGTAGTCTTTGGAGCGCACTTTCCATAGACATGTAAGGTGTCGGTACATTTCAATGAATTGTGGCAGGAAATGTGGTGATGTAAATTTGTCCACCATTGCTCCTGTATTAATCGAAAATGCAGCATTGTTCAGTTGCCAAACTACACCTAACAATTAATACCCTAGAACTATTGTACTGGTCTGCTTACCTTCACTTCTTCAAAATCTTCTGGGTATTGGCCAGTGTAATCCTTTTGTCTGGTCAGTGGCAAGACAACGTTCTGTTCGGTGTGTGTGTTAAGCACCATACACACGATCGGACCTTGTACAAACTTTCCCGTTGTTTTTTTTGGAAAAAGGGCCTTGTCTCTCTGAACTTGTATTGCATGCAGACGGTCTGACGTTTAGGCAACAAACACGAACGTAGTCACGTTACAACGTACGGATGACACTTCCAAAGAAGACGTAAAATTCTTCGGCGTCAACGCTTCGGGCTCCCTCTGCTAATTTCAAATTATTATACGTTTGGTCAGTGCAGATTCGTGCGTTATCTTGCGTTTACGACCGTTTGTAAAATTGTATGACAACCAGCCATGTTACACAATCCTAGGAGAGAGTGTGTTGTTTATGGGCTTGCAGTTCTTGCTGTGACTCTAGCCCAGTCCAGGAATAGTCAGAGTAGTAGGATGAGGATTATTTGGGCCAAAACTTGGCTACTTAATCGTGACCAATTTAGCCATATGCCCTTGCTGCGTGAGCTGCAGGAGAATAATCCAAATGATTCTCTGAATTATCTCCGGATGACGGACTCCTGCTTTCAGCAACTATTGTCCTTGCTGTCCCCCTATATCATGAAGCAGGACACCTGCATGAGGGCTGCTATTCCAGCAGAGCAAAAGCTCATAGCTACCTTACGTTATTTGGCGACAGGGAGGGGTCCCCAGGATATCAAGTTTACCACTTGGATCTCTCACAAGGCTCTGGGAGAGATTATTCCTGAGACATGTAGTGCTATTATCCAAGTCCTGCAGAAGGACTATATTCGTGTAATTTTTTTGGATTTAATATCACCTTCGTGTTTTTCAAAATTATTTTATAAATTTATTATTCCATCCTTCCCATTTTTGTAATATGCTGTGAATGAATGCCCTCTTTGTCCTCATGCATGCTGTAACTTTTTGGTGGCCTACATGCATATTTTCCTTCACTAACCTCACCAGCATGCTACCCTTGGCCCACACACACCTAGCCTAGTAACTTAAAACTGTATTTTTTTAGGCTTCATTTTTATGTTTACCACAAACACCCTCTAAAATGTGTCCCAATATTATTCCTGTCCTTTAAATTCATGCAGAGTGCAAGATTCCCTTTTTGGTTGTGCAAATACTTATCCCCACCCCCTAAAAAAACAACCAAAAAACAGTCAACCGATATAACTACTCTATCTGCTGATTTTGCAAAACACATACATAGTATACCTTATTTTTTGGTGTAAGATTGCTGACTAAATTCTCCAAAGCATGTAGTGCTTGGGCCTGCAAGATTACCTTCAAAAGGTCAAAATGATACGTTCGTTATGATGAATTTAGCATTATGAGGGGCTCACACCATCCCTGTGCTGTGCTGACTTCCTGTGTTTATAACTTTATCATAACGAATAATCCTAATTAACGAACATTGTTATTATTTTGTCCGATGTATGTCAAAATGTGCATAGATTTGAACAATGTGCCTTCTGATTAACGGATTTGCCCACTTCTTACCTGGCCACTGGCCTGACAATGTTCTAAAGATAGATGGTCAGGCAAAATAATAATTAATTTTTCATGCATTTAGCTCTCATGGAAGTGTAGAGGTTTACTTGTCAAAACCAGCTACCAATTCAACTCCCCCCCCTTAAAGTTTAGGAATGTGCCACCAGAGGGGGTGAGAGAGCATATAATTTGAACTTAGCCTTTTTTGGATGTTGGGATGAATGGACGCCACTCTGACGGAGATGTGATGATACGTACTGAATTTTAGGATCGTATACAAAAAGGGACCTTAATTTTTCAAAATGCCCTGGACAATATTGAGGTACTAAATTTTGTCTTTGGGGCAGATGAGGCTACATTGCCTCAGAGAAAAGTGATGAGCCTTTTTCCCGACCAGCTCAATAGGCTGTGATGCCAGCTATGGCAAGTGCATGTGCTGGTTTGGGCTCCCAGAATGCCCGTCTTGTCAGTGAACAATATATGGACTACTTTTTTACATGCTGATTAATTATTTTACTTCTTAATAAAATGAGATTTTCAATGAAATACTGTTGTCTGTTTACTAGCTTTGCAAATAGCCTTGATCTTTTTAATTTTTGCCACTAGTGCAAACCAACCTGATGTGCAACATGAGGTGACAATCTCACTTTGAGCTAACTATTATATTGTGCTGTGTCTCAGCTACACACATTTTAGAGTACACTGTCAATGTAACCACAGCAACTTAACAAATATACTGTTATTGAGCACTGAAATAAAAAAACACACATTGTTTTTTTTCCAAAAAGTTTTTATATGTGCACATTCCTGTGCGTTTTTTTTCTTTGTACAAACAGGCATATTATCAAAATGAACTTGTATGACAACCACGAACTTACAAAGTTCAACATTAACAAAATATTTAAATTTTTGATTTTCTTTATTTCTTAGAAACAATTTTTTAACAAAATTTTTGCTTTAAAATCTTGATGTAAATTTTTTATGTTTTTTTTTTTTATATATTTTTTTATTTTTGTGTGTAATTATTTTTTGATAATAATTTATTTTTTTTTTTTTATTTTTATATCATTATTTTTTTTTACATTTTTTTGGTCATTATTTTTTTTTTTTAATTTTGGTGATTAGTTTTGCAAATTTTTTTAACTTTTTTTTTTTTTTTTTAAATTAACAAACATAAACAATAATTTGGACATAATCATGCAGCAGGAAATGAGGAACATGATAGATGTTTATGGACGTCAAAAGTGTTTAGATTCTACCCAAAACATCTATCATGTCCTTCATTTCCTGCTGCATTTGGTTAAGACGAGCTCTCATGGCATCTATTTCGCCATTCCACAACATGATCTGCGCTATGAGCCTTTGGGCGCTGTCTGCTGTAAAGTGGTCAGGTGGCTCTTCCACAACCAGAACATCACCTAAAAAAGTGAGAAAAAACATGTATTTAGAAATATGCAGGCATACATAGATTACCTGAAGCTGGGGTGTCAGACACTCACCTGGTGAGGTACAGGCTCCCACTTCCCCCACCTCTCTTTCATCAGGTGTGATGCAGGTGCTGGGTTCAGGTTGGGGGTCCCGTCCATGTTGTGGCTCCCGGCGAGGTTGTGGCTCCCGGCGAGGTTGTGGCTCCCGGCGAGGTTGTGGCTCCCGGAGATGTTGGTGGTCCCGGCGAGGTTGGGGGTCCTGTTGACCCTGTTGTCTGCGTCTTTGATTCCCTATGAACAATTAAAAAAAGGTATACTTAGCACACAGATATTTATGGCCCGAAATAGGAATATGAAACATTGCTTTCAAGTGGTGTCCAATTGTCTGTTTAGGAAGAGAACCAAGTTGAAGACATGAAACCGAGCCCTTTCTTTGATGGCCTTCTCCATCCAGCCTACCCTACCGCATTTGGGTCGCACACAATATCTATGCTTGTTGGTTGTTAACCATTTTATTGCTCTCTCTATGTATTTAATATTGTGAAATAAAAAGTTTTTAATTTTACATTCTTTTCTCTTATTCACCTGGAATACTTTAGCACCGCTATAATCCCCTGTCCCTTTACTCATTGGTTATGATTAAAAAGACCTTTGACCCCAAATTCAATACTTACCTTTTTGTGCCAAGTTTTTATGGTGTCCCACACTAGTGCTCCTGAGTCCAGATGTGTAAACAGCTGCTGTGTCCTCTCCTTACATTCCACTGAATCTATTTATCAATTAATGAAAATTTCAAAGACATCTAGACAACAATGTCTTTTAAATTCGTTCAATCACATAAATGATCATGACCAAAACAGTCATAAGCCTATATCAGTTTAAAAAAGTCGTATTCATTGGCAAACGATCACTGTTGGTCCTTACGAACGTTATTTTCTACCCACGAACGTTATTTAACACCTACGAACATTCAGTATAACAGTCCAGAAAAGCACATGGAGAAGCAGGCAAGTGAAGAATCATAAATGGGACACACAAGTACTTACTTTTTCGAAGTTCCTTCCTTATTTTGAGGAACTGATCTGGCTCCCTGTTTTTCAAGTCAGACCAGCGCTTCCTCAGCTGGTCCTTCTTTCTATGGACCCCAAACTTCTGCTCCAAGGCCTTCACCACATCAGTCAGGATTTTGTCCTTTACCAAATTGGGATGGGCATATGGGCCATGTTTCCCATCGTAATCTTGCTTTTTCAAGATAGAAACCATCTCCACCATCTCCTCAAATGACATGTTGGTGGCCTTCCTGGATCTGTATCCTGACACATGTGTCTCCGCCATGTTTGCTCCTCACTACGCACCAAAGAGAAAAGGGGCGGGCAATATTCAAGAAAAAGAACGTCAGGGGCGGAATTTCAGGCATGCGCCGTCTATGTCAAGTTAACACGCGGTATGAACGAATGCGTGATGCCGTTCGGGTAGCGGAGTTTTCACGCCTAGATAGTGTATATCAATCGAACGAGCGCGTGATGTAAGATTACGTTCTGTTTGTGTGCGAGACAAAGGCAATCCGAGAGTCACCGCGAAAAGAAGCTGGTTCCAAATTCTGTCGCTCCCGTTCGTAATTTTTAATGACATTTTTTAATTTGAAATGTCATTTTGCTCTCTGACTGTTTTAAACAGGGGAAACATGCGCCCCTTTACAGGCATACTATAGACACCCCCCATGGTACTAAATTTAAAGGAATATTACACTTTTATTGTTTGACTTTATTCATTATTAAAATCACTGTTCATGAAAAAATGGGTGTTTTGTAAACTTTTCTGTCCATTCATACATGTCTCCTGGGGCAGGACCCAGGTCACCAAACACTTTTTTGGGCAATACCATGAATATAAGCCTTTAAAATTACCACTTAGAATTATTCATGTTCAACTCCCTTAGACTTTAATGGTGTTCACGTGTTAAAATCAATTTTTGGCCTGTTCAAATGTTCTGTTGCAAAACTAACAGGGGGGTGTTGGTCTCATCCCTAATGGCAATTAGCTTGCATATTATCTCTTAAAATTATCACTTTGGAATTCTACCATAGATTTTTATAGGTTGGCAAATTAGAAAATGTTGTATGGGGCACACTGCAGACAGCCCCCCCCCCCCACAGCTGCCCTACTGTCAATGCAGCGTGACCTGTGCCACATACAGCATGACCTGTGCCCAATACAGCCTGGTCTGCCTGTGCACCATACAGCCCCACCTATGCTGAGGAAGAGGCAAGCTACTAGGATCAGCAGAGAGCAGGATTGGCCACTGTAATAGCTTTCATTTGAATTTCTCCTCTTCCCGGGGCTCATCACATAGCCCCACCTCTTGGCCCGACGCCTTTGATGACGTCACATGTCCCGCATTGGATCGGCGTTCTTTCAAATGCACTGGCCCAAAAGGTGGAGCTATGTGACGTGAGCCCCGGGAACACTGGAAGTCCTAATGAAAGCTCTTACATCGGGCAATTCAGCTCTGCTGATACGGAAAGCTCGCCTCTTCCTTTCCTCTCTCTTCCTCTGGCTGGGAGACTGTGCCGGTGGGGCTCTTATCCTCACTGGGCCCCACTCGGCTGCGGGCCCCATAGCGCCCGCATGGGTCAATATGGTGGTAGTTACGACCCTGAATGCATAGTAATTTTTTGGGGTTCAAAAAGTGAGTCCCATATCAATAGACAGCAGTGGCCAAAAAGGATTAGGACAAGAATGAGAAATGCTGGAGTCAGAATGATCTACTTTCCTATTTGGACACATTACAAATGAAAAAGTCATGACATGAAAATTGTTGATGAATGATGTCCAAAAATTAAAATGATGTTGTGTTTACACACACAGGAACTTTAGAGCCAAGAAGAGCCTGGGCCCAGCAGCCAGACAACAACTGAGTGCAGGATCCCTCCCCTGCGTCCTCCCAAAAAAAGGGCCAGGAAGAGCCAACATCTGGATGAGGCCACAGCTGAGTTCTTAACTAGGGCTACCTCTCTGATAAACACAGCACCCGATAGTGCTGAAGGGTTTGGCAGTTTTAATGCTAGTAAGCTCCGTGAGCTTGACGCAGATCAAAGGGAGCTAAGTGAGGCTCTAATCATCCAGCTCTTCAGCAAGGCCAGGAAACAAGAGCTAACCACTAAATCTCATGTGTGTCATTTGAACAACACTCCTCCACAACAAACCTACCCACCCCAGCAAGCCCACCCACCTGAGCAGCATGGTGGTCAGTGGCAAAAGCAGCCCCAAGGATCCACAACAAGGCCACTGGTGTGGGGAGTTTAGGGGCTAATAATTTAGCAGGTTGAATTTTTTGATTTCAGTATGATTGAATAAGATATATTTTTTATTTTGATGTGTATCGTTTGCTCTTTTTCTTTTGAAATTCTAATTTTTAATTGTGAGGACAGAGAACATGTCTAATAATTTTGTAAGTTTATTTATGTTGTGAATGCACAATAAGCAAAATGGCCTTAAAAAACAAAAACAAAAAAAAGGATTGCTATCACTAGAACACAAATCATAACTAAAATATGTTTGTCTGTACTCTGTCAGTATAACCAGCAAAGCAGATTTATTCTTAAGCCATTAAAAATTCGTGATGGTCCTTGCTTCCGACCATGCGTGTTTGTACTTTGGACTAAAGTCCGATGGTATTTTGTGCACACACGATCGGAGTTTTGTTGACAGAAAGTTTGTCCGTTCGTAGCCAACAAAAGTCACAAAAAATAATTTGTCCGATGGAGCGTACACACGGTCAGATGTTGCTCCAGAACTGCTAATTTGCATGTTTGTTGTCAAAAAGTCCGATCGTGTGTGAGGGCCTTTATATAGTTGGTGTTGACGATTGGTCATGACGTTTGGACGCGAACGTATTTGACACGAATATTTCCCTTCCGGGTTAAATTATTTTCAACCATGCGCAGTAGCAACCATTCGTTTTTTCACGGACGAAGAACGCATTAAACTTGCAATTTATCGTACGTTCGGCAGAAAATTTCCAAACTTGCCGTTCGTTTTTTTCCACAAAAACGTCACAAACGATTATCGATTTGTGCCCATTAACTTGCCGAAAAACGAACGAAGTGTCTATATGAACGATTTTTCGGCCGATTTTCTGGATAGTGTATGGCCAGCATAAGACACAGGCATTATTTTTTAATTCCCTCCCAGACTCCTTTCTTCAGCAGCTCTGCAAGGATTGGCTGTTCCACACCTCAGCATGATTTGGTATGCTGAAGTCATGTGGTTACTTTCCTGTCTTTTCACTGGATGTTAGAGATCATAGCAGAAGTTCAGTGTAAGAAATACACAGGAGAAAATGCATATTGACAAGGGGAGTGTAGAGGTGGGCGGGGAGTCTACTGACATCACGACTCCGCTCATTGAGCTCCGGACAACAGACCCGCCCACAGAATCTGTAGTTTTTCGGGTCTCATAACAGACAGAGGGGAGACATTTGACAGGTAAAGATACATGCAGGAGGCGTGTATATCCTTATAGATAATCCCTATGGCAGTAGTTTAGAAAGGATGACATTGGGTTTACATCCACTTTAACGTAAAAAATACACTGTATTACCAAAAGTATTGGGACACCTGTCTTTACATGCACATGAACTTTAATGGCATCCCAGCCTTAGTCCGTAGGGTTCAATATTGAGTTGGCTCACCCTTTGCAGCTATAACAGCTTCAACTCTTCTGGGAAGGCCGTCCACAAGGTTTAGGAGTGTGTCTATGGGAATGTTTGAGCATTCTTCCCGAAGCCCATTTGTGAGGTCAGGCACTGATGTTGGACGAGAAGGCCTGGCACACAGTCTCCACTCTATTTCATCCTTATCGGGTTGAGGTGCAAGCCAGTCAAGTTTCTCCACCCCAAACTCGCTCATCCATGTCTTTATGGACCTTGCTTTGTGCACTGGTCCATATCATTTGGTGGAGGAGGGAATATTGTGTGGGTCTTGTTTTTCAGGGGTTGGGCTTGACCCCTTAGTTCCAGTGAAGGGAACTCTTAAGGCATCAGCATATCAAGACATTTTGGACAATTTCATGCTCCCAACTTTGTGAGAACAGTTTGGGGATGGCCCCTTCCTGTTGGATGAATGAATTAATGATTTGTAAAGCACTGCAAATGCGAACTGAATCGCCTCAAGGCGCTAAATGCGTTTTGTGTTGTCAGCTTCTTAGAAGAGGTAAGTCTTGAGTTTTTTCCTGAAGGCCAGATGGTTTTCTTCCATGCGGATGTGAGTCGGAAGAGTGTTCCATAGCCGAGGCCCCTGTACTTCAAATCTTCGTTCTCCCCTTGCTTTGTAGCGGTATTTGGGAATGAGGAGGAGATTTTGGTTAGATGATGGCAGATTGCGATTGGGTGTGTAGTGTTTTATTTTCTCTCGGAGGTATTGAGGGGCTTACCTTGTATGCATTTGTGGGTGAGGCAGAGGGTCTTGAATGTGATCCGATTCTTTACGGTTAGCCAATGTAGGCTCCTCAGGGATGGGGAGATGGACTCCCAGGGTTTTTTTCCTGTTAGCAGTCTTCCCGCCGTGTTTTGGATGGCCTGTAGGCGCGCAAGCTGATATTGGGGTAATCCTATGTAGAGCCAGTTTGCATAGTCGAGTCGGGAATTGATGATTGTTCCAACTACTGCTGCTTTGTCCTCTTCTGGGATGAAAGGGGTGAGTCTACGTAGCAGGTGGAGGAGATGGTGGGATCCGCTAACTACTGATACTATTTGTGCATCCATTGTCATTTCTGAGTCAAAGATAACTTCGAGACTCTTGGCTTTGGTGCTCGGAGAGATGGTCTGTCCAAAGATGGTGGGAGGTGTCCATGGAGTCTTGGTTTGGGAATTTTGGTTAGCGTGTAGGAGCAGAAGTTCTGTTTTTGACCCGTTGAGTTCCAACATGACTGCACACCAGTGCACAAAGCAAGGTCCCTAAAACATGGATGAGCGAGTTTGGGGTGGAGGAACTTGACTGGCCTACACAGAGTCCTGATCTCAACCCGATAGAACACCTTTGGGATGATTTAGAGTGCAGACTGCGAACCAGGCCTTCTCTACCAACATCAATGCCTGACCTCACAAATGCTCTTCTGGAAGAATGTTCAAACATTCCAATAGACACACTCCTAAATCTTGTGGACGGCTTTCCCAGAAGAGTTGAAGCTGTTTTAGCTGCAAAGGGTGGGTCAATTCAATATTGAACCCTACGGACTAAGACTGAGATGCCATTAAAGTTCTAGCATGTGTAAAGGCAGGAGTCCCAATACTTTTGGTAATATAGTGCATCTGCAGTAAAGGGAAACAGAAAGTGAAACCTGATTTCTATTGCGCATGTGCAAGCTGTGCTACGCCTTGTTAATGGTCCCATAGTCTTCTGTGACCTGTGATGTGTCCCAGAAGACTGCGGGGAAAGGAAGGGCGCTGAACTTCCATTTCAGATCACCACAGAAATCTGAGCCAGAAGTGGGAGCGGGTACCTATCAAAACCAGGTCCCTGCTCCCCCCCTCCCCACCAAAACATGCTAAATGTGACAGTGTAGGGGGGGAGGGTGCAAATAAGTGGAGCTTCCCCTTTTGGGTGGACCTTTGCTTTAAATGCTTTCTTGATTAGTGCAAGTGTCCAGATTTCAGCTGCAGCCTTAATAATGACCAGCAGGTGGTGGGAACTCGAGACTTCCAGGTGACATGAAGACAATACCTTTCCATGGTAGTTTCTATTGATTTAACTACCTTCTGTTGTTCAGTGGATGTGCGGTGTCACCAGGGATGACAGCCAACTACCAGGCGGGACAGATGCTAAAGAAGTCCACAGAGTGAGACGATAGCGAATTAATTTTTGTTATTTTCACACTAATGCTGCTACCCTCTTAGAAAGAGGAGACACGAGGACGGACATCCCTGCCGCCGCGGCTGTTCTGGTGGACTCAGAACTGGTGGTAAGTCCCGGACCACGTGCGAGGGGGTGCTGTAAGAGAGCCGCGAGTAGGGGGAGCGTCAGAACCATGAGCGGTGGGGGGGGCCATCAGAGCCACGAGGGGGGGCATCAGAGCCGCAAGCGGGGGAGCTGTCAGAGCTGCTAAGGGGGTGTGCATAGCTGCAGGGGGAGGGTTGCTGTACCCTAATAGTGCCCAGCAGCCTCACCAGTGCCCATCATATGCAGCCTGCCAGTGCCTATCATATGCAGCCTCACCAGTGCCCAGCAGCCCCACCAATGTCCATCATATGCAGCCTGCCAGTGCCCATCATAAGCAGCCTCCCCAGTGCCCAGCAGCCCCACCAGTGCCCGTCATATGCAGTCTGCCAGTTCCCATCATATGCAGCCTGCCAATGCCCCGCAGCCATACCAGTCCCTTCACCTATGCAGCCTGCCAGTGTGGAGCAGCCCCACCAGTGCCTGTCATATGCAGCCTGCCAGTGCCCATCATATGCAGTTTGCCAGTGCCTAGCAGCCCCACCAGTGCCCATCATATGCAGCCTGCCAGTGCCCAGCAGCTTTAACATTGCCCGTCATCTGCAGCCTCATATACACTCCCATGTCTCCTGTGACCTCTGTACACTCCTATGTCTCCAGTGACCTCTGTACACGCCTATGTCTCCAGTGACCTCTGTACACTCCTATATCTCCAGTGACCTCTATACACTCCTATGTCTCCTGTGACTCCTGTGTCTCCAGTGACCCCTGTACACTCCTATGTCTCCAGTGACCCCTGTATGCTCCTATGCCTTCAGTGACCCCTGTACACTCCTATGTCTCCAGTGACCCCTGTACACTCCTATGTCTCCAGTGACCCCTGTACACTCCTATGTCTCCAGTGACCCCTGTATGCTCCTATGCCTTCAGTGACCCCTGTACACTCCTATGTCTCCAGTGACCCCTGTACACTCCTATGTCTCCAGTGACCCCTGTACACTCCTATGTCTCCAGTGACCCCTGTATGCTCCTATGCCTTCAGTGACCCCTGTACACTCCTATGTCTCCAGTGACCCCTGTACACTCCTATGTCTCCAGTGACCCCTGTACACTCCTATGTCTCCAGTGACCTCTGTACACTCCTATGTCTCCAGTGACCCCTGTACACTCCTATGTCTCCAGTGACCTCTATACACTCCTATGTCTCCAGTGACCTCTATACACTCCTATGTCTCCAGTGACCTCTGTACACTGCAATGTCTCCAGTAACTCCTCCGTCTCCAGTGACCCCTGTATGCTCATATGTCTCCAGTGACTCCTGTATGCTCATATGTCTCCAGTGACTCCTGTGTCTCTAGTGACCCCTGTATGCTCCTATGCCTTCAGTGAGTCATTTAACTCTAGTGACCCCTGTAAGTAAGTAAGCAAGTTAGTAAGAAGCATGGCACTTTTACTTTATTAAACTATTTTTTTGAATAGAACGTTACAAAAAAACTCAGAAAATCATAGCTAAAGCAAAAATATAAAGGGGACAGGCATGATGGACCGAATGGTCTTTTTCTGCCATCATTTTTTTTATGTTTCTAAGTAAATGAAATGTATTTTTTTCACAAAGTTGTCAATCTAACAAATTACTTCTCACACACAGCATGGAAATACTTCCAGTTACACTCACAAATACATTCTGATACTTCTCCTGGGTATGAGGATACCACATACTGTAGGTGAGGCTTTTTTGCTGCCTAGATACATAGAGGGACCCGAATCGAAGGAGCACTTTCAGGATTAGTTCACACCAGGAATCACACAGTAATCCTCTGCGTGTTCCTCTACAATCTGCATGCGCTCAGTGTGGTGAAATTTTAATCCATTCATTTTAAATGGGCTGAATTGCACTGGACCACACCAAAAGTAATGCATGTGCTACTTTAATAAACACACTGCGAATGGATCTTATGGTACCATGATCCAGTGAAGGCAAACACAAATTACACATCTGATGTTCTAATCTCTGTAGTAGAGGATCTGGCTGGTAGCCTGGAAAGGTCCTGTTCAGGATTTACACATCTCCCAGGCTCATTTCTTCCCCCTTTCCAGCCCTCTGATCCTCTGTACACTCCGGGTTTTGCTCTCTCCCTTTTGGGAAGGTTAGGGTCACCTGGGACACCCAGGCAGAGCTCTGTAGTCTGGGGAGCAGACAGGAGGGATCTGCTAGAGCTGAGGTTGGTGATCCTGGGAAGAGTTTGTATTGTGAAGATGACAAGTGTTAGGACTGTGCAGCTGGTGAACTAGGACTGCTGTTGTGTAGTTAGTGCTGGGACACGGCTAGGGGTTTGGTTGGAAGGTTGAAACTGGTTGTTTCTGGAGCTCTGTACACCATCTTATATAACCTGGAAATATCACCAATAGGGATGAGCTTCGAGTTTGAGTCGAACTCATGTTCGACTCGAACATTGGCTGTTCGCAAGTTCGCCGAACAGCGAACAATTTGGGGTGTTCGCGGCAAATTCGAATGCCGCGGAACACCCTTTAAAAGTCTATGGGAGAAATCAAAAGTGCTAATTTTAAAGGATAATATGCAAGTTATTGTCATAAAAAGTGTTTGGGGACAAAAAAATTTTTTTAAAAACGGCCGTTTTTTCAGGAGCAGTGATTTTAATAATGCTTAAAGTCAAACAATAAAAGTGTAATATCCCTTTAAATTTCGTACCTGGGGGGTGTCTATAGTATGCCTGTAAAGGGGCGCATGTTTCCTGTGTTTAGAACAGTCTGACAGCAAAATGACATTTTGAAGGAAAAAAGCCATTTAAAACTACCCGCGGCTATTGCATTGCCGACAATACACATAGAAGATCATTGATAAAAACGGCATGGGAATTCCCCAAAGGGGAACCCCGAACCAAAATTTAAAAAAAAAAATGACGTAGGAGTCCCCCTAAATTCCATACCAGGCCCTTCAGGTCTGATATGGATATTAAGGGGAACCCCGGCCAAAAATAAAAATAAAAACGGCGTGGGGTCCCCCCAAAAATCCATACCAGACCCTTATCCGAGCACGCAACCTGGCAGGCCGCAGGAAAAGAGGGGCCCCCCCCCCTCCTGAACCGTACCAGGCCACATGCCCTCAACATTGGGAGGGTGCTTTGGGGTAGCCCCCCAAAACACCTTGTCCCCATGTTGATGAGGACAAGGGCCTCATCCCCACAACCCTGGCCGGTGGTTGTGGGGGTCTGCGGGCGGGAGGGGCTTATCGGAATCTGGAAGCCCCCTTGAACAAGGGGACCCCCAGATCCCGGCCCCCCCCCCTGTGTGAAATGGTAAGGGGGTACAAAAGTACCCCTACCATTTCACTAAAAAACTGTCAAAAATGTTAAAAATGACAAGAGACAGTTTTTGACAATTCCTTTATTTAAATACTTCTTCTTTCTTTTATCTTCCTTCATCTTCTGGTTCTTCTGGTTCTTCCTCCGGCGTTCTCGTCCAGCATCTCCTCCGCAGCGTCTTCTATCTTCTTCTCCTCGGGCCGCTCCGCACCCATGGCATGGGGGGAGGCTCCCGCTCTTCTCTTCATCTTCTTCTCTTCTTCTCTTCTTCTTTTCTTCTCTTCTTCTCTTCTTCTCTTCTTCATTTTCTTCTCCGGGCCGCTCCGCACCCATGCTGGCATGGAGGGAGGCTCCCGCTGGGTTTTTTTTTTTTTTTTTTTGGCGCGGGGTTCCCCTTAAAATCCATACCAGACCTGAAGGGTCTGGTGTGGAATTTAGGGGGAACCCCACGTCATTTTTTTTTTTTAATTTTGGCCGGGGGTTCCCCTTAATATCCATACCAGACCTGAAGGGCCTGGTATGGAATTTAGGGGGACTCCCACGTCATTTTTTTTAAAAAATTTTGGTTCGGGGTTCCCCTTTGGGGAATTCCCATGCCGTTTTTATCAATGATCTTCTATGTGTATTGTCGGCAATGCAATAGCCGCGGGTAGTTTTAAATGGCTTTTTTCCTTCAAAATGTCATTTTGCTGTCAGACTGTTCTAAACACAGGAAACATGCGCCCCTTTACAGGCATACTATAGACACCCCCCAGGTACGAAATTTAAAGGGATATTACACTTTTATTGTTTGACTTTAAGCATTATTAAAATCACTGCTCCTGAAAAAATGGCCGTTTTAAAAAAAATTTTTTGCATTGATCCATGTCCCCTGGGGCAGGACCCAGGTCCCCAAACACTTTTTATGACAATATCTTGCATATTAGCCTTTAAAATTAGCACTTTTGATTATTCATGTTCGTGTCCCATAGACTTTAACGGTGTTCGTCAGTGTCGTCAGCATGACAGGAAGTGAGGGGAAATCTCTTTAATGAAGCCGTTAAGCAGTAGCTGTAAACTTGACTTGGTTCTTCACCCCCCCTCCACCCAAAACGCACACAAAAATTTGGTTTGGTGAACCATTTTAAGATTCACTCAATGTGGCTGCAAACATGGCAGAATCAGAGCAGTAGAGGCAGCTGTGGGAAGACTGGACTATGTTGCTCATCAGAAGGTCCCATGAATGCTGAGAAATGAATTCAGATTGGTGGCAAATTGCACCATGGAGACTGTTCTATAGGGTGGTGAGTTTTGTGCAGCTCCATAGTGTATGTAGAAAATCGCCGCCCCCCAACCCCCCCCCCCCTTAGCCCAGCATTGTCTCCAGCAGAGGTTAGAATGGTGGCCCTTGAATTGTGAAAGTCTATCTGGGGTCAAGTACCATCTAAGGGTGATTTTCAGGGATGGTCCCCATAATGTGGAGCAGCAGGTGACCTAACTAAAATACCCCTAACTAAAATCTAGTGGAACCAATTGCCTTCAGAAGTCACCTAATTAGTAAATAGAGTCCACCTGTGTGTAATGTAATCTCAGTATAAAAACAGCTGCTCTGTAAAGCTGCCAGAGGATTGTTAGAGAACCCTTGTGAACAAACTGCATCATGAAGGCCAAGGAACACATCAGACAGGTCAGGGATAAAGTTGTGGAGAAGTTTAAAGTGGGGTTAGGTTGTATGTACAGTCAGGTCGATTAAATATTGGGACATCGACACAATTCTAATCTTTTTGGCTCTATACACCACCACAATGGATTTGAAATGAAACAAACAAGATGTGCTTTAACTGCAGACTTTCAGCTTTAATTTGAGGATATTTGCATCCAAATCAGTTTCACGGTGTAGGAATTACAACAGTTTGTATATTTGCCTCCCACTTTTTAAGGGACCAAAAGTAATGGGACAATTGGCTGCTCAGCTGTCCCATGGCCAGGTGTGTGTTATTCACTCATTATCCCATTAACAAGGAGCAGATTAGAGGTCCAGGGTTCATTTCAAGTGTGCTATTTGCATTTGGAATCTGTTGCTGTCCAAAGAGATCCAAAGAGCTGTCACTATCAGCTGTCACTATCAGTGAAGCAAGCAATCATTAGGCTGAAAAAACAAAACAAACCCATCAGAGAGATAGCAAAAACATTAGGTTTGGCCAAATCAACTGTTTGGAACATCCTTAAAAAGAAAGAACGCACCGTGAGCTCAGCAACCCCAAAAGACCCGGAAGACCACGGAAAACAACTGTGGTTGATGGCCGAAGAATTCTTTCCCTGGTGAAGAAAACACCCTTCACAACAGTTGGCCAGATCAAGAACACTCTCCAGGAGGTAGGTGTATATGTGTCAAAGTCAACAATCAAGAGAAGACTTCACCAGAGTGAATACAGAGGGTTCACCACAAGATATAAACCATTGGGGAGCCTCAAAAACAGGAAGGCCAGATTAGAGTTTGCTAAACAACACCTAAAAAAGCCTTCACAGTTCTGGAACAACATCTATGGACAGATGAGACCAAGATCAACTTGTACCAGAGTGATGGGAAGAGAAGAGTATGGAGAAGGAAAGGAACTGCTCATGATCTAAAGCATACCACCTCATCAGTGAAGCATGGTGGTGGTAGTGTCATGGCATGAGCATGTGTGGCTGCCAATGGAACTGGTTCTCTTGTATTTATTGATGATGTGACTGCTGACAAAAGCAGCAGGATGAATTCTGAAGAGTTCCGGGCAATATTATCTGCTCATATTCAGCAAAATGCTTCAGAACTCATTGGATGGCGCTTCACAGTGCAGATGGACAATGACCCTAAGCATACTGAAAAAGCAACCAAAGACTTTTTTTAAGGGAAAGAAGTGGAATGTTGTGCAATGGCCAAGTCAATCACCTGATCTGAATCCGATTGAGCATGCATTTCACTTGCTGAAGACAAAACTTAAGGGAAAATTCCCCAAGAACAAGCAGGAACTGAAGACAGTTGCAGTGGATGCCTGGCAGAGCATCACCAGGGATGAAACCCAGCATCTGGTGATGTCTATGCGTTCCAGGCTTCAGGCTGTAATTGACTGCAAAGGATTTGCAACCAAGTGTAAAAAAAGTGAAAGTTTGATGGATGATTATTAATCTGTTCCATTACTTTTGGTCCCTTAAAAAGTGGGGGGCACATATACAAACTGTTGTAATTCCTACACCGTTCATCTGATTTGAATGTAAATACCCTCAAATTAAAGCTGAAAGTCTGCAGTTAAAGCATATCCTGTTGTACATTTAATTTCTAATCCATTGTGGTGGTGTACAGAGCCAAAAAGATTAGAATTGTGTTGATGTACCAATATTTATGGACCTGACTGTATATATATATATATATATATATATATATATATATATATATATATATATTCTCTCTATAAATCCCTAGCTTTGAACATCTTATGGAGCACTGTTCAAAATGTAAAGAGTATGGCACAACTGCAAACTTACCAAGACATGGCCATCCACCTAAACTGACCGGCCGGGCAACAAGGAGAGCATTCATCAGAGAAGTAGTCAAGGCCCATGGTAACTCTGGAGGAGCTACAGAGATCCACAGCTGAGGTGGGAGAATCAGTTCATAGGACAACTATAAATCGTCCATTCCATAAAAATGGCCTTTATGAAAGAGTGGCAAGAAGAAAGCAGTTGTTGAATGAAAGCCATAAGAAGTCCTGTTTGCAGTTTACGAGAAGCCATGTGGGGGGCACAGCAAACAGGTGGAAGAAGGTGCTCTGGTCAGATGAGACCAAAATGTAACCTTTTGACCTTAAAACAAAATGTTATGTGTGGTGGAAAACTAATACTGCAAACCATCCCCACCGTGAAACATGGTGGTGGCAGCATCATGTTGTGGGGATGCTTTTCTTCAGCAGGGACGGGGAAGATGGGTGGAGCCAAATACAGGGCAATCTTAGAAGAAAACCTGTTAGTCTGAAAAAGACTTAAGACTGGGGCAGAGGTTCACCTTCCAGCAGCAACCCTAAACATACAGCCAGAGCTACAAATGGAATGGTTTAGATCAAAGCATATTCATGCGTTAGGCTGGCCCAGTCGAAATCTGTGGCAAGACTTGAAAATTGCTGTTCAGATGCTCTCCATCCAATCTGACAGAGCTTGAGCTATTTGGCAAAGAAGAATGGGCAAAAATGTCACCCTCTAGATGTGCAAAGCTGGTAGAGACATCTCCAAAAAGACTTGCAGCTGTAATTGCAGTGAAAGGCGGTTCTACAAAGTATTGACTCCGGGGGGCTGATTACAAATTATGTGCTACTTTGTGTTGGTCTATCACATAATATCCCAATAAAATACATTTACTTTTTTAGTTGCAAAATGACAAAATGTGAAAAATATCAAGGGGAACAAATTTTTTTCAGGTCACTGTACATGGTTCCAAGGTCTGATTACCATTGTTTATGTTTTATCTACTTTGACAAACGAGGTCTTTTGTTGGAATAGCATGTAAAAAAGGGAAATGCCTTCAAATTTGTTTTGGAATTGTTGAGATAGGCACAAGCAGGGTGAAGTATTTAGCAAGGCCAATTAGGGAGAGATGCTATACAATGAGCTATGTATATAGGTCTCTGCTCTCCAATTTGGTATTCTTTTTAAAGATCGGGAAATGATTTGGGGCGGCAATTTGTGCACAGGTCATTTTTATATAGCGAATACCCTTATGTAGCCAATGCGAAATGCAGGTGCTCAGTGAGGTTAACAGAGGGATTTTAAGAGTTTCATTGTCTGGGTAGTCTTTAGTGAGAGAGATGAGTTTTTGCCATGCTTTCACTGAAGCTTTCATTGTTGGAGGGAAACGTAAAAGGACAGAGACTCCAAATTGGGTACTAAAAAGCCATGATTTCAGTGAATGGTGCAGAATGTAGGAAGATTCAATGCTTCCCCGTAGGGTATTCAGTGGGAGTGCAGTAGTAGTCACCAAAGTCCACATACCCAGTGCCTCCTACCAATCTGTTTGATCAATTTGGAGTGGGCACATCTAGACTTTTTGTTTTTCCAAATCAATCTAGTTAGCATGGACTGTAAATATTTCAAGTAGGTCTGGATTGGTATGGGAAGTGTCGTAAAAAAGTTGGGGTAGGTGCATCATTTTGAATGCCGCCAGCTGACCTGCCAAGAAGAATTTGTGTTGTGCTAGATTTTGAAGGTCTGACTGTAGCTTAGTGCAGAAAAGAAGGTAGCTGGTGTGAAAAGGGGGTCTGTAAAGAGCCTCTCCTGTCTCTCCAGTGTGAAAGCCAGAGGGCTTTCACACTGGAGCGGTGCGTTTGCAGGGGCGGTAAAAAAAGTCCTGCAAGCAGCATCTTTGCAGCGCTGTAGAAGCAGTGTATACCCTGCTTCTAAAGCACCCCTGCCCATTGAAAACAATGGGGCAGCGCCGCTTTGTGGGCGGGTTTAACCCTTTTTCAGCTGAATAGCTCCGCTAAAACAGCGGTAAAGCGATGCCCGCCCCAGTCTGAAAGTAGCCTTATTGTTAAATCGTGAACACTGATCTTACGTGAAGCCTGCAGTTCTTTTAGATGCTGTTATGGCTTTTTTTATGACCTCCTGGATGAGTTGTCGTCATGCTCCTTGGAGTCATTTTTGTAGGCCGGCCACTCCTGGGAAGGTTCCATGTTATCTCCATTTGTGGATAATGACTCTCCCCGTGGTTCACTGGAGTTCCACAGCCTTAGAAATGGCTTTAAAACCCTTCCTAGACCGATACATGTTTTTATAATCTGTTGAATTTTTTTTTTTTTTTTTTTTTTTAGATTGTGGCATGATGTGTGGCTTTTTGTGATCAGTCAGCGTGCTTCACTTTGTCAGACAGCTTCTATTTGTGATTTCTTGATTCAACGGGTCTGGCAGTATTTAGGCCTGGGTGTGGCAAGTGAAATTTTAACTCAGCTTTCCAAAAAATTGTGGTTAATTACAGTTCTTTCATGATTCAGCATGGGGGGGGGGGGGGGGCAATTACTTTTTCACATAGGGCCAGGCAGGTTTGAACAGCTTTTTTCCCTTTAATAAATGAAACAATTTTTTTAAAAACTGGATATTGGATTTACTCGGGTTATCTTTGTGTAATAATAAAATTAGTTTGATCTAAGTGTGAGAAATATGCAAAAAAATAAAAAATCAGGAAGGAGCAAATACTTTTTCATAGCACTACGTGTGTGGTGTGTTTTTTTTTTTTTTTTTTTTTTATTGAGAGATCTATAAGACCCCAAATTTCTCCTCCAGGCTGGAAAGACTGAGATAAAAGAAAATGAACTGTCTCAGCTTATCCAGCCGAGTCCCGGGCAATGTTTACACCGGCCGGCCCGGACGTGATGTCTTAACATTGCGCCGTGCCTCCGAAGGTCATAAGTGACTGAGACCATCACCAGAAATCTCTATGATCAACTTCTGTCGGCGACCGATTCATTCTACGGCTTGCCGATTGCACGGGTGAGCCCGGAGAAGCACCAGAGGGTGGCGGGAGGTGGGGGAAATGTCAACTCCCGCTGCCTGTAAGAACGATCAAGCGAAAAAGATGATATCTGGATGATGTCTGTAGCTGCATCCATCATTCAGATATCCCCACTCAAAGTCCAGGATGTCATGACCTCCTTGGGCTGGAAGTGGTTAGGGGAGCTCTATTCTTTGGTAGGTGTGTGTCTTGGAGCCTTGGAGTAATGTTACTTTGAATTCAAGTCCATGTCTTCCGAATACAGACTCTTGTTAATTTTGCTAATTTTAATTTTTTTTTCTTTTTCTTCTTCTTTCCATTGATTTTAACTTTTCAGAATGGATACAATGCCTAAAATTTTTCCCTAGAAGCCCCTGCAACTGGACTTTGCTTTAGCTGTCATTTGGAGGTATCTTTCTTAAATAACTGTCTATACCCGCAAATACAGTATGTACACAACTTCACCAGGGCTTCTGTTGGGCTCATTTGCTAATGTTATATTTTTGTATAATGGATGACTTATTATTTATCATTTTTGTAATGCTTTCACACTGATGTGTTTCTATAAACTTTATTATATGTACAGTAGTTCCTCAGCTCCCATTTACTTTGATTAATTTCCCAGGAAGGGAACCCCCCTCTGTTCAGAGACCCTGTCCTGGGTGGAGACGCTGCTAACTTTATTATCAAACCCGCTCTTCCACTTGCTGAAGGTTCTGGTCCTTCTAGTTACCTACAGGTTTAGCATCACAACCTGTTTAGAGAGGTCCATTTCCCATAACCCCCAGAAGAGGGCAACACAAACTAAGTAAATGTCTTTTATTATACTTTTTGTGAATTGTTGAATTATTGCACCACATCCAAGAGTCTAAAAGGTTAACGTGGTTGTAAAGACAGAAGGTGCATTCTATGCATTGACACAAAAATTAAAAAAAAAACCTGTGTGCAGCAGCCCCCCTAATACTTACCTGAGCCAATCACAATCCAGCTATGTTGCAGGAGTGTATCAACTGCCCGGGACTCTCCCTTCTCATTGGCTGAGATGGCAGTGTGGTGCAATTGGCTCCCGCTGCTATCAGTGAGCCAATAAGGGGAGAGAGGGGTGGGGCTGAACCACGACTCATGTCTGAATAGACACATAGAGCAGCAGCTCGGCTCGGGTGCCCCCATAACAAGCTGCTTGCTGTGGGGGCACCTAGCAGGAGGGAGAGGCCAGGAGTGCCAGCGAGGGTTCAGAGAAGAGGATTTGGGCTACTCTGTGCAAATCCACTGCACAGAGCAGGTAAGTATAACATGTTTTAAAGAAAATTACAGACTTTAGTATCATTTTAAGCAGCCTAAACTATTATAACACAAATAATCTGTAATAAAGATGAACTCGTTACTACAATATAATACTGGGGAGGGTGGAAGTGAGATTTACCCGATGATTGTTCTGAATGACCAAGGGACAGGTTTCCCTAAACTGACCAGACATCTGCATAGTACAGTGATGAGCCCATAAAACATGGAGGACAAAGTGTGATTAACAGATGCCTTCCTATAGAAAGAGATGTCATGTTGTTTGTCCTGTAAGAACAGCCAACCATGAGTTAAACCTTTTTTTTTTTTTTTTTTTTTTTTACAGGCATTTTTAAAGGTCCATAAAATAACCTAAATATAATCTGAGAATTTTAGACTTTCATTTCTCTTCTGCTGTCAGGGATGGCGTCTGCTGATCTGAGAGCTGAGCTGGAATGTTCCGTCTGTCTGAACATTTATACCAATCCTGTAATGCTGAAATGTGGACACAACTTCTGCCGGATCTGTATTGATCGTGTGCTGGATACACAGGAGGGGTCTGGAGGATATTCCTGTCCTGAATGCAGAGAGGAGTTTCTGGATCGGCCTGAACTGTACAGGAACATAACACTACGTAACATAGTGGAGAGTTTCCTGTCTCCTCAGCCAGATCAGGAGGAGTGCGGGGTCTTCTGTACTCACTGTGTGGACTCTCCTGTACCTGCTGTTAGATCCTGTTTGCACTGTGAGGTTTCTCTGTGTGATAAACACCTGAGAGTCCACAAAAAGTCCCCAGAACACCTTTTAATTGACCCCACCTTGTCCATGGAGAGCAGGAAATGCTCCATTCATAAGGAAGTTTTGAAGTATTTTTGCACCAAAGATGATACCTGTATCTGTATATCCTGCAGTTTGGCTGGAGAACATCGAGGACACCAGGTGGAGATGTTGGCTGAGGCTTCTGAGAAGAAGAAGAAGGCACTTGGGTATGTTCTGCAGAAACTTTTGACAAAGAGAGAAAAGATGGAGGAAAGAGTCCAGAGTCTGCAGGACCACAGGAGGAAAGTAGAAGAAAAAGCAGCTGGTGACACAGAGAGGGTCACTGCCCTGTTTAGAGATCTCAGGAGACATCTGGAAGACCTGGAGAAGAGCGTTCTGAGGGAGATCTCTGGGCAGGCAGAGTGGATCTCCATCTCCATGGAGGATGTCATCAGGGAGCTGGAAATAAAGGAGGAGCTGTCCAGGAAGATGCATCAAATTGAGGAGCTGTGTAACATGATGGATTCACTGACTGTCTTGCAGGAATCAGATACAGTTGACTTGTGTGATACTGAGGATGGAGATAATGAGGACAGAGAGAGACATGAGAAACTCCTCCATGATGGAGGGGGTCTGGATGTGGTTGGGATATCGCACACATTGTCCACGGTCTCTGATATAATAAGAGGGGTAAATGTATACTTCTATATGCAGGGAACTGCAGACATATTACTCGATGTAAACACAGCTAATAATACTCTACGGATATCAGATGACAGGAAAACTGTATTCAAATCAGACAGAGAACAGAATCATCCAGAAACATCAGAGAGATTTCAGTATTGGCCTCACGTGATAAGCAGTCAGAGTTTTTCCTCAGGGAGAAATTACTGGGAAGTGGATGTTGGGGGATCAGATGAATGGATAGTTGGGATGTGTTACCCCAGTATAGACAGGAAAGGAGTGGGATCTGGGATTGGAAAGAATAACAAATCTTGGGGTTTGTACAGGTTTGGTAACTATGGGGTGATACATGACACTGATGTGATCCCTTTTCCTTCCAATATCTCCAGTAACATAGTCAGGATATATCTGGATTATGGGGCCGGGAGCATCTCTTTTTATGATCTATGTGACCCGGTACGCCACCTCCGCACCTTCACCACCACCTTCACTGAGCCCCTCCATGCTGGAATTGGTGTATGGAGAAGTTGTATGACGATATGTGGGGGGAATCGGGAGATGTGAGGACTCCACCCAGAGTCTGGTGTCATCACAAGAATAGGTGGTGGGATTGGTTCATTGATAAACCAATGATTTAGGAGGTGGCAACTCCTGGGAGGAGTATGAGGGCTTCCATTGCAGGAAGAAAATGCTAGTTACCTGGCTGTGTCTAATGTAAGAACATTAAAGCGGTACTAAAGGCAAATAAAAAATGACAGATATGATGCCCTCTGTCTATGACATGAACACAGCAGTCTTTGTTTTTCACTGTAACTTTGTTTTTAAAACTGTTGGTTCTGTTATTTGTCAACTCGCTTTAACAGACCAATTTGTCCAGCAAAAGTGGCAGTTAGAGAGTTGAGACAAACCGTTTACCAATAATAGGGGTGCATACAATCCAGCTTTTATTCATATATGTAAAACATTTATCCCAAAAGGAAACAAAATGTTACTATAACTGCTTATAAAGTGTTATCTGGAGTTCAGCTTTAATTTGTTAGTCACTTATGTAAAGTCCATCTAAATATACTAGTCCATCTAACACCGCTCTCTCCAGACAATGCTGCTGTCCAATGGGGTCTCCACTACCCCTCCATAGATATAGGAGCCACCCTAAGACAGGAAGCGTGTTACTGGCAGCATCACCAGGGGAAAATAAAAGAAACAAAATAGAAAATTAATGCAACCACCACATCCGATTGGATTGGCAAGCTCTAATACATATAATTTTTGGTTTGGGGTTTATTACCAATTTAAGCCTCTGATCCAGAATAAGCATGCCATACATAGGAATCCTAACCTCTATAATTGTTCCGGGTCAAAGACTGAGACAGTATTAAAGCCAAATATATGTCGTGCCATGTGCCACACTCCCCTCACGTATGCTCACTGACCATAGAAAATGGACCCTCAGCTTTGCAGTCTGGGGGTCAAAGATGCTTGTATCTGATGTTGGGAATACCAGGTCTCTTGGCGTTTCATGGTAGGGTCTCTAAAATGTGGTGGCTAGGATATCCACCAGGCTCCACAAAACAAAATGGTACTCATGGTGAAATACTGTAAAATGTATTTAATTGCACAATCGCATGAATACCTTACCAAATTCCAGATAAAAACAAGCATGAGACAATTATGAGGCTCTTCCGGGTTTGCCGTGGCTCAGCGTGCGTTTCACGGAGAGCGGAGGTCATTGGCGTATTTCCGGTTCCACAACCAACGACATCACTTCCGGCCTCTGTGGAATGCAGGCTGAACCGCAACGAACCTGCAAGAGCCTCCTGATTGTCCCATGCTTGTTTTTATCTAATTTTTTGTAAGTTTATTCATGTGATTGCACAATTAAATACATTTTTCAGTACTTCAGTACCTTTTTTTTTGTTTTGTTGAGCCTTGCCATCCCAATGAGTTACATTTTGGAGACCCTACCAAGAACGCCAAGAGACCTGGTATTCCCAACATCATATTCAAGCATGTTTGACCCCCAGACTGCAAAGCTGAGGGTTCACTTTATCTGGTCAGTGGGGATAAGAGAGGGGAGTGCGGCATGGCATGTTGACAGGAAGAATTTCAGCACTTTTTTAGAATCTTGGAGCACCGAGCACTTTTATATGAGATTTTTGTAGAGACTTTGATCTTGTTTTTGGTCTGCTCTGCACTGATGCATATATTGTGATCTGCAAGTGCTGTAATATTTAGATTTATAATTAGAGGTGATTTAGCACTTGTGGACAGCAGCTGTTTTACACATAATCTGATACATAGCGCAAGTATTTTATTTGTTTTTTTTATAATAATTGTGATGGCTATTTTATTAGTAATTTTCCTGTTTTTATCAATGTCGGCAGTTTTCAGTCCTGAAATTATCCGTCTCCTTCATACAGGACAGAATTCTTGGAAATCTCTGGCAGGAAACATGATCAGGAATGAGTCTACCCAATCTCCTGTTATGATAATAGCTGACCATTAGCTGGGGCTCTTCCTGGCTTGTCTTATGTTATCTCGGCTTTATCACATAATGCTGATACAAAAATCTACCTTGAAATGTAAAGTGATGTTTTATTATATTATGGTGGAGGATGATGGAGGTGTAATATAGTTATAGGGGCTCTACTGGTCTTGGAGTTTCCTTTTCCTGTTCACAGGATGCCACGGTCACCTGCAAGAACAAATTGCACCTAAACCACCTTGCATTATATCACACCAATTCACCACAATCCCCAAAACCCAAAGATAAAATAAAAGTTAGACATAATCCAGTTAGGCCTATTATCCTTGATTAAAACTATCCTTCTTCTGGGCAGTTTGTCACTTATGTATCATCTGTGGTAACAAAATGTTTGTGTAGCCCCAGGATGTGTGTTTAGTCCTAGCCTTTGTGTTGTATTTTTAGGTCTGCAAGGCTTTTGCCCTTTTATGAAAGACATTTACATACAATATTGTCGTCTTTTTACATGTATTTGATGAAAGCTATATGTGTATAAATATTTATTTGAAAATAAATCTGCATGCTCTGTTCCTGTTTAAAATGAAATAAATTATTTGTAAGATGCAATCTGCTTGTTCTCTTGCTCTCCCAGTCATTTTTGAAAAGGTTTAAAAAGGTGTGCATTAAATCTAACATTTTCCTTCCTCGCTTTATGAAAAAGGAAAACCTATTTTGGGGAAAAATTACAATCCAGTTACTTTCTAACTCATGAATTGTGACCTTGACAATAAAAGTTTGAGATGCTAAAATGCATACTGTTTTCATCTTCAATGTCCAAAACAAAGACATTGATATATAATTTTCTTAGTGTAAAATGAGAACTGTCCACACCAGTTTCTTAGTTGTTAAGCTGTATACTTTTAACATCCTGTGTTGGATCCCTGGTTTACAGGTCCTAAATGATCACTCAATCTCTCAAAACTGTGGCCTGTCCAAACAGGGTTCTTTATAGCTGTGGTGCAAACCTATATGCTACTCCCATTGTCGCAGTGTTGAAAAAAGGCAATTTTTTTTTTCTCTTAGAAGATAAATGCCTGATCAGTTTCTCCAATATTGCAGACTTTTCAAAAAGGCTTTCTAGCTGTGGTGCCAAACTGTATGCTTTTCCATTGTTGTGTCCAAAAAAGGCACTTTATTTATTTATTTTTCATGCTAAATGTCTTCTCAAGCTTTTGGAATCATCTGGTATTTCCAAACAAGCATTTAGCTGTGGTGCAAACCTATGTGCTATTTTCATCTTCAGTGTCCAAAAAAAGACAGTAATATTCTTCTTTTTTTTTTTTTTTTTTTTTTTTTTTTGTGGAGACTTAATGCCTGTTCAATTTCTCAGAAAGTGCAGCCTGCTCAAAAAGGCTTTATAGCTCTGTTGAAAACCTGTATGCTATTTGCTTTATTGGTATCTAAAAAAACATCCTAACCTTACAGACTTTTTAGCTGTGGTGCAAACCTCTATGCTATTTCCAACCTCAGTGTCCTAAACAAGACACAAGTAAGTCATAGTACATGCCCACACACAATCTCTCTAAAAAAAATTGACCTGTTCAACAAGGCTTTCTAACTGTGTTGCAAACCTGTATGCTAGTTCTAACTTCAGTGTCCAAAACAGGACACCAATATTTACTTTTTTTTATGGATGCTAATGCCTGCTAAATCTCTCAGAAATTGCAACCTATCTAGTTTTTGTAGCTCTATGGTCAACTGTATCCATCAGTGTGCAAAAGACACTTTTTTCAGATGCTAAATACTGTACCTGCTCAAGATCCCAGAAATGGTGGCCTATCAAAACCAGGCTTTTTAGATTTAGTGCAATCCTGTATTCTATTTCCAAACTCTGTATCCAGAAAAA
Organism: Lithobates clamitans; assembly: GCA_037952925.1. Taxonomy (NCBI): domain Eukaryota; kingdom Metazoa; phylum Chordata; class Amphibia; order Anura; family Ranidae; genus Lithobates; species Lithobates clamitans. The sequence continues at coordinate 498,945 of JBBGZY010001582.1, read as the reverse complement.
GACACTAATTATTTTTTTTAGCGATGTAAAATGTCAGCTATCTCTCAAATTGTTGCCTTTTTGAAAAAGACTTTCTAGTTGTGTTGCAAACCTGTTTCCATTGATGTATAAAAAAAAATCCCTTTTTATTTTATTAATGATAATAATATTATTTATTTTTTGGATCCCGATGATGAAAATGGCATATTGCATGCACCACAGTCAGAAAGCCTTTCAACCGTCTGCAATACTTAGATTAATGCTAATTGCCAGCTCAATATCTAACTACTTCCCATCCAACCTATAGCAGAATGATGTCCAGGTGGTGGTTGTTATCCTAACTGGGTGTCATATGCCTTCCAGCAGGACAACATGCCGATGTGCAGCGTGGCAATCAGTGGTGCTGTGTGTCACTCTGACACACTACATCTCTGATCATGGTATGGAGCCTCTGACGAAGGCTCCTTACCACGTGACCGATCACAGCGTGAACCAGGAAGTGTATATATAATACACTATTGCCACCAAATGCCCACTCAGAATTGCCCCCTATCCAAACAGGCTTTTTTAAATCCCTGCTCAAGCTCCCAGGAATTGCAATCTGTCCAAACATGCCTTTTGGCTGTGGTGCAAGCCTGTATGCTATTTCTATCGTGTCCAACAAAAAAAAAAAAAGACTTTTTTTTTCTTTTAAGATACTAAATGCAGAGCTCCCTCCAGCCGCAAAGCATCCACCCATGTTGTGGGCATGTGGCCTGGTATGGTTCAGAAGGTGTGGCACTTACGCAGCCCCCCCCCCCTTTCCAAAGGACATGGTATGGATTGGGGAGGACCCCAACACCATTTTTTTTTTTTTCAAAGATTTTTCTATTGCTGGCAATGTGTGGGTGTATGTGTGTGTGTATGTGTATATAATTTTTTTTTTGTCAGACTGTTAAGGAGCGGGCTGGAAAGCTGGCTGCTGCATCCTTAACAACCAGCTATTCACTGTGCGCTCGGTGGGCGAACATCCTGCCGACTGTCCCCCGAAAAATGGGTGTTTGGCAGATACCCAAACAGGCTATGTTGCATTACCAGTGTCTGTATGCTCAGTTATTGGTTCTCTGCTCATCTGTGTGAGATTACATTGTGTGGCCATGTTCTGTGTCAGGAACTGCATTTACAGAGAAGCTGACCAATCTGATCCCATGCCAATTAGTGTCAGTGTGTGGAAGACTGGAAGTTATATCACAAATTGTTCTTTCAGGAATGGCTCTATTTGGGCAAGACCAACAGTCATTCCTTGCTGGGTTTCAGTTTATTGGAATGGGGTTGTACGGGAGCTCAGGGGTGGGGCTCACCTAAATGTATGCTTCATGAGATAGGAAATTTAATTTCCCCTCACTTCCTGTCCTGATGACAACTTTTACCAGACAGGATGTAAGGGGGGAAAAAAAAATCTGCAATGGGGACAAAGATATTTTGCTGACAGAGGTTCTAGGCCCCCCCCACACTAATATTTCTCTGTTTGATGCTAGTGGCACACTCCCATCATTTCCTATCTGGTAAAACATTGTCAGCAGGTCAGGAATTGGGGGGAAATCTCTCTAATAGAACCATGGATGAAACAGAGAGCTTGACATCATTCACAACTAAGAAAAAAAAGTTTTCACCACCTACACACTTTAGGGGCCCGTTTTCCTCAGCGGGCAAGCATCAAAGAGCACATAATCATTGTCTGATGGTGTGTATTGCATGCATGATGTCTTACATTGTACAATGCATATCAGTTATTTTTTTTGTTAAACTTTACAGGTAATTTTACTCTATTCACAAATTCTCTGTGCAAAAACACAATGCCACTTTCTTCAGCAGATTGTTGTGAATTGAAGCAATCGGACATAAGTCAAATTACTTGTCAATACATTAGGACTGCTCCAAAGTGGATGGTGTAAACGATCCCAGCAATCTGTCAGATTGTAGAATTGTTTAAAATGCCCCTTTATGGTGTGGCTTGGCAATGGCGCTGTGAGGCTGCTTCTTCTGAGAGCTCCGTGCTTTGTTCAGGCTGGGAACCGGATCTAGTGCACCCACCGTGGAAACAACTACATGTCCATGACGGACAGACCTCCGGGATCACCCGCAGCCAACAAAACCACGGACATTGCAGCATATTTCCTGCGGAATTCGGCCACTCCGTTACAGGCCCCAGAATCCAAGATGGCGCCGCCGCGCAACAACAATGCAGGCACAGCATCGCTCAAAAAGATGGGCAAAGGGCCCCCCAGTGCCCCTCAAGGTAACGGATCTCTCCCGAACAGACCGGACTCCCCGATCCTATCCCCAGAAATCTCGGGGATGGATAGCTGCTCATTCGTGCAGACTGTACAGACTGCCAGCACTCAGGGGCCAGCACTGCCTGAAGGCTGGAAGGAGCTGATCGCCCTTCTCCCCACTAAAAAAGACATCTCTGACTCTGCAGCTACTATCGTGAATACCCTTTCTAAAGAAATCCATGACCTTAAGCAGAGGATAGATACGGTAGACTCTAGGGTATCTGAGGTGGAAACATCCACTTCTCTGCTAGAATCCAGAATGTCAGCCATGGAAAAGGTTCATGTTGATTATAAAAAGCGCTTGATCCTGATGCAACTTTCCATAGATGATGGTGAAAATCGCAGCAGGAGAAACAACATCAGGTTGCGCGGCCTACCTGAAGCCACATCAGGGGGTGATCTTAGAGCTACGATAGTGGCCATATTTAATCGATTGCTGGACAAATCACCTACAGATGAGCTGGAATTGGACCGGGTGCACCGTGTACAGGGTCCTAGGGAAGAAATTCTACAAAGGGCATGGACCCAGGGTCCCTTGGACTTTGATGGTGCGTCTGTGCAACTTTTCCCTGATTTATCGCGATTCACCCTGCGTATGAGAGGCCAACTACGACCATTACTTGAAGCAATCAGATCAGCAGGTGCCACATACAGATGGGGACACCCCTTCCATTTGATCGTGCTGAAAGGGAACAACTCATTCGTGCTGCGATGGCCGGACCAGCTTCCCGACCTGTTCGGGTTCTTGGTGATCCCCGGTTTCTCTGTACCCAACTGGCTGGACTTTCCAATCACCTTCAACAACCCACGTTCTGCATCACCAAGACCCCAAAGATCCAATAGATGACAATGGCGCTCAAGATCCAGGATATCTCCGAGAGACAATCTCACCTCACCAGAGTCTTGATTGGACTATCCTTCCTGATCTCATAACATATTCACATGGTTCCGTGAGTGGGTCATGTATAGTTTAAGGGGCTTATTATGTATGTATGTTATTGGAAGGCCTTGCCCCTCGATGCAGAGGGGCAATGCCTAACATAGTTGTTTAGACCCAAATGCCAGTGGGACCTTCACGCTGCGCCTCCCCCCCGTGGTTCCCCACTTTTAACGGAGGCATTTTTTGTTGCCCTCCGTTTATAGGTTTTCTTTCATTTTTTGTTGTTGGGGGCGTGGGGTGGCGGCGCTGGGGGAGCCCTGATTCAAAAGACACGGAATTGTGTATAGCCTAATACTGTTCTGATGTTAGACACCAGAGTTCGATGTGATAGCTAGGTTGCAGACGGGAAGTTAGTGTATGTGTTTCTCTGTGTTCATATATACTACATCGCAGGGGGCTACATACACGCAGCCTGAAGGTACTGCAACATAGCAAATAGAGTTGTTTTTGGAACTTTTATTATTTTTATGTTCCATTTATAGCGGTAATAGTCTGGTATCTTTTATTATACCGGTTCTCTCCTGTCGACACGTCTCCCGCTGTGTCGCAGAGTCTAGTCTTCCACACCCACTAATAGGTAGCGCATACGTGCGCAAGGCTTAGATTAGCAACAGTTGGATAATTCATTTGTCCTTCTTAGTATTATTCTTTCTCATCTCCTAGCTTTACCTCCTTCCTCCTTCCTCTCTTTTCCAGTCCCCCCCTCTGCTCCTTCCCTCCTGTCCTTCCTCCTCTTATTCCTCCAACCCTTCTCTTCCCTGACTGTGACCCCCCCCCCACCTCCCGCTTTATACCTCTCTGAGCATTTTCTTTATTTTTCTTTTTTGTTGGGTATTGGTGCGCGACATGGCCCCCCGGGAAATCCCTCGGGTTCACGCATGCGAGGAGAGATAAAATTTACCTCCCTCAACGTTAGGGGCCTGGCGACACCGGAAAAACGCTCCAGACTACTGTCAGATCTGAAAAAAACACGCTCACAGGTGGCGTTCATTCAGGAAACGCATTTCAAACAGTCGGCAGTTCCCAGACTTTGCAACAGGGACTTTCCCAACGCGTACCACGCTCCCTACCCTTTGTCAAAATCTAAGGGGATTAGCATATTGATAGCCAGATCTCTACCGTGGACGCTGTTAGAGGAGAGAGCGGACCCACTTGGGCGGTTCTTGCTCTTAAAAGGCAAAATCAGAAATACTACAGTGACCCTGGTCAATGTCTATTTCCCTAACTCTGACCACCTGTCCTTCTTGCGATCACTCACTCCCTTGATCCTAGAGTTGCGGGAGGGTTTGTTCCTGATGGGCGGTGATTTTAACTTTGCCCCGGAGCCACTACTTGACATTTCGAGAGGAGCCTTTCACCTGTCCTTCGCTTACCTGAAAAAACTTAAACAGGAGTTGGCTAGCTTGCAGTTGGTTGATCCCTGGAGGATCATGCACCTTGAGGAGAGGGATTACACCTACTTCTCTGCGGTGCATGGAACCTACTCCAGGATAGACTTTTTCCAGATCCAGCATAAAGATCTCCCTTATGTCACTTCATCCCAAATTGATTACATTTCCCTATCGGATCATGCTCCCACGCATGTAACAATATGCTGGGATACAGAACTCAGATCCCCCCCAACTTGGAAACTAAACGAGTCACTGTTACAAATCCCGGAAGTACGTGCAGAGATAAGTAGGGCACTAACCAATTACTTCTCAGCAAACACAGACCCATCGATGTCTTCAATGACAATATGGGAGGCCCATAAATGTGTAATAAGAGGCGAGCTAATTAGGATCGGGGCTGCAAAAAAAAGGGAAAGGACCAAACAGATCGATTCCTTGATATCCCAGGTGCGGTCTCTCGAGCTGCTACACAAGAAGTCTATGGCCGAAACACACCTCAAGGCTCTATTGAAGGCCAGGGGGGAGTTGAAAGACCTTTTGTACCATAAAACGTTACAGAATCTGGCTTGGGCTAGAAGATCTACGTACGAATTTTCCAATAAGCCAGGTACCATGTTAGCCAGACTTCTACGTGGTCCGAGACAGCGCACTTACATTCCATCTATAGTGAACTCACAGGGGGCAAAAGTTCATACTTCCAGGGATATAGCCAGGGAATTTGTTGAGTACTATCAACAATTATACAATTTACACAGGGGGGAACCTGTTGGTTCTTCAGTGGAGAAGGAGAGGTTGGCGGGTGGATACATCAGGTCCTCGGGTATGCCTACTTTGCCAACTGAAATAGGTGACGCTTTTGAAGCGGACATTACCCAGGAAGAACTAGTGCTAGCGCTGGCACAAACGAAGCCCAGGAAGGCACCGGGGCCAGATGGCTTCACCCTGACCTATTACCAGACCTTTGAGCCCAACTAATCGCCACACTTTCTGAAAGCGTACAACACATTAAAGGGGGGTAGTACTAACATGGTAGACTCCCTACGGGCATTTATATCCCTGATCCCAAAGGAAGGGAAGGATCCCAATTACTGCAGTAACTACCGCCCGATTGCGTTGCTTAACGTGGATCTGAAACTATTTTCCAAAATCCTCGGCAATAGAATCTTACCGCATATCCCACAGCTAGTCCACCTGGACCAGGCAGGGTTTGTGCCGCTGAGGGAGTCGAGAGACAATACCATTAGAGTTCTTAATCTTATACATGAAGCGAGATCAGTCCGGAAGCCTTTTCTGCTCCTCTCCACGGATGCGGAAAAGGCTTTCGATAGGGTGGCCTGGCATTTTATGCGGGCCACCCTGGAGCATATTGGTATGGGCCCAAACATGAGAGGCTGGATATCATCTTTGTACTCGGCTCCCTCGGCGGCGGTACGGGTCAACGAGTGGCGTTCGGAATTCTTTAACATTTCAAACGGGACGAGACAGGGGTGCCCCCTGTCCCCACTGATTTTCATTCTTACCCTTGAGCCGTTCATGTGTAGCATCCGTGGGAACCCCAATATAACGGGAATTACTAAGCCTTCTGGACATCACAAAATCGCGGCCTTCGCCGACGATCTGATTTTTTTCGTCTCCAACCCACAGATCACTCTACCCAACATCTTGTCAGCTCTTAGGTTATATGGGGAAATATCAAATTTCAAAGTCAATTGTGCCAAGTCCGCGGTGTTGAACATCACATTACCAGCAAGGGAAGCTGTAAACATGAGCAAATCCTTCCCCTTTAGGTGGGCGGAGAAATCTATCCGCTACCTGGGGGTGGACATCACCCCGGACTTGGCACACCTGTACACCAGCAATTTCGTACCCCTACTTCAGAGACTTAAGATAGATCTCCAGATATGGCACAAACTTACCTTGACCTGGTTTGGGCGTTGTACCGCCCTGAAAATGACGGCCCTACCCCGGATTTTATATATACTTCAAACATTACCGATCCAGTTACCAACTACTTTCTTTAAGCAAATTCAGTCTATCATTAGAGAGTTTATTTGGTCTCATAAATCCCCCAGAACGAAAATGCAAACACTGACCAAACCCAAAGAAAAGGGGGGAGTGGGTCTCCCGGATATCTTTCGATATTACCAAGCGGTCCACTTAGCCAGGATTGCCGATTGGCACTGTAACAGGGACTCCAAACAATGGGTGGGAATGGAAATTGAAGATTCCTCTATTCCCTTACTCCCTTCCCCGTGGCTCATGTCCACTCCGCCGGTAGACGTGAAATCTCACCCGCTAATAGGGGCCACCCTCTGGGTGGCGAGGAAAATATTCCGCACTACAGACATATCACCGCTACCCTCACCCATGACGCCTATTATAGGTAACCCGGACTTTACCCTCGGACTCACAAGTCGCAGATTGAGACAACTAACAATTTATGAGAAACAGTCCCTAGGTGAGATTTGGCCCCGGGGAGAATTCCCAATGGCCTCCACACTCTCCAGACTCATAGATCCTCCATTAGACAGCTTCAGCACTCTTCAACTTAGACACTATCTGAAGACCCTCCAGAAACTACCCTATGTCCCTCGGAGCCACACTCCTCTGGAATCTCTCTGCAAATCTGGGGAACCAATCAGACACACACTGTCATTTTTATACAGTCTTCTTACAGGCCAAGGGGGGGACTCAACTCCAGAGTTCCTTCTGAAATGGGAAAGGGACCTGGAGACTCAGTTCTCCACTCAGCAAAGAGAGAAGGTCTTGGTCTTAGCACATAAGTCTTCGATTGCGAGCCATTATCAAGAAGCGGGATACAAAATCCTGACCAGGTGGTACAGGGTCCCATACGTGTTACATAAAATGAACCCGTCACTGTCGGATAGGTGTTGGAGGTGTGACAGGGAAGTGGGAAGTATGCTTCACGTCTTTTGGTCGTGCCCACTCCTGAGACCCTTTTGGGAGGAGGTGACTTAGACTATTCAAAGTCTGACTTCGGTCGATCTCAAAGATAACCCGGCCGCATGCCTCCTACACCTGACCACGAGACCGATTCAAAAGTACAAGAAAACATTGACAATGCAACTCCTGAACGCAGCTAAGACATGCATTCCGGCGCTCTGGCGGAATCCTCTCCCTCCGACCAGGGTCCTGTGGTATTCAAAAGTTAACTGTATTTTGCGTATGGAGGAACTGATGGCAACTCTACAAAACAAAGAGGAACAATTTATTGACAAATGGAGGCCCTGGAGATATTTTATTGGTACAAACGCATATCTGCAGGACATGGCACAGTCACAATCTTCGCTTACCTGAGATACAACCTCAAAGACCCCTTGGAAATAGATATCTGTGTACACCCCTACGGGGTGTGACAGGTGAGATCGAGCTGGGGGCGATGTCGCAGCCATTCCTTTACAACCCCTTCTTTTCTGCCCCTTTTTCACCCCTTTCATGTTTCCCCTTCCCCCTTCCTACCCCGCTTCTCTTTCCACCTTCTACTCTTTTCTTTTTTTTAGTTTCTTGTGTTTCGATCAGCTCACTAAGCAGCCATGGTGACGGCGATAACGAATATAATGTGAATGATATTCTTTAAAGTGAGCAGGTAACACTCACCTGTATAGCAAAAGACATATCTGTCTTTAAAGATTTAAATATTTTAATATATATCAAAACTGTTCATAAACAAATTAAGTTTTACGCAAGGAGGCCCGTTAGTAGGCAACCTTGATATAATATATTATGTATGGAACAGATATACTTTTGGCTAGAACATATCTATGCTACCATGTTTGTTTGGTAAAAAACTTTGATTTTGGTCTACAGCCATGCTTTATATGATTCAAAAGTATTTTTGTATGGAATATGTAACCTGCTGTAACCTAGACTGTATTTCTATGCCTTCTGTATATCAAAATAAAGAAATTTAAAAAAATGCCCCTCATTCCAACCAAACCTTGCCCCCCCCCCATAGAGTTGCCCCCCAAGTCCATGTGTGCTTGCCTACAAGAGCTGCTAATTCTTCTTTTTCAGCTGTGTGCATTTCAGGAGTCTGCATAAATCTTTTATTTAGCACAAGACTATCATTAACATAAATTCTAGTTTGGCAGATGAACAACTGGACACACCTTCAAAAGGCATGTGCTTGAGCTGCTGGAAATTCTCCATTCTCCCACTATTTCCAATGATCACCCGCCCTGTAATTGGACTGAAGTGTACACACTGGAACAGCAATAAATTAATTAATTGACTTTGTTAAAAACAATAAGTCCTGAAGAAAAGGAAGTGCATCAAGCCCCCCAAAAAAAGGAAACCGCAAACTTTACTTGCACCAGGGAGATTCATAAAAAAATTGAAAAAACTTTTTATTATATATAAAATTACAAAAAAATCAAAATGCAGTGGGATAACAATTCCTAGTATAAAGTCACATCTTTCATAATAGCAATATATAGCGTGAGTAGTTCAACATACTTTATATTTTACAACATCGCAATCCAAGAAAAGGGTCAACGCATTTCGCATTGATGCTTCCCCAGGGCCTTTTTCATATGTCTCTCTAATGAACATATCTTAAGAGAATATATATTAACTATACATCCAATAACAGATCTTCATTTGAAATCGTCAATTACAATAAATAATAGGCATGTGCACTGCCGAAAAATTATTTAGTTTTCGTTTCATTCGTTTTTTTTTTTTTCGTTTTTCGGGTCATTTGTTATGATCGCAATTCATACATTCGAAAATTTGAATATAAGAAAGTAAATCTGAAAATTCCAAATAACAACTTGCTAATAATAACTAATTATTAAAATATAGCTAGTGGAATTTCCTTTCAAATTTGGCTGTTAGTGAATTAAAGTTAGTAACTAATTTATCCGAAGATACCAATGCCACATCTAATTAAATGAAACGGGACAAATTAATAATAAAGAATACCTTTTTATTATTATTATTGTTGTTGTTTATTATTAATTTGTTACGTTCCATTCGTTTAGATGCGGCATTTGTTATTTCGGATAAATCATAACTTTGTATACATTTGTATTCGTTACGTTCACTAACAGCCAAATTTGATAGGAAATTCCAATACCTATAGTTTAATAGTTGATTAGTTATTATTGCAGAATTTTTAATATTGATGTTTCCAAATTAACAAATTTGTCGAAATTCGTTTAAACGAATTTGTAACAAAACAAATTACACACAATCAATGCAATCAATTGCCTTTTGTATTGGAGTTTTAGGGAGTGCAACTAACTAATAAGACACATGTGTCAAACACAAGGCCCATAGGCCGAATCCGGCCAGCCAGGACATTTCATGTGTTCATCGCACCTCTCCTGCAGCTGCGGTACCCTCCTCATCTTCACCCCCACCTTGTGTCAGCATTAGAGAGGAGGACAGAACTCATCCGCCAGATCCTGTACTTCTCTGTGCAGCCACAGAAGCTCAGCTCTGCCCCCTGTCTCTGCAATCAACAGCAGGGAGAAAGACAGAAATCCTCCTACAGTTCCTGCACCTCTCTGTGCAGCTGCGGCACCCCTTTTATCTCCGCCCCCCCAATCTTGTCTCACCAGTGAGTATCAGAGATCAGGACAGAACTCATCCGCCAGATTCTGCACTTCTCCATGGAGCCACAGAGAGGCTCATCTCTGCCCCCTGCCTCTGCAATCAACAGCAGAGAAGAAGACAGAACTCCTCCTACAGATCCTGCTTGTTATGTAAGGGAGGGTAGGGACTCTTGACATCTGATGTAAGGGGGGGGTGCTCTGGATAACTAGTCTTACAAATACACCCAGGCCTTTGAGGGCAACCATAATGTTGATGTGGCCTGCAATGAAACTGAGTTTGAAACCCCTGCTATAGGTGGATAACTCCAATCTTAAATCTTAGCTAACCACTGGCCAGGGGGTCAATCTATCAAAATGTGCCAGTGGTGAAGTGCTTTAAACTATACAGTGTAGCGCTCAACCTTCAAGAATTGTATTTGTACCCCACAGGTAAAGATATCTGTGCAAAGTGTCCCAAACAATTAACAGTGATAGGGTGAAGAGGTCCCCTTTAAGAAAGCACTGCAATGTGTGTAAACCAAGTTCGGCACAGCAAAGGATGGCCAAAGGCAGCTCAATTATCAAATGTCTGGCTGATGTCCTCCTTGGATGCAGCCTGTTCTCTGGTGGCCAGTCCTAGTCCAAGTGAATGAGTAGTAGGACACGTTGGGGAAGATTTACAAAACCGAAGCATGCAAAATCCGATGCAGCTCTGCATAGAAACCAATCAGCTTCCAGGTTTGATTGTCCAAGCTTAAGTGAACAAGGTGAAGTTAGAAGCTTATTGGCTACCATGTACAGCTGCACCAGATTCTGAGTGCTTCCGTTTTACTAAATCCCCCCCATTGTCTCTTGCAGGATGATGACAGGTGAGAGTTGGACCTCTCCACCTCTGGCAGTTCTCCCCCTTAAACTTCTAACTCTTCATGCAGCTGCAGTCCTAATATAGGAGGCTGAGTATAGTTGAGCAACTATGTTCTCTTTCCCCTCAGACCTCTCTCTCCTTGGTCTCTTAGTCCGGCTCCCTGTGTTTTCTGTCAGGAGCATATAAAAGCTTTTGTTCCATGACAGCTGCTAGTCTAATGCCAGCATCCTGTTTTTTGCTGTAATGCGTTCTTCCTGTCTGCTTTTCCACCTACAAGGTGATTGATGTAGCCAGTCTCTGGGTGGAGACCAAACCTGATTAAAGCCAGCCAATCCTGCAGTCTCATGCTTGTGGTAGTGTGTTTAACATGTGCTTCAATCTCCCTGTTTGTCTCCCCGGCTTTGCTGTTTGGATTTACCTATTTAGGAGCTCGGATTGGAACTCAGACCTGTCTCTGAACTCTGCCTGCCTTTTGAATACAAATTGACCCTGACTATTCTGAACCTTGCCTGTCATGTACCTGGACTGTTGTTGAACCACTCTGCCTTTCTGCCAACCGCAAGTACCCGTTTGCTGTGCTCAGTTCGCACCTGTCCCAGCATGGTAGTCAGGCACTATAACATTGTGTATAAGACCTGGGGGCAACCAAGTACCGGTAGGCCTGCTTGCCTTATGGGAAAGGGGGTTGCTATAGGTGAAGAACACAGAGCCAGCTATAGTGTCTGATCACCTGCACTAGGTGTAAGTGTGACAGTTCCCTCATTGGTTCCCTCTCTCTTGCTGGCAGACTGTCCTACCTACTGGTTCATGTCCCTGGGGTCATTTATTTCACTTTGCATAGCACCTGAAAGCTCAAGTCAGCTCACTTTCCCTGGCCATAGATGTCCTTAAGCCCTTTCCCCCTTCATTTCCCTGCCCACCCTGCTTCTTTCCCAGCGGATTTCCACAGCTTTGTACTGCCTCTGCTAGATGGGGCAATGTCCATAAGCCAACGCTACCTAATCAAAAGGCTTGAAGGGTGTGGGGTAGAAGGACTGAAGTATTTGATTTATGCTTTAGTTTTTCTAATGTAATTAATATTTCCAGATGACCAGGTTTAACAACCCGACAAGCAACATATTTTTATCACAATTTCAAAGACATCAGACATATTGACCTTATGTATGGCTTCCCGTGAAGGAGTAATATGCTGTATCAACTTTCTCCACTTATAATAAAGTTGTGGAATTCACTTGTCAGGATTCCCCCCACATATCTTTATACAACCTCTCCATGCACATAACACAGCATGGAGAGGCTCAGTGAAGATGGTGGTGAAGGTGTGGAGGTGTTGGATCGGGTCACACAGATCATAAAAGGAGATCCGCCCGGTCTCATAATCCAGATATATCCTGACTCTGTTACTGGAGATATTGGCAGATAAGGGGATCTCCATACTGTCATGTATAACAGAATATTGAATACCAGACCTGAGCAAACCCCAGGACTTGTCATTCCTTCCTATTCCTGCCTGCAAAACTTTCCTGTCCATACTGGGGTAACACATCCCGACTCTCCATAAATCTGATCCTCCAACATCCACTTCCCAGTAATGTTGCCCTGAGGGGAAACTCTGACTGCTCAACACCTGAGGAAAATCTGTAAATCTGTCTGTTTTTGGGCGTCTCTGGTCTATATTTGACCAGGATGAAGTTTTCCTGTCATCTGAGATATGTAGATTATTACCAGCTGTACTCAAATCCAGTAATATATCTGCAGCTCCCTGTATATAGAAGTATACATTTACCTCTGTTATTATATCAGATAAACCTGTGTGTAATACCCCCGCCACATCCAGACCCCCTCCATCATGGAGGAGTTCCTTGTGTCTCTCTCTGTCCTCATTATCTCCATCCTCAGTATCACACAAGTCACCTGTGTCTGATTCCTGTAAGACAGTCAGTGGATCCGTCATGTTACACAGCTCCTCAATGTGACCTATCTTCCTGGACAGCTCCGCCTTCTTTATTTCCAGAGCCCGGATGGAGATGGAGACCTGCTCTGCCTGCCCGGAGATCTCCCTCAGGACTCTCTTCTCCAGGTCTTCCAGACGTCTCCTGAGATCTCTAAACAAAACAGTGACTCTCTCGGTGTAACCAGCTGCTTTTTCTTCTACTTTCCTCCTGTGTTCCTGCAGACTCTGGACTCTTCTCTCCATCTCTTCTCTCTTTGTCAGAATTTTCTGCTTAACCTTTCTTAATTTTCTCTTCTTCAGGTGTTTATCACACAGAGAAACCTCACATCGTAGACAGGAACTAACAGCAGGTACAGGAGAGTCCACACAGTGAGTACAGAAGACCCCAGACTCCTCCTGATCTGGCTGAGTAGACAGGAAGTGCACCGCTATGTTACGTAGTGTTATGTTCCTGTGCCATGCAGGACGACTCCTGAACCTTTTTCTACATACAGGACAGAAGTAAGCTCCAGACCCTTCCTGTGTATCCAGCACACGATCAATACAGACCCGGCAGAAGTTGTGACCACATTTCAGGATTACAGGATCTGTATAAATGTTCAGACAGATGGAACATTCCAGCTCAGCTCTCAGATCAGCAGACGCCATCGCTGACAGCAGAAGAAAGAAATGAAAGTCTCTGATATTCTCTGAGATTATCTCTAAGTGGTTTCATGGACCATTGGACATTGCTGAAATTACAAAAAGATGAATTTATGGTTGGCTGTTCTTACAGGACATAACCAACATAAACATGATGTTCTTCTACAGTACGGTGTCAGTTAATCACACTTTTGTGCCTCATATTGCACTGACTCAGTCATTGCTCTACTATACAGCTGATTGATGAATTTAAAACAAATTTTCTCTACCATTTCAACATAGATGAACCCTTAAAATAACTTTCCGGTCTCAGGAAACCCCCTACTAATATTGACTATAATGCCGCGTACACACGGTCGGACTTTCCGGCATACTTGGTCCGGCGGACCAGAGTCTGCCGGACAATCCGCCCGTGTGTAGGCTCCGGCGGACTTTTCTGGCGGACTTTTTCCCAAAAGCCAGCCGGACCTAGATTTGAAACATGTTTTAAATCTTTCCGTCGGACTCAGTTTTGGGCGGAAAGTCCGCTCATCTGTGTGCTGGTCCGACGGAAAGCCCGCTCGTGTGTATGCTGGTCCAACGGACCAGATACGACGCGAGGGCAGGGTATTGCATCTCGCGCTCACTGCAATAGGAAAAACAAATTTTCCTATTGCGGCGAGCGCGGGGCATACCAGGCCCTTAGGTCTGGTATGGATTATAAAGGGAAACCCCTACGCTGAAAAACCCGCAGGGGTCCCCCCTAAAATCCATACCAGACCCTGATCCGAGCACGCAGCCTGGCCGGTCAGGAAAGGGGGTGGGGACGAGCGAGCGCCCCCCCCCTCCTGAACCGTACCGGGCTGCATGCCCTCAACATGGGGTGTCGGTGAGGGAGAAGAGGAACCGGAGGGACCCCTGAAGCCGGAAGAAGACCCCCGAAGTCGGAGGAAGATCCCCCCGAGCTGTTTAATAAATTATTTTAAAAATCTGTGTAGTGTGTTTTATTATTGACACTTTTTCCCTAGGTGAATGGGTAGGGGTACCATGTACCCCATACTCATTCACATAGGGTGGGGGGGCCGGGATCTGGGGGCCCTCTTATAGGGGGCTCCCGGATTCCGATAAGCCCCTCGCCTGCAGACCCCAACAACCAATGGCCAGGGTTGTCGGGAAGAGGCCCTTGTCCTCATCAACATGGGGACAAGGTGCTTTAGGGTGGGGGGGCCCGCAGGGCGCCCCCCTCCCCCAAAGCACCGACACCCCATGTTGAGGGCATGCGGCCTGGTACGGTTCAGGAGGGGCGGGGCGCTCGCTCGTCCCCACCCCCTTTCCTGACCGGCTAGGCTGTGTGCTTGGATCGGGGTCTGGTATGGATTTTAGGGGGGACCCCACGCCAGTTTTTCGGTGTAGGGGTTTCCCTTTATAATCCATACCAGACCTAAGGGCCTGGTATGCCCCGCGACGGGGCTCACAAGGTGTCAATCTCGCCGATAAAAGCGGCAAGATTGACTTCCTTTTCTAGTCCCGTCGCACCTGAGTCACGTTCAAAATGAACGGACTTGACCGTGTGTGGGTAAGTCCGTTCATTCTGAAAGTCCGTCATAACTCCGGCGAAAGTCCGTCGGAAAGACGGGCGGACTTAGCCCGCCGCAAAGTCCAGTCGTGTGTGGGCAAGTCCGTCCGTTTGAAAGTCTGGCGCACCGGGCGGACAAAGTCCGTCAGAAAGTGTGCCGGACCAAGTATGCCAGAAAGTCCGACAGTGTGTTCGTGGCATTAGGATTGCACCGATACCAATTCTAGTATCGGTGCCGATACCAAGCATTTGCATGAGTATCAGTACTCGTGTAAATGTTCCAATGCTTAATCTGATACCTGATGTATTGGGCCAGACATCCTCAGTGTAGCAGGGGGGGCTGGGTAGCTTCACAGGTGATCGGTGCGGCGACGGGGGCAGTTACAAGCACCGATTCCCCCTGTATAGCCTTTCAATAAAGCAGCTGACAGCTGCAGGAGGGAGAATAGGAGAAGCAGCTGTCAGCTGCTTAATTGAAGGGCTATACAGGGATGATCTGTGCTTGTAACTGCCCCCGCCACCACAGCGATCGCCCCTGACTGTCCCCCGTGTGTTCCTCCGGCTCCCCGGGTCCTCCTCTGGCTTCTGGTGTCCTCCTCCCTCTCTCCATGTCCTCCTCCGGTCCCTGTCCTTCTCCGGGTTCCCCTCTGTGCTCCCTAACTCCCCAGGTCCTTCTCCGGCCTGCCTATCCTCCTCCCAGATCTATCAGGATGGAGACTGGAGGAAGGAGCCTGTAAATCTGTCATTTACTGGCTCCTTCCTTTTCTGAATGAAAAGAGTCAGTGATCACTGACTGTCCATTCACAAATGAGCATCGCAACCTGCGTTTATGATGTCTCAGTTTATAAATGGAGAGGAGCCTCTGTCTCCTCTCCATTCATGTTCAGCGCAGCTGAGGCTGCAGAGAAGGGGACTGGAGAATCTGTGTCCTCAGTCCCTTTCCCTGTCTCAAAGGGGAGATATCAGGGGTCTGATAAAAAAAAGGAAAAATAATAAATAATTTAAGTTTCAATTGTAAAAAATAATAAAAAATAAAATAAAAAAAACACTGACACCGTCCATCCCCCCCCCCCCCCCCCCAAAAAAAAGAGAGCATTGTAAAAAAATAACAAAAAATATATAAATTGTAAAAAATAATAAAAAATAATGTGTAAAAAAAAAATTATTACATTTAAAATTACTGACACAGTCCCCGCCTCATCAGTGCCACCCATCAGTGCCCATCAGTGCTGCATATTAGCGCCACTGTCACATGACTATTAAAAAGTATCGTAATCGTTATCGGCGAGTACTTGAAAAAAAGTATCGGTACTTGTACTCGGTACTTGTACTCGGTACTTGTACTCGGTCTTTAAAAAGTGGTATCGGTGCAACCCTAATGACTATATCTATGACTCATGACACATTAGTTCGATGGTCCCCCTTATGCTGTGCGGAGAGTATGAGAGCCCGCTCTGAGTTGGCGTGCGTTCAACTCACACTAGGATTTAGGCACAGTGCGTAACTGCTAGTGTGAGTGGAACGCACGCCAGCTCAGAGCAGGCTCTCATCCTCACCGCACAGCACAGGAGCTTTGAATATATTTTTTGCCCTAGTTTTTGATATTGCAGGTTTATGTATGTTAACCCATAAGGCGGCTCAATACATTTTTACGCTATGAGTTTTTTTCTTCATTTATCTCCACTATACCCTACCACTGGAACGACCGGACACTGAGGGAAAACACATCGGAGAGAGGGTGAAAAATACACCTGCGTCATAGAGACCACCCAAGCATTATTTGACTCTTTAGCTGGGTCAACGCCATCTGGTGAGTGGTAATTTTGTACTTTATGTCACATGAGGTCGCCAGGTGGCTCCACCCCTTTCCTATATAAGACAGTCAAACAGCGGAGCCTGCAGTAGGTGGTTATCCGTTGACAGCGGAACATTTTTTTCCAGGTCTGGCAGTGGCAGCGGCATCGTGATTGAAGATGGATCTACATCGGTGGGACATTGTTTGTTTGGTTTTTTTTTTGTTTGTTTTTTTTTATTGTCTGGGAAGAATGGTGCTTACATTGTTAGTCATTTGGTGGAATTCCCCTTACATTTGTGGCCAGTGGGAAGAATGGCCCTTACATTGGTTGTCAGTGGGAAAAATGTCCCTTACATTGGTGGTCAGTGGGAAGAATGGCCCTTAGATTGTTAGTCAATAGGAAAAATGTTCCTTACATTGGTGGTCAATGGGAAGAATGTTCCTTACATTGGTTGTCAGTAGGAAGAATGTCCCTTACATTGGTGGTCAGTGGGAAGAATGTCCCTTACATTGGTGGTCAGTGGGAAGAATGTCCCTTACATTGGTTGTTAGTGGGAAGAATGTCCCTTTAAATTGGTGGTCAGAGGGAAGAATGGCCCTTAGATTGTTAGTCAATGGGAAAAATGTTCCTTACATTTGTGGTCATTTGGAAGAATGTCCCTTACATTGGTGGTCAATGGGAAGAATGTCCCTTACATTGGAGGTCAGTGGGAAGAAAGTTCCTTACATTGGTTGTCAGTGGGAAGAATGTTCCTTACATTGGTGATCAGTGGGAAGAATGGCCCTTACATTGTCCATCAATGGGAAGAATGGCCCTTTCATTCTCTGTCAATGGGAAGAATGTCCCTTACATTCTTATACAATAGGAAGAATTCTACTTACCTTATCTGTTAATGGGAAGAATGCCGCACACTTATGCTCCTGCTGTCCACACCTCACTAGAAGGATATCAGGGTCTGCTCATAGGGCAACCGCAAGGGTCTCAATTGTTATCGCAAATATCAGGGGGGATAAAGGGCAGCCCTGCCTATAACAAAGCATCCTAGGAATCATACAGCCTAAAGTGATAATCTGGACTGGGAAACATCCTAGTTTAATATACTATAATCACTGTAATATTGGATAAAATTTGATATCAATGCAGCTTGGACATGAGCACAATATGGCTTCTCCTAATTGCAAAGGCTCTATAATAAGGCCAACATCAAAATGGACTATACAGTATGAATGCATGAGTTCATTATCATCTGACCAGTAGGACTCCTGAGCTAATTACTGCCCCCCCCACACCTGGCCAGCACGGTTCCTGAAGGGGGATGGATTGGATGGACATCCTGTGTGATCATCTGCTCAAAAGAAACTCATCCCAAAGGCCTCCTTTACACCTGAGCAACACTGCCATATTGATTTTTTTTGCCCGTTTTTGTGTTTTCGGAAAGGCACCATTTATTTTGAAAGGGCCTACCTCCGCTTCATAAATGCACCAAAGAAGCTCATGTACCAAATTTTGGCACTGAGCCAGGCGTGTTTTTTGTCACGTGACAATCGCTGTAAAATCTCACCGTTTTTGGGGTGCCATTAAGAAATAAAGCTTTACACACTTTGTTGCGATTCTGAAATCGCAGGCAAAAATCGCGTGACTCTGCCCGCTATTTCAATATGCTAAAAGGGTGTGAACAGGGCCTTTACAATGACCCACTCCCACTGTGATTGGACACAGCAGGAGCCGAACAGTGGGGGTCCGGTGGACCCGATGTCCACCTGGACCTGCTGATCATTCCCCACAGAGCATGCAAACACTGTTAAAGTCTATGGGACACAAACATGAAAAATCAAAAGTGCTCATTTTAAAGGCTTATATGCAAGTTATTGTCATAAACGTGTTTGGGGACCCAGGTCCTGCCCCAGGGGACATGTATCAATGCAAAAAAAAGTTTTTAAAAACAGTAGTTTTTCGGGAGCAGTGATTTTTATAATGCTTAAAGTGAAACAATAAAAATTAAATATTCCTTTAAATATCGTGCTTGGGGGTGTCTTTAGTCTGCCTGTAAAATAGCGCATCTTCCCTGTGTTTAGAACAATACCACAGCAAAATGACATTTCTAAAGGAAAAAGTATTTTAAAACTGCTCGCAGCTGTAATGAATTGTCGGATCCTGGAATTATAGATAAAAATCATTGAAAAAAGTGGTATGGGGTCCCCCCAGTCCATTGACTGGCCCTTTGGGTCTGCTATAAATATTAAGAGGAGCCCCGCACCAAAAAAAAATGCGTGCCCAAAAAAAAATAAAAAATGCGAGACCCCAAAGTACCCTTCCCATGTTGAGGGAAAGTGGCCTGGTATGGTTCAGAGGGGGGCGCTCTCTCGTCCCCCCTTTTCCTGCTGCCTGCCATGTTGCGTGCTCAGATAAGGGTTTTGTATGGATTTTTGGGGGACCCCTACGCCATTTTTAAAAAAAAATTGGCGCAGGTTTCTCCTTAATATCCATACCAGACCTGAAGGGACTGGTATGGATTTTGGGAGGACCCCCACGCATTTTTTTTTTTGGTGCGGGGTTCCCCTTAACCACTTGCTGACCGGGCCATAACCAAAAGACGGCTGCAGCGCGGTCTTGCATCAGGGATCACGGTAAATGGCCGCTGACAGCTGCCGTTTACCACGTGATCGCTCCGTCAAATGACGGAGTGATCACTTGTAAACAAATCGGCATCATGTCCGGTTCCCTTCTCCCCTCTCTATACAGATCGTACAGAGAGGGGAGAGATCAGGTGCTGCAGCACTGTGGGCTGAATGTGCAGTGCCCACAGCGCTGTTCTGTGCCTATTCCAGCACTCATCCAGCCATCCATCCATCCATGATCAGCCATCCTCAGCATTACTTATCCATTACTCATCCATCCTCACTAATACTCACCCATCCATGCTCAGTCCTCAGCCATACCCAGCCATCCCATCCACACTCAGCCATACCCACCCAACCATACTCAGACATACTCAGCCATACCCACTCAGCCGTACTGAGCCATCCCATACATAATCAGCCATACCCAGCCATCCACATTCATGGCTCAACCATGCTTAATCCATCCCCATACAAGGCTCATCCATGCCACTACAGTGCCTCAAAGTGTAATAGGTAGTCAAATTACATTGGACATTTATGCCCGTAGAACGCCTGATGGTGTTCCCTGCATGTTGGGCCTCTGTATGTGGCCAGGCTGTGTAAAAGTCTCACACATGTGGTATCACCGTACTCAGGAGTAGGAGACAATGTTTTGGGGTGTAATTTTTGCCATGTACATGTTATGTGTTAGAATATTGTATAAATTGACAACTTTGTGTAAAAAAAATGCATTTTCATTTTCTTTCCACATTTTCCAAAAACTTGTAGAAAAAAAGTACATGTTTAACCACTTCCCGCCCGCCCTATAGCGGATTGACGTCCGGGAAGTGGTTGTGTTATCCTGACTGGACGTCATATGACGTCCAGCAGGATAACATGCCGCAGCGCGCCCCCAGGGGCGCGCATCGCGGCGATCGGTGGAGCGGTGTGTCAGTCTGACACACCGCTACACTGATCTTGGTAAAAAGCCTCCGGCGGAGGCTCTTTACCACGTGATCAGCCGTGTCCAATCACGGCTGATCACGCTGTCAATAGGAAGAGCCGTTGATCGGCTCTTCCTCACTCGCGTCTGACAGACGCAAGTAGAGGAGAGCCGATCGGCAGCTCTCCTGGCAGGGGGGGTCTGCGCTGATTGTTTATCAGCGCAGCCCCCCCGCAGATCACCCCACTGGACCACCAGGGATCGCCACTAGGACCACCAGGGAAGGGGCAACGTGGATGGCCAGGTATGTACCCCATGGCCATCCACATGTGCCTAATCTGTGCCAATCAGTGCCCACAAATGGGCACTGATTGGCACTATTATGCCAAAGATCTGCCCAGCAATGCCCAGATCTGCCCAGCAATGCTATATCAGTGCCACCTGTCATTGCCCATCTGTGCCACCTGTCATTGCCCATCAGTGCCACCTGTCAGTGCCCATCTGTGCCCATCAGTGCCCACCTATCAGTGCCCATCAGTGTCACACATCAGTGCCACACATAAGTACCCATCAGTGGCACCCATATATGCCAATCAATGCCACCTACGAGTGCCCATCAGTGCTGCCTATGTGTGCCCATCGGTGCCATCTATGAGTGCCCATCAGTGCCACATACCAGTGCCACCTATCAGTGCCCATCAGTGCCACCTATCAGTGCCCATCAGTGCCGCCTATCAGTGCCCATCATCAGTGCCCGTTAGTGCCACCTCATCAGTGCCACCTCATTGGTGCCACCTTATCGGTGCCCATCAGTGCCGCCGTATCAGTGCCCATCAGTGCAGCTATATCAGTGCCCATTATTGAAGGAGAAAGCGTACTTATTTACAAAAAAATTTTACAGAAACAAAGAAAAACTTGTTTTTTTTCGAAATTTTTTATCTTTTTTTCGATCTTTTTTTATTTTTTGCGCAAAAAATAAAAACCGCAGAGGTAATCAAATACCACCAAAAGAAAGCTCTATTTGTGGGAACAAAATGATAAAAAAATTGTTTGGGTACAGTGTAGCATGACCGCGCAATTGTCATTCAAATTGCAACAGCGCTGAAAGGTGAAAATTGGGCTGGGCGGGAAGGTGTCTAAGTGCCTGGTATTGAAGTGGTTAAAAGACTTGAAATGCCTCATAGATTATACATTGGGGTGTTTTCTTTCCATAATGGGGTCATTTTTTGGGCGTTTTTATTGTCCTGATGCTCTAGGGCCTTCAAAAGTGCAAGAGGTAGTCAAGAAATTAGATGTGTAATTTATGCTCCAAGAACGCCTGAAGGTGCGCCCTGCATGTTGGGCCTCTGAATGTGGCCACGGTGTGTAAAAGTCTCACAGATGTGGTATTGCCATACTCAGGAGTAGTAGTAGAATGTGTTTTGGGGTGTAATTTGTACTATGCATATGCTGTGTGTGAGAAATAACCTGCTAATATAACAATTTTGTGAAAAAAAAAAAGAAAAAGAAAAGAAAATCTTGGTTTTGTAAAGAACTGTGGGAAAAAATTAAAACTTCAAAAAACTCACCATGCCTCTTACTAAATACCTTTGAATAACTACTTTCCAAAAAGGGGTCATTTGGGGGGTATTTGTACTGTCCTGGCTTGTTAGGGTCTCAAGACATGAGCTAGGCCGTCAGTTCATCAGGTGTGATCGCTTGTAGACTCTATAACTTTCACAAAGACCAAATAATATACACCAATTTGGATTATTTTCACCAAAGATATGTAGCAGTATAAAATTTGGCCAACATTTATAAAGAAAAATTACTAATTTGCAAAATTTTATAACAGAAACAAAGAAATTTTTTTTTTTTTTTTACAGAACTTTCTGTCTTTTTTTTAATTTATAGCGCAAAAAATAAAAAACCCAGCGGTGATTAAATACCACCAAAAGAAAGCTCTATTTGTGTTAAAAATAGGACAAAAATTTCATATGGGTACAGTGTTGCATGACTGAGTAATTGTCATTCAAAATGTGAGAGCACCGAAAGCTGAAAATTGGTCTGGTTGGAAAGGGGGTTTAAGTGCCCAGTGGTTAAGTGGTTAATATTCATACCAGAATAAATTAAACCTAAGGCTAAAGTGGGACTTTAATTGAGGCAGTGAACTACACATACGCCTCCATCCCCGATACATTGAACAAAAGGGAAAAACTAAATGGTGGGACTTTAAATGAAGCAGCCACTACGTAATATAAACCAATCAATATACCAATGTTTATTATTTGCAAGGTTTGTACATAACCCAAGGGGTAATAAATAGTAAATAAATATAGCAATGCACTAATGGGTCTAAATGAGCGGATCTGGACAATACAAAGTAGTACATGGTAGGTTCATTAACAAGAAAGTAATATATAACAGTATAATATGTTAATGAACAGTGGTTGACAAGATCAGGACATTCCACACCAATGTAAAGCTGATATAACAGTGTACATCATTTTAACTTAGGTCTGTGAACCCCAATAGTAACAAAGGCAATCTTAGGGTATAAAAGCAAGGGTAGATTGATTCATAAAAGTAAATAAAGTAAAATATAAATATTGAACATAAATACTGTGACAACGCATCATAGGAAAGCTCTACGCGTTTCGTGGTTATACCACTCGTCAGGAGCAGATGCAGTAATAGGGGGTATCTATAATGAAATAATTACCAGAATGAGTATAATATAAAATATACAATTGTAAAAAATGTATAAGAATATTCATACCAGACCCAAAGGGACTGGTAATGGACTGGGGGGGGGGACCCATGCCATTTTTTTCAATGATTTTTATGTATATTGCCGAGACCCGACAATTCATTACAGCCGCGATCAGTTTTGAATGAAATTTTTTCCTTTAGAAAATGTCATTTTGCTGTGGTATTGTTCTAAACATGGGAAAGTTGCACCACTTTACAGGTATACTATAGACACCCCCCAGGCACAATATTTAAAGGAATATTACATTTTTATTGTTTCGCTTTAAGCATTATTGAAATCACTGCTCCTGAAAA
Organism: Lithobates clamitans; assembly: GCA_037952925.1. Taxonomy (NCBI): domain Eukaryota; kingdom Metazoa; phylum Chordata; class Amphibia; order Anura; family Ranidae; genus Lithobates; species Lithobates clamitans. The sequence goes on along the minus strand of JBBGZY010001582.1, from coordinate 475,362 downwards.
AACGTCCGCTTTTAAAAACTTTTTTTTTTGCATTGATACATGTCCCCTGGGGCAGGACCCGGGTCCCCAAACACTTTTTATGGCAATAACTTGCATATAAGCCTTTAAAATGAGCACTTTTGTCTGTTTATGTTGTCCCATAGACTTTAACGGTGTTCCACGGCTTTCAAATTTGCAGTGAACCCGGCATAACAGGCGAACACCCAATGTTCGAGTTGAACTTGCGTTCGACTCGAACATTGGGCTCATCCCTACACACCTCTCCTGCAACCACAAGTAATAGCCCGGATCGGGAGACATCCTCAAATAATTCTATACACACAGCTGAGCTCTGGATATAGAGCAGAATAATAATAAGCAGACTTACCTAGATGGTAATGTCGGGGGTAATGGAGTCCGGGTCGATCGATGTCACAGATCACTGGTACTGCAGCAGTCCCTGTTCTCCCCGGAGAGCTTGGGAGAAATGAACCTTCTCATGGAGGAACCATGAAAGAATGTTTCTGATAATAACCAAAAGGAAACTATATTCTCTACATACTATGCTCTCATTAGGCTGTATCATGACCCCCCCCCCCCTTTTCGCAATGACACAAGTAGAGTTGACAACCCTCTGCTACTTTTTTTAATGACAAATCTTGGAGACATTTATCCTCAGAGCACATTTTTTAATGACAACCTGAATAATGACTGAAATTCCTATTAGAAACTAAAAGAGTTGATATGTAAAGGGTAAGGTCACCGTTGCAGAAACAAAATAAAAAAATGCACATCCTGCATGCTCTCTGAAAAAAATGTGCATTTATTATTTTTTTTCCTGCAGGAGCCTGGACAGCATTGCACCATTAATCGGTAGATCGCGGGTACAATGTGGGCTCCTGTAGACGTGTCCTCCAGCTTTGTGCCCGGACCTCTGTACAGACACTCTGTTTGAAAGCTGGAGGACATGTCATTGAAGTTCGAAACTGTTTATGACCGGTTTGTCCAGCTCAGAGGTGTTTTGTTTGTTGCATTCATACGAAAGTTCTTTATGCACCCTAAAGGTTCTCTAGAAACTCCCTTGTGAGGATTTAAAGTGATTGTAAAGTCTCTTTTTAAAAAAAAACAAAAACAAACATGTTATAATTACCTGCTCTGTGTAATGGTTTTGTACAAAGCAGCCCGGATTAGACGTGCAATTAGTTTTTCGAATTAACGAAAACCCATTTAACAATTTTTTTTTTTAATATTCGGAAATTCGAAAATTCGGAAATCCGAAAATAAGAATGAAAATCCGGAAATTCAAAAGAACGAAAATATGAAAATTCGAAAATAGTAACTTAACTATTACTAAACTTTTAAATTATAGGTATTGGAATTTCCTTTCAAATTTGGCTGTTAGTGAACATGACGAATACGAATTTATCCGAGGTTAAGAATTATCCAAAATAACTAAATAAACGAATAGGACGTAACAAATTACTTTTCACGTAACAAATTATTATTTGTTATTAATTTGTTCCATTCCATTTGCTCAGATTTAGATTTAGATCCATTCGTTATTTTGGATAATTCGTAACTTCAAATAAATTCGTCTTCGTTAGGTTCACTAACAGCAAAATTTGAAAAGAAATTCCAACAACTATAATTGAATAGTTATTTATTATTAGTTAGTTATTATTTTGGATTTTTTTTATTTTCGGATTTTCAAATTTTCGGATTTTCAAATTCGTGCGGATTTTCGAAAATTCCAAATTTCCAAATCTTCGGTTTTTAGAATTTTTGGGATTTTCGAATTTTGAATTTACGAATTTTTGAATTTACGAAAAAAACAAATGAAACAAAAACTAACACCTTTTTCAGCAGTGCACATGTCTAGCCCGGCTCCTCCTCTCCTTGGGTCCCTCGCTGGTGCTCCTGGCTTCTCCCTTCTGCCCGGTGCCCCCACAGCAAGCAGCTTGCAATGGGGGAACCCGAGCAGGCACCCTCCCAATCAGCAGCTACGTGTGTCCATTTAGACACGGAACCGTGGCGTGGCCCCACCCCCTCCGTCTCCTGATTGGCTTACTGGCTGTGATTGACGAGTGTGAGTGCCGGGAGAGGCAAGGCTGTTGTGGACGTCGCTGGATTTAGAGGGAGTCCAGGTAAGTATTGAGGTGGGCTGGGGCCACTGCAGCACAGAGAAGGTTTTTTTTACCTTCATGCATAGAATACACCTTTACAACCACTTTAAGTTGAAAAATAGACATGTGCAATTCGTTTAGTTCCAAATTTGTTTTTTAAGTACTTATTTAATTACTTATTTAATTTTGACAAATTTGTTAATTCCAAATTTTTAAATTTCCGAATTTCGAATTTCCGAATTTCCGAATTTTCGAATTTTGAATTTCTGAATTTCAAATTTTTGAATTTTCAAATCTTCAGATTTTTGGAATTCGAAAATTTGGAAATTCAAGAATTCGAAAATCCGAAAATTAAAAAATCTGAAAAAAAAGAAAGAAAATCAGTAAAATTAAAAATAATTACTAACTATTAAATTATAGGTATTGAAATTTGGAATGTAACAATCTAATAATAGTAAATAATAATAACAAAAACCTTTTTATTATTATTATTTATTATTAATTTGTTCCATTCCATTTGTTTAGATGCGGCATTCGTTATTTCGGATAACTACAGATAAATTTGTATTCGTTACGTTACACAAACAGCCAAATTTGAAAAGAAATTTTAATACCTATAATTTAATAGTTAGTTATTATTTCGAGTGTTACTGATTTTCTTTCTTTTTTTCAGATTTTTGAATTTTCGGATTTTCAAATTTTTGAATTTTCAAATTTTGAAAATCCGAGAATTTGAAAATTCGAAAAATCCGAATTTAGAATTTCCAAAAGAAGCAAAAAAACGAATAAAACGAAAATGAACACATTTTTTGTCAATGTCTATTGAAAAATATGTAAATTTAAGGTGACATGAAGACATTACCTTCCTCTCGTATTTTCTATTTCTTTAACTACCTTCTTTTGATCAGCAGCAAACTGTGTGTTCCAATTTATCTCCATTAATTTTATTCTTCATCTGTATTATGCAAAACTTTTCATGGGGTGTGGTGTTTGGTGGATGTACGGTGTCACCAGGGAGGACAACTAACTTACAGGCAGGAGAGTTGCTAGAGAGATCCAAGTCCTCAGACAGAGGGTCAGAGGAAAGAGAAGAGAGCAGCAGTCATCAGGCTGGTGGTCAGATGATGCAAACCCATTTGTAAAAGTGATAAGTGTTAGGACGTCTATACACATGTAGCGTTCCCCTCCCGTAGGGGCTGCTGAAAGTTGTGGTCCACCTGTCACCCCTGCCCAGCCCAGCATTCACCTCTCAGTCACTCTTGAGACAATGAACAGTCCTGTGCTTATTTTTTTGTTTATTCATTAAGGGGATTTAAACCTGGATGGGTAAGGGGTTTATGGGATGCCCAGAGATCAATGGATGGATCAATAAATGATCAATAGGAACTTCTATGTACACTTTGCAACTCCAGTCTTCTCCAGCACATCACTTGCTGACTGTTATGCCCCGTACACACGATCCGACAACAAAACCTTGGATTTTTGTTCTAAGGACGTTAGCTCCAACTTGTCTTGTCCCGGCCCCCCCACCCTATGTAAATCAGTATGGGGTACATCGTACCCCTACCCATTCACCTGGGGGAAAAAGTGTCAATAAAAAAACACACTACACAGGTTTTAAAAGTAATTTATTAGGCAGGTCCGGAGGTCTTCTTCCAACTTTGGGGGTCTTTTTCCGACTTCGGGGGTCTTCTTCCGACTTCTCCGCTCTCCGGCCTCTTCTCCCGGTGTCCGGTTCTTCTCCCGCTCTCCGGCCTCTTCTCCCGGTGTCCGGTTCTTCTGCCGGTCTCCTTCACTATCTTCTGCTCTTTTGCTGCTCTCTTGCTAGCGGTGGCCCGGTCTTTGCCGTCTTGTTCCTTTTTCTCTTCTTCCTCCGATGTTGACACTATGCTGTCTCCCGCTGTTATGCTGTGTAAGTGGTGCGCAATCACTTATATAGGCATGGGGCGTGGTCACCGGGTGTTGTCACCCGGTGACCCCGCCCCTTATGATGTCACAGTCCCATCATGCCCCGGGACAACATCGGAAGAAGAGAAGAAGAGAAGAAGGAATAAGACGGCGAAGACCGGGCCACCGCTAGCAAGAGAGTGGCAAAAGAGCAGAAGTGTGTTTTTTTATTGACACATTTTGCCCCAGGTGAATGGGTAGGGGTACGATGTACCCCATACTCATTCACATAGGGTGGGGGGCCGGGATCTGGGGGCCCCCTTATTAAAGGGGGCTCCCAGATTCCGATAAGCCCTCCACCCGCAGACCCTGACAACCAATGCCAGGGTTGTCGGGAAGAGGCCCTTGTCCTCATCAACATGGGGACAAGGTGCTTTGGGGTGGGGGGGCCACAGCACGCCCCCCTGTCCCAAAGCACCCAACCCCTCCATGTTGAGGGCATGTGGCCTGGTACGGTTCAAGAGGGGGGGCGCTCGCTCGTCCCCACCCCCTTTCCTGACTGGCTGGGCTGCGTGCTCGGATAAGGGCCTGGTATGGATTTTGGGGGGACCCCCACGCCAATTTTTCGGCGTAGGGGGTTCCCCTTAAAATCCATACGAGACTTAAGGGCCTGGTATGCTCCTGGGGGGAACCCATGCCGTTTTTTTATTTCAAATTTGGCGCGGCGTTCCCCCTCATGATTCATACTAGACAGCTGTCAGTACTGCCTGTCGCTCATCGCAAAAGGAAAAAAAAGTTTTCTTTTCCCAATGAGCAAGCCAGCGCGAGATGCACAGTACCCTGTCGCCGAGAACCTGTGCGATGGGATCGCGCTGAAAACACAATCTCGCGGTCAGGTACTGTACACAAGGTCGGACTTTCAGCCAACAAGCTCACATCCAACATTTTCTGACGGAAAATCTGATCGTGTGTACGCGATCTCTCCAGCACAACACTTCACTTCCAGGTACAGCTAGCACATGGTTAGGCCCAACTCGGACTCAGTCAGGCCTTAGTGACTGCCATTTGCAGGCAGGGACCGCGGGCCCCTTTTTATGTAGCAAAGATATTAGGAAAGTCTTTAGTGCTAGCTGTCCTATAATGGACCAATGCTCCCAGCTCCTTCAGGCCCAGCCAGCCCTCCTGGCTCCAGCTGCCTCAATCCACTGCCCATAACATCACAGTCCTTACTGCTAGCTCTGCACTCATCCCAGACTGCACACTCCCAGTCCTCTCAGGCGTGCCTTCCCAGTCCTCCCGACTGTGCCTGTCACTCACCAGCCCTCCTGGCTGTGACCGGTGGTTCTCTCCTGAAGACTTGCCAGGCAACACTAGCTCCTGTTGTCCTCTTTGGTTCCTCTCTGTGCCTCCTATCCAGATCCTTCTTGTAAGTTTGAGAAGGGCTCCGCCCTGCACCCAAACACCAGGCCCAAGGTCACCCCCCAGACTGGTGAGCGCCCTCAAAGGCCCGACAACTTACTGCTCCATCTCCAGTTCTTCCACCCCCTAACCCCTCCTCAGCTGGCTGACCCTGGGTATATCAAGGAGGCTTTCACCCATGGCAATCCACCTCTCTTCCCTCCTTTTTTTCTAGAATCCCCTAGAAGCAAGAGGGAGGTGACAGATGAATGATGCTGCACTTGAGTCACCAGCTGCTATTCTCTGAGCCACTCCCAGCCCATATACACTAAAACAAAAAGGCTAAATTTGCCTATTCTCACATCAAAATCCTAACCTCTAGCACCTACCTATATAGAGGGTGCTACACATGGATCAAACCGGATAAATTTTGATCCATGTATGGGTGCTAATGATCGACTTCTGTACAACCACCTTGTTGGATTTTCCCCACTTGATCAGCACAGAAGGCTATAGCCAGCAACGCTAATCAGTGTATTTTAATGGTGGGGAAGCCGCCTGTTGTTAGAATACAATAGCTCAGCGGGGAGGATTCCAGCAACCTATTAAGAGGAGCAAATCCTGTAGCTGCTGAATTTAATATAAGGACACTTACCTGTCCAGGGATCCTGCAATGTCCTCACCCGCACTTCCTGTGCTGGGATAACAATGTTTCTGCTCCATAAATACAAAAAAATGAGCGTTGTCATCCTAGGACAGGAGGTGTGTTAATTATTATTATTCAGGATTTGCAGGATCTCACAAAAGTGAGTACACCCCTCACATTTTTGTAAATATTTTATTCTATCTTTTCATGTGACAACACTGAAGAAATGACACTTTGCTACAATGTAAAGTAGTGAGTGTACAGCTTGTATAACAGTGTAAATTTGCTGTCCCCTCAAAATAACTCAACACACAGCCATTAATGCCTAAATCGCTGGCAACAAAAGTGAGTACACCCCTAAGTGAAAATGTACAAATTGGGCCCAAAGTGTCAATATTTTGTGTGCCCACCATTATTTACCAGCACTGCCTTAACCCTCTTTGGCATGGAGTTCACTAGAGCTTCACAGGTTGCCACTGGTGTCCTCTTCCACTCCTCCATGACGACATCACGGAGATGGTGCATGTTAAAGACCTTGCACTCCTCCACCTTGCATTTGAGGTTGCTCCACGGATGCTCAATAGGGTTTAGGTCTGGAGACATGCTTGGCCAGTCCATCACCTTTACCCTCAGCTTCTTTAGCAAGGTAGTGGTCATCTTGTAGGTGTGTTTGGGGTCATTATCATGTTGGAATACTGCCCTGCGGTCCAGTCTCTGAAGAGAGGGGATCATGCTCTGCTTCAGTATGTCAGTATGAACTGTAGCTCCCCAGTGCCGGCAGCACTCCCACCACCATGCTTGACTGTAGGCAAGACTCACTTGTCTTTGTACTCCTCCCCTGGTTGCCGCCACACACGCTTGACACCATCTGAACCAAATAAGTTTATCTTGGTCTCATCAGACCACAGGACATGGTTCCAGTAATACATGTCCTTAGTCTGCTTGTCTTCAGCAAACTGTTTGCTGACTTTCTTGTGCATCATCTTTAGAAGAGGCTTTCTTCTGGAACGGCAGCCATGCAGACCAATTTGATGCAGTGTGCGGCGTATGGTCTGAGCAATGACAGGCTGACCCCCCACCCCTTTAATGCTGGCAGCACTCATATGTCTATTTCCCAAAAGACAACCTCTGGATATGACGCTGAGCATGTGCACTCAACTTTGGTCGACCATGGCGAGGCCTGTTCTGAGTGGAACCTGTCCTGTTAAACCACTGTATGGTCTTGGCCACCGTGCTGCAGCTCAGTTTCAGGGTCTTGGCAATCTTCCTATAGCCTAGGCCATCTTTATGTAGAGCAACAATTCTCAATAACTCAACACATAGCCATTAATGTCTAAACCGCTGGCAACAAAAGTGAGTACATCCCATTCTTTTCTCTTGCCACTCGCCGACAGGCCTTCAGCAACTGAGGGTGGATCTTGTTCTTAGTGGACCCATCTTCTCCCAGTACTGATGATAACAGTCTCCTTACCAGGTCAATATTCATCCCTACCAGTATCGAGTTTCGCCCAGCTGCCGGGTGGCCTGGGGCACATGACAGCCAAGGTGTCGAAGGCCTCTACTTTCCCGACAGCCGCTGGCCCAAAGGATATTTGGATAGGGATGTATTCGTCATATGGGCACTTAGCAGTTCTTCTAATTCTCCAAATCACCAGTTCTCCAAGTTTGCGTAGAGGAATGTGACTCAGATGTTTGTCGTAGAAGTCTCGATACAACAGCGTGACCTGAACCCCAGTGTCTAATATGGCCCTGGTGTAGATACCCTCTATTTGTACAGACACAATCCGGGACGGCCCCACTAGCTTCTCTGGAAAGCTTTCTGCATTGTTCTGGGTAGGGTTGGGCTTGCAGTCCCTCAGTCCCTCTTGGGTGTCCTCTGTGGGGACCTAACAGTAACCCTAGGCGGTGACACTGGGTTGTTTCTGGTAGAACTAGGCTTGCAATCTCTCTTAGGTGTGTTCTGATAGGACCTAACCATGGCCCTGGGTGATGGCGAAGCATCGACCCTCTGTGCCCGGGTCCCTGACCCCGGTGCCGAGTTACTTGACTGCAAAGACGGGGAGGGTATGTGTGTCACACCTTTCTTCTGTTTCCTCCTCCTGGCCCTTCTCCTCCCTTTCAATTCTGGAGCTCTGTTTCTCAGCTGGCTCCCTCACTGAGACCCCCTGAAGTTCCCCGCCTGCTGATCTTTGAACAATTTCTGTAGTATCTTCACCAGTTCTGCCAACAGCTCAGCACTTACATCCTTCTGTAGACACTGAGCCTTGAAGTGCCCTGGGTCTCCACACTTGTAGCACTTCCGAATGCCCGCCTGCTCAGCCTGTGCTTTTGCCTGAGCTTCCATAACATGCAACAAAGCTTGCTGTACCTGCTCTTGAACCTGAACTCCATTCTCTGGCGACTTGACTGGAGTAACCTTTGGTGTGGATTGCATCACAGGGGCCTTGGAACACTCCCCCTACTCAGACTCCTAATCACCTTCCACCACACTGACATCCACTTTGGCTGATTGGACTGCCACCTTCTCACCCATCTCCAATAGGGCTTCCTCCTCCCTTACTAACCCCATCAGCTCTGGGTAGGAAGGGGCCTCCCGTGTTGCCTTCAATAGTAACCGGAGCACAATTGGATGGTTTGGCCTATCCCCTTGCAGGATCCGGTCCAGCCTGGCTGTACATCCTTTCAAATTTGCCGGCATGCCATTGGGTAGCGCGCCGGCCGGGAGCTCCGGAAATTCGGGTCACGAGTCCCGTGGACTCGATCACCGCGGGGATACGTTCATCTTGTTTACATTAGCATCTCCCAATTCTTCCTCCCCGTGAGGCGATCGTGGGTATCCCCTTCCGCTCCATGAGTTCTGCCTAGTGATAGTGTCACTGATCTCTGCTCCCTGTGATCGGGAGCAGAGATCAGTGATGTGTCACACGTAGCCATGCCCCCCCTGACCAGAGACTGCACTGAATCAATACATTCTGCAAGCATCTGTTTAGGACAAGCTGAGTACCGCTCAAAGAAAAAGGCTGAATCATCCTCCAACAACAAAACAGGGTAAACAGATCAGTGGGCTGCACTAAAGGAATCAGGCACAAAGGTAAGTGAAAAATATATATTTATTAAAGACACACATGCAAAACCAATAAACAGAAAACCATAAACAAGCAAAGAGATACAAAGAACACAAACCCCAAACACCTAATCTAACTAATATATATATACAAGGAAAGGGAACATGTATACATCAACAAGGCAGGGACGAGAGACAAGGGGAACAGGAGGCCAGATAGAGGGAGGAGAAGCAAGGGGGAGCTGGAAGCAGGAATCAGGGGACAAGTTTCAGGAACAGGGTACAGGAAACAGGTCAGGGCAGGAAGTGGATCAGGAATAGGGATGAGCTTCAAATTCGAGTCGAACTCATGTTCGACTCGAACATCGGCTGTTCGCCAGTTGGCCGAACAGCGAACAATTTGGGGTGTTTGCGGCAAATTCGATTGCCACGGAACACCCTTTAAAAGCCTATGAGAGAAATCAGAAGTGCTAATTTGAAAGGCTTATATTCATGGTATTGTCATAAAAAGTGTTTGGGGACCTGGGTCCTGCCCCAGGGGACATGGATCAATGCAAAAAAAAAGTTTTAAAAACAGACGTTTTTTCGGGAGCAGTGATTTTAATAATGCTTAAAGTGAAACAATAAAAGTGTAATATCCCTTTAAATTTCATACCTGGGGGGTGTCTATAGTATGCCTGTAAAGGGGCGCATGTTTCCCGTGTTTACAACAGTCTGACAGCAAAATGACATTTCAAAGGAAAAAAGTCATTTAAACTACTCGCGGCTATTAATGAATTGCCGGTCCGACAATACACATAAAAGTTCATTGATAAAAACGGCATGGGAATTCCCCACAGGGGAACCCCGAACCAAAATTAAAAAAAAAATGACATGGGGGGTCCCCCTAAATTCCATACCAGACCTGAAGGGCCTGGTATGGAATTTAGCGGGACCCCCACGTCATTTTAAGGGAACCCCGGACAAAATTTTTTTTAAAAATGGCGTGGGGTCCCCCTCAAAATCCATACCAGACCCTTCAGGTCTGGTATGGATTTTAAGGGGAACCCCGCGCCAAAATAAAAAAAAAACGACGTGGGGTCCCACCAAAAATCCATACCAGACCCTTATCCGAGCACGCAACCTGGCAGGCCGCAGGAAAAGAGGGGGGATGAGAGAGCACCCCCCCTCCTGAACAGTACCAGGCCACATGCCCTAAACATTGGGAGGGTGCTTTGGGGTAACCCTCTAAAACACCTTGTCCCCATGTTGATGGGGACAAGGGCCTCATCCCCACAACCCTTGCCAGTGGTTGTGGGGATCTGCGGGCGGGGGGCTTATCGGAATCTGGAAGCCCCCTTTAACACGGGGACCCCCTTCTTTCTTCTTTCTTCTATCTTCTTTCTTCTATCTTCTATCTTCCTTCAGTTTCTTCCTCCATCTTCTTCTTCTAGTTCTTCTGGTTCTTCCTCCGGTGTTCTCGTCCGGCATCTTCCTCCGCGGCGTCGGTGTCTTCTTCCCTTCTTCTCCTCGGGCCGCATGGAGGGAGGCTCCCGCTGTGTGACGCTTCTCTCTTCATCTTCTTCTCTCCATCTTCTTTTCGGGCCGCTCCGCATCCATGATGGCATGGAGGGAGGCTCCTGCTGTGTAACGCTTCTTCTCTTCTGACGGTTCTTAAATAACGGGGGCAGGGCCACCCGGTGACCCCGCCCCCTCTGATGCACGGGGACTTGACGGGAACTTCCCTGTGGCATTCCCCGTGATGTCAGAAGGGGGCGGGGTTACCGGGTAGCCTCATATAGAGGAGCCATAAGTTCTGATGCATTTGGAATCCAGTCCCTATATTATCCAGGTCCATATCCACCCCAAGACACACAGACTCTGGGAACTGTTCCTTCACCCATTGTTGTTTGTGCTAATTAACCCTGCAATTGTAGATCGCCTACAGATGGCTGCTATACTCTGCTCAGCGCCAGGGCTGGGCTCCCTTTGCCTGGGACTATCAGGAAATACCAGTTGAGAACTCTGAAATCCTGGCTGAAGAGTCAGCAAGGTGGCATGGTAACAGTGTGCTTTGCCCAACTGCCCCCGCACCTATGGACACAAAGGTCTTATGGCGGATGCAGCAAGTGCTTACTGACCTTGGTGATCCTGTTCCTGCATGGGATGATCTTGAATGGAGGATTGTGCCTGTCATCCAGCACCATGCCAGAGAATCGGCAGGGGAAAATTTGGAGATTAAATAGGAAATGAGTACAGCGCTGCCCCAATAATCGTGTGAGAAGGAAGGTTACACAGTAAGCAGCTGACACTCCTCTTAGACAAAAGGGAAATAAAATTAGGAACCATATACAGTGTAGCGCTATGAGTGTAAATATAATGGAAATACTAACAGAAATAAAATAAAACTAGGCCTAAACCATTACTGGGGGGCCACAACGAACAGTGCATCAAATTCAAAATTGCATGTAAAAATCTGAATACAGTACAAATTAAACAAAGTGCCACGTACTAACAAAATAAATTGATATAGTGTGAAAGCAATGTGAAGAAAAATGGGAGTGCTAAAAAATGAAACAAAATTGTTTTTTATGACAAAAATGTTCAAAAATATTAGAGATTATAATCTGAATGGGATTCAACACCCACCACCCAAAAAAAGTCTCTGAAAATTAAATAATAAAACAATGGTGAAGAACTTTCGCCAAGTGGGTAGATGAAACACCAGGTGGATGAAACTTCTAAATGAGTGTCGGGACCACCACCAAAGCATCAGAGGAGGCTTACCGGAACCAGGTGACTTGAAAAGACATACGTCTTACAAGTCCCAGAAAGCTTGTATAGCCACCAAGGCTGGCGGAATGGATCCTCAAACGTTCTCGACTTCCATTAGGAGAGGGGAGAGGAGAAAGGGTAGAGATCCTGTCGTAACCTCAAACGTCCAGACTCATCAACAGGCCAACCGGATAAAATTACATACCATGGGAGAAATAAAGCTCACATGGCATGATATCGTTTAAAACATAAATTTATTAAAAAAATATAGCAGAAACACTCACATTTGTGAAGATCAGAATAAGCTCAAAACAGTATGGTAAACGCGGTAATCGTAGGGAGTCCACCCAACATGTTTCGGCTAACGAGCCTTCATCTGGGGTGTGGAGCCCCCCTACCTCACCGCTATTTAAACTGAAAATGACCCCCACTGGGAGTGTCACAACACAGGAAGTGCCCATTGATATCACTTCCGGTTCAGAGGAAAACATGGAATGTATATAAGTTTTTTAGTGTTCTAGTCAGTGGTGTTAAACCGCTGGTGCTGATTTAGTAGCATTCCAGTGTAAAATTAATAAAAATAATAAATTAACCGAGTGAAAGATCTCAATATAAGTAAATGACCAGCCGACCCGGAAGTGCTCGGAATGTAACCAAGCCTCGGGGTCAGCCTGGTCCAATGGGCAGGTCAGAGCGCCATCGCGCTCCGCCCGCCGGGCGTGTCCGGATGGCATGGCCGTGCGCAATAGCGGAAGTCACAGGGGAGTGCCCGCTTGCGCACCAAGCCTCGCTTTCAAACAGCGTGTCCATAGGTCGGAGCGTCATCACGCCCCACCTATCGGATTCGACATCCGGAATTTGGATCGAGCCCGTCATGGTCGAAAGCTGCGCACGCGCATTCACCCCTCGGGACTCGACTACATCATCACGCCAGCTCATCTACCTAATTTAACTTCCTGCAATTGGGGGAGGACCCCAACGAGTCAGGGAAGGCCAGGACCACCTCCCGACACTCACCTAACCCGGGTTAGGTGTCAGCAGAGGTGGAAAAGTAAAATCTTGGAAAGTAATGCAAATTGTGAACATTTACACATACGGAATGAAATTAGGAATAGGTTAATGCTAAAATTTGTATGGGGACTGTAACCACAACCATATAGTGTTAAAAAAGCGACACTACCAATGGGGGCATCCCGAACAATCTATGTAAAACAACATAAACATAGAGGGCTGCTAATAACAGAAATATCATTAGACCTGGAGGCATCCACCGGGATACACAAATATATGTAAAGTGGTGATATCATATCCGATATAATACAATGTCGCAGCATGAAATATGTTTAGTAAAAAATTAATAAAAAGAGTATATATATACACCTGAAATTAATGTATAAAATATTGAATAAAAAATGGAAATAGAAATAGAAATACATATTGAAATATAGTTAAGAGAGATCACAGATAGTTATGCCTGATTAATAAATGAATTGATGTCCCACTCCACGTTAATACCTTGTGGGAAGTGGCAACCCAATTCGTAGATCCAGTAAGTCTCACGACGGGAGACCCCCCTCAGGGTTGATCCACCCCGCCAGGGGGCCACATATCTGTCGATAATGAGAAACTGGGTACCTTCAGGGTTCCGATCGTGGAATTCCCTATAATGGCGAGGTACAGTATGTTTAGTACTTCCCGCCTTGATAAGATTGATATGCTCTGAGACTCTGGTCGTGAAAGACCTAATAGTACGTCCTACATACTGTTTGCCACATGGGCAAGTTAGGAGGTAAACTACCCCCGTAGTCGCACAAGTGCAAAACTGTTTGATTTTGTAGGACCGGCCAGTCACCGTAGAGGAAAAAGTGTGGCTAGCTCTCCTACTATTGGTGTTATATTGACAGACCAAGCATTTCTTACAGGGATGAAAACCAGTCCAATTATGGAAAAAGGAAGGTTTACTAGGCGGATTAACTACATTAGGTGCAAGTCTGTTGCGAAGGGACGGAGCACCCCTAAAGACCACCTTAGGGGTTTCGGGCAATATAGGGCCCAAAATCTTATCTGTTTTTAAGACGTCCCAATGGTGTTCAAAAATCTTTCTGATGTGTTTGTGTTGAATCGAGAAAGATGTCATGAACGACCATTTAAAATCCTCATTGCCCTGTCTCGGTTTGTCCTCTAAGAGTGTTTGACGATCGGCAAGACAAGCATTATTTATTTCCATATCCAGATCTAAGGATTTATAACCCTTCTCCAAAAATCTATTTTTGAGAGACATTGCTTGGATCTTAAAGGTATTAAGATCACTGCAGTTCCTCCGCAATCGCAGGAACTGACTTTTAGGGACTGATCTGATCCAAGGGGCATGATGGCAACTATCGGTAGGAATATATCCATTCCGATCGGTGGATTTAAAATAGGTACTGAATACAAATTGGCCTTCTCTTCTCTCAATAGTCAGGTCCAAAAAATGGATGGAAGATAAGCTTGCTTCAAAAGACAAGACAATGTTCATGTTGTTATTATTAAGGGTCGCAAAAAAATTGGCCAAATCGTCCGAAGTCCCAGTCCATAGGAGGAGGATGTCATCTATGTAGCGAGCCCACAATAGAAGGTGTGGGCTCCGCATAGCATAGACGACATCCTCCTCCCATTTGGCCATAAATAAATTAGCCAGACTGGGGGCGAACTTAGCTCCCATTGCGACACCTTTATGTTGCCGGTAAAATCTACCATCGAACCAGAAGTAGTTGTGTTGAGTTGCGAACTCAATTAGTTCGATAATATAATCCACCTGGGGAGTGGCAAGGGAAACATCTCTGTCGAGAAAACTTTTAACCGCATCGATGCCCATATCTTGTGGAATGCAGGTGTAAAGTGATGCAACGTCCGCAGTTGCCATGAGGAGATCACCTGAATAGGACACATTAGAAAGTAATTTTATCACATCCTTGGTGTCCTTCAAATAGGACGGCATCTAAGTGACTGATGGCTGGAGGAAAAAGTCAATATACTTTCCAATTTTTGAGGTGACAGAGTCGATGCCACTAATTATTGGCCGACCAGGGGGATGTAGGGGGTCCTTATGGACCTTCGGCAGGTAATACATGACGGGTATACGTGGAGCAAGTGGGACTAAAAATGATCTCTCTTTTTTATTTAAAATATAAGAATTATACCCTTTAGACACCAGTCGTTGTAACTCTTTCTTGTACTTATGTGTAGGGTTACCTGGTAATTCAATGTATGTCTCATGATCTCCCAAAATGCGGTGCATTTCGTGGATATAGTCTGATTTGTTTAATAAAACGATGCCACCGCCCTTATCAGCGGGGCGGATGACTAAGTTTCTGTTGTCACATAGAGTCTTTAGGCCTGTTGGGGGTAAGGGATTGGGGAATTTACGTTTTAATGGAACGTTGGCTAGATCTCTCAACACTAATTCTTTGAACAGATTAATAGCTGGTGAGGGCTGTGTTGGAGGACTGAAAAGGGAGGGGTTGGATAAGCCTGAATGGACAGTGCCAGACGTTGCCGCCCTGGCTACGTTCCTAGAGGGATTAGAGATGATGTACCTCTGGACATTGATTTTCCTGATGTACTTTTGAATGTCGATAAAAGTATCGAACTTATTTAATTTGCACGGAGGGGCAAATTTAAGTCCTTTGTTGAGGATGGTTTTCTCTTCCTGAGTGAGAACAGTGTCACTCAGGTTGAAAACCCCCTGACAAGTTAAGTTCTTTGCCTCTTTTCGTCTCTGAATCCTCCTCCCTCCTCTGGACCCTCTCTTGTTTCCGGACCTCAGAGACGAAAAGAGGCAAAGAACTTAACTTGTCAGGGGGTTTTCAACCTGAGTGACACTGTTCTCACTCAGGAAGAGAAAACCATCCTCAACAAAGGACTTAAATTTGCCCCTCCGTGCAAATTAAATAAGTTCGATACTTTTATCGACATTCAAAAGTACATCAGGAAAATCAATGTCCAGAGGTACATCATCTCTAATCCCTCTAGGAACGTAGCCAGGGCGGCAACGTCTGGCACTGTCCATTCAGGCTTATCCAACCCCTCCCTTTTCAGTCCTCCAACACAGCCCTCACCAGCTATTAATCTGTTCAAAGAATTAGTGTTGAGAGATCTAGCCAACGTTCCATTAAAACGTAAATTCCCCAATCCCTTACCCCCAACAGGCCAAAAGACTCTATGTGACAACAGAAACTTAGTCATCCGCCCCGCTGATAAGGGCGGTGGCATCGTTTTATTAAACAAATCAGACTATATCCACGAAATGCACCGCATTTTGGGAGATCATGAGACATACATTGAATTACCAGGTAACCCTACACATAAGTACAAGAAAGAGTTACAACGACTGGTGTCTAAAGGGTATAATTCTTATATTTTAAATAAAAAAGAGAGATCATTTTTAGTCCCACTTGCTCCACGTATACCCGTCATGTATTACCTGCCGAAGGTCCATAAGGACCCCCTACATCCCCCTGGTCGGCCAATAATTAGTGGCATCGACTCTGTCACCTCAAAAATTGGAAAGTATATTGACTTTTTCCTCCAGCCATCAGTCACTAAGATGCCGTCCTATTTGAAGGACACCAAGGATGTGATAAAATTACTTTCTAATGTGTCCTATTCAGGTGATCTCCTCATGGCAACTGCGGACGTTGCATCACTTTACACCTGCATTCCACAAGATATGGGCATCGATGCGGTTAAAAGTTTTCTCGACAGAGATGTTTCCCTTGCCACTCCCCAGGTGGATTATATTATCGAACTAATTGAGTTCGCAACTCAACACAACTACTTCTGGTTCGATGGTAGATTTTACCGGCAACATAAAGGTGTCGCAATGGGAGCTAAGTTCGCCCCCAGTCTGGCTAATTTATTTATGGCCAAATGGGAGGAGGATGTCGTCTATGCTATGCGGAGCCCACACCTTCTATTGTGGGCTCGCTACATAGATGACATCCTCCTCCTATGGACTGGGACTTCGGACGATTTGGCCAATTTTTTTGCGACCCTTAATAATAACAACATGAACATTGTCTTGTCTTTTGAAGCAAGCTTATCTTCCATCCATTTTTTGGACCTGACTATTGAGAGAAGAGAAGGCCAATTTGTATTCAGTACCTATTTTAAATCCACCGATCGGAATGGATATATTCCTACCGATAGTTGCCATCATGCCCCTTGGATCAGATCAGTCCCTAAAAGTCAGTTCCTGCGATTGCGGAGGAACTGCAGTGATCTTAATACCTTTAAGATCCAAGCAATGTCTCTCAAAAATAGATTTTTGGAGAAGGGTTATAAATCCTTAGATCTGGATATGGAAATAAATAATGCTTGTCTTGCCGATCGTCAAACACTCTTAGAGGACAAACCGAGACAGGGCAATGAGGATTTTAAATGGTCGTTCATGACATCTTTCTCGATTCAACACAAACACATCAGAAAGATTTTTGAACACCATTGGGACGTCTTAAAAACAGATAAGATTTTGGGCCCTATATTGCCCGAAACCCCTAAGGTGGTCTTTAGGGGTGCTCCGTCCCTTCGCAACAGACTTGCACCTAATGTAGTTAATCCGCCTAGTAAACCTTCCTTTTTCCATAATTGGACTGGTTTTCATCCCTGTAAGAAATGCTTGGTCTGTCAATATAACACCAATAGTAGGAGAGCTAGCCACACTTTTTCCTCTACGGTGACTGGCCGGTCCTACAAAATCAAACAGTTTTGCACTTGTGCGACTACGGGGGTAGTTTACCTCCTAACTTGCCCATGTGGCAAACAGTATGTAGGACGTACTATTAGGTCTTTCACGACCAGAGTCTCAGAGCATATCAATCTTATCAAGGCGGGAAGTACTAAACATACTGTACCTCGCCATTATAGGGAATTCCACGATCGGAACCCTGAAGGTACCCAGTTTCTCATTATCGACAGATATGTGGCCCCCTGGCGGGGTGGATCAACCCTGAGGGGGGTCTCCCGTCGTGAGACTTACTGGATCTACGAATTGGGTTGCCACTTCCCACAAGGTATTAACGTGGAGTGGGACATCAATTCATTTATTAATCAGGCATAACTATCTGTGATCTCTCTTAACTATATTTCAATATGTATTTCTATTTCTATTTCCATTTTTTATTCAATATTTTATACATTAATTTCAGGTGTATATATATACTCTTTTTATTAATTTTTTACTAAACATATTTCATGCTGCGACATTGTATTATATCGGATATGATATCACCACTTTACATATATTTGTGTATCCCGCTGGATGCCTCCAGGTCTAATGATATTTCTGTTATTAGCAGCCCTCTATGTTTATGTTGTTTTACATAGATTGTTCGGGATGCCCCCATTGGTAGTGTCGCTTTTTTAACACTATATGGTTGTGGTTACAGTCCCCATACAAATTTTAGCATTAACCTATTCCTAATTTCATTCCGTATGTGTAAATGTTCACAATTTGCATTACTTTCCAAGATTTTACTTTTCCACCTCTGCTGACACCTAACCCGGGTTAGGTGAGTGTCGGGAGGTGGTCCTGGCCTTCCCTGACTCGTTGGGGTCCTCCCCCAATTGCAGGAAGTTAAATTAGGTAGATGAGCTGGCGTGATGATGTAGTCGAGTCCCGAGGGGTGAATGCGCGTGCGCAGCTTTCGACCATGACGGGCTCGATCCAAATTCCGGATGTCGAATCCGATAGGTGGGGCGTGATGACGCTCCGACCTATGGACACGCTGTTTGAAAGCGAGGCTTGGTGCGCAAGCGGGCACTCCCCTGTGACTTCCGCTATTGCGCACGGCCATGCCATCCGGACACGCCCGGCGGGCGGAGCGCGATGGCGCTCTGACCTGCCCATTGGACCAGGCTGACCCCGAGGCTTGGTTACATTCCGAGCACTTCCGGGTCGGCTGGTCATTTACTTATGTTGAGATCTTTCACTCGGTTAATTTATTATTTTTATTAATTTTACACTGGAATGCTACTAAATCAGCACCAGCGGTTTAACACCACTGACTAGAACACTAAAAAACTTATATACATTCCATGTTTTCCTCTGAACCGGAAGTGATATCAATGGGCACTTCCTGTGTTGTGACACTCCCAGTGGGGGTCATTTTCAGTTTAAATAGCGGTGAGGTAGGGGGGCTCCACACCCCAGATGAAGGCTCGTTAGCCGAAACATGTTGGGTGGACTCCCTACGATTACCGCGTTTACCATACTGTTTTGAGCTTATTCTGATCTTCACAAATGTGAGTGTTTCTGCTATATTTTTTTAATAAATTTATGTTTTAAACGATATCATGCCATGTGAGCTTTATTTCTCCCATGGTATGTAATTTTATCCGGTTGGCCTGTTGATGAGTCTGGACGTTTGAGGTTACGACAGGATCTCTACCCTTTCTCCTCTCCCCTCTCCTAATGGAAGTCGAGAACGTTTGAGGATCCATTCCGCCAGCCTTGGTGGCTATACAAGCTTTCTGGGACTTGTAAGACGTATGTCTTTTCAAGTCACCTGGTTCCGGTAAGCCTCCTCTGATGCTTTGGTGGTGGTCCCGACACTCATTTAGAAGTTTCATCCACCTGGTGTTTCATCTACCCACTTGGCGAAAGTTCTTCACCATTGTTTTATTATTTAATTTTCAGAGACTTTTTTTGGGTGGTGGGTGTTGAATCCCATTCAGATTATAATCTCTAATATTTTTGAACATTTTTGTCATAAAAAACAATTTTGTTTCATTTTTTAGCACTCCCATTTTTCTTCACATTGCTTTCACACTATATCAATTTATTTTGTTAGTACGTGGCACTTTGTTTAATTTGTACTGTATTCAGATTTTTACATGCAATTTTGAATTTGATGCACTGTTCGTTGTGGCCCCCCAGTAATGGTTTAGGCCTAGTTTTATTTTATTTCTGTTAGTATTTCCATTATATTTACACTCATAGCGCTACACTGTATATGGTTCCGAAAATTTGGAGATTGCCATCCCCAAAGCTGAAGTGCTGACAACAGGGCAGAGCTCTGCTAACCTCTGCCCAGCACCGATAGCATCTTCTGGGTTCCACGGACAGGAGATGGTGAACCTCTATCCCCAGACACCAGTTGCAGAGACAGGGGATTTGATAGACTTTTCTGCTGAGGAAGAACAACCTGATGAGCCTCCAGCAGAAGAGCTGGTATCAGGGCCAAACTTCACTGTGCTCTGCCCAGCACCAACAGCAGTATCTGTGGAGTTGCAAGGAATTTCCCCAGCTGAAGTACTGGTCACCGGACAGAGGGTCCAAGACCTCTGCCCGAAATCTGTGGCAGTTCCGGAGGCTCAGGGTGAGAAGGTGGCAATCACTTCCCAGCAGCAGATACAGGGGGAGAAGGGAGAGGAGGTGTTCGTCGTCCCTCCCCAACAGTCGGCCAGGGTGGAGGAAGCGGTCTTTCCTCCCCAGCAAAGATCCGTGCACCTGGGAGACAGTACCATAGACATGTCATCCCAGCAGCCAGATGAGGGAACAGAAAAGGAAGCAACCAGCTCATCTCCCCAATGGCAGCTACACAGTTTGGGAGTGGAGGAATCCAGCCTCCTGCCCCAATGGTTAGCCGAAGTGGATGATGTGGAGTCCCCAGCAGAAGTGCTGACAACAGGGCAGAGTGCTACCAACCTCTGTCCAGCACCGGCAACAACTGTTTAGATCCAGGGAGCCGGGGCAGTTGGCCCCTCTCTCTGCGACAAGCTGATGTAGTGAAGCTGCTACTTCCAGCTGAACCGCTGGCCTCTGCCTAGCACCTACAATGTCTCTACAGCTTCAGGAAGCTGGGGTGATCGGCCCCTCTGCCCAGCAGCAGACTGAGCCCCGGAATGTTAAAAACCACCCAGCTGAAGCGCTGGCAGCCGGACAGAGAGTAAATGACCTCTGCCCCACACCTACTAAGGTCAACTATTCCTTGCAGCCAAGACTAGAGATCATGCGGACTGACTATGTGTCACGAAGATCCTGCCAGTAACCGGCGTCCCAGACGCACGGGAACCCGGCCACGGGTCCCATTGCGCATGCGCGCGCGCACTCCCGCTGGTGTCAGGCGGGCTATTTAAACCTGCCTGTCACACTCCATCCCCGCTGTCTGCTCTACAGCGTTCTGTGAGTGTTACCTGATCTGATCTGTGTTTCCTGTTATCTGACCCGGCTTCCTGTTTGACGATCCTGCTATCTGCCTGCACCAGACCCTCTTGGCTTGCCTGACCATCCCTCTGCACTACCCCTGGTACCTCTGCTGTCCGAACGTTACTGACCACCGGCTTGTTGACCCTCCGCTGTGTTCATCAGCTTCCAGTACCTGCTGTTGTTCCTGGTTCCAGTCCAGCGTTCCAGGCTACCTTCTGCTGTGTTCCAGCCTAATGTTCCAGGCTATCTTCTGCTGTTGTTCCAGTCCAGCTTCCAGTCTGCTATTACCTGCTGTTGTTCCTGGTTCCAGTCCAGTGTTCCAGGCTATCTTCTGCTGTTGTTCCAGTCCAGCTTCCAGTCTGCTATTACCTGCTGTTGTTCCTGGTTCCAGTCCTGCATTCCAGTCTCTGTCCTCAGTCTACTCCTCAGACTACTGACTCCAGAGGGTGCCACCACTACTGCACTTTCAGCAACTGTTGATCCTGCCAGGTACCCATACCACTCTTCACTCCTGGCCCTCTGTCTCCATTCCAGGGGAACGGGAGTGGGAGCTGTAAGGGAGGTCTTTTCCTGCACTTCAGGCTCACAACCTACCAGGTACGTGACACTATGTGAGTTCACTCTGCCCGACTAACGTATGTCCAAAAGAGGTGGTGGTCTGGGACCTTGTTAGTCCACCTTTGATGGGGGAGAAATGTGACAGACCTAGCCAGGGCAGAGGCTTTTGGAGGGGACTGAATGCTATCCTCTTGCCTACCGATCACGATCATGGGCCCTGGTATTTGGGGGAATGGTGCTCTTTGTGAGCTGTATGCCTGGGAACCCTTGAGGTAGTGTTTCTTTGGATTCAGGTCCATATCCCCCCAAGACACACAGACTCTGGGAACCCTGTATATGCCATATTAGAAATAATGACTGATTCATACTGTTGGGACACATACTGTTAGATGCTAATGTCATCAACTCCAGCCACCTGTCTGTTGTCTTCTATGATGTTAATGAGTCTAGTCTGGCTTGCCACAGCTTCTAAGTGTCTTTCACCCATTATTGTTTGTGCTAATTAACCCTGCAATTGTATGAAGGAGTTCTGTGTTGAGATGTATAATAATGTGTAGTGTAGTTAGGGAGCCACATCGGCTGCTTTAAGGGATTAGTTAATTAGCTTGTTAATTTATCTTTCTGGTTACAGGTGTATTGTTAGAGTAATATCAGCAGGAGGGGGAACCTCCTCCTCTTTAACTGTATATAAGACTTGTATTTTGGTTCTAATAAAGAGTACATGTTCAGCAACTAAACAAGTATCGCCTTGTTTTGTGCTTGTGAGCGGTTGGAATATCTGATATCTATATTCAGACTGGGAGGAAGTGGTATATGACGAAAGCACTCAAGCGGAGTGTGGAACGTCTCGTTACACTTTGCAATTGGGAACAGGGGTGTATTGACTTGGGACTTAATTGGTACAACAACCCGTGCTGCTTTTAGTTGAGTGTTTTGATCCTTTATCCCCTCAGTCTGAGCAATACTCAGTGAGTACTGTTTAATCTGTGGGAGATGGGCTCCTGGTTTAATTTTTATCAAGACTGGAGTGCAATCCAGCAGACCTACATCATATTTGCTGGTGACCCATAATTCAGTGGGAATCACTTTCAATTCTGGTGGAAATGGCGGAGTGGAGTCTTGGATTAAAAATACTCCACAGGCAGAATTTAAAACTTCTCCTGACAGACTGCTGACCACTTGGACTCCTGTAGGAGTGTAGTCTATGTTTGCTAAAATTTGGTTTAAAATGTCAGCTCCCAAAAGATTGGTAGGAACTGTGTCTGAAACTAACACTTTAGTGACAATTTCTGTTTGCTGTCCTAGCCTGAGTTTAAGTGGCTTGGACTCAACCAAATCAGTAGAGGTCCCGGTTAGGCCAACACCAGAGATAACATTTGTAGATAATAATCCTGGAGGTAAGTCCTCTATATTAAAAATGCTTCGGCTTGCACCAGTATCGATTACACAGGTTAATTCTGTTTCTGTGTCCTTCCCCATTACAATTGTAGCATGTAATTGGTCCCCGATTTCTCTCTGCTTCCCCATGTACATAATCTTGGGTTTGCTGTCTTTTTGGTTAATCCTGTTTTCTAAGGATAACAGAATAGGCAGGATGTCTCAAATAGACATATTGCCTGCTAGACACTGAAAAATTTTGTTTTGGAATTTCGTTTTCGTCCGAAAAATAAAATTATTTACTTCCGAAATTCGTTTTTATTCATTTTGTTTTGTTAAAAAATGCATTCGTCCGAAAATCAGAATTAATTAAGATTGAATCTGAAGGCTTATGGTATGTGTCGAAAGTTCGAAGAAGATTCGACGAAGCAGCTAAACTGTACGACGCCCCAATCATACATTTCCGGTCCAATGCTCCACCCACATCTATAGTAGAATTCTAATGTTGTATGACTAGTAATAATTATATTTATTAATTATTATTACTAGTC
This sequence comes from Lithobates clamitans, assembly GCA_037952925.1. Lineage (NCBI taxonomy): Eukaryota > Metazoa > Chordata > Amphibia > Anura > Ranidae > Lithobates > Lithobates clamitans. The sequence goes on along the minus strand of JBBGZY010001582.1, from coordinate 451,835 downwards.
AACCAACATTAGAATTCTTCTATAGCCTATGGGAGGAGCATTTTACCATAAATGTCCGCTCGCGGCGATCGTATGTTTTCAGCTGCTTCATCGAATCTTCATGTCTCTATAATGTCGAATCTTTTCTCTCTATGTCGAATAATCTTAGACTAAAAGAGTTAGGTTAGGCACTAGGCATGTGCAATTCGTTTCGTTCCGAATTAGTTTTTTAACGAATTTCGATAAATTCGTTAATTCGGAAATATCCAAATTAACGAAAACCTGTTTAACGAATTTTTCCGAATATTTGTAAATTCATCCATTCGTAAATTCGTACATTCGTAACTTCATCCTTTCGTAAATTAGTACATTCGTACATTCGTAAATTCGTACATTCGTACATTAGTAAATTAGTAAATGTGTAAATTTGTAAATTCGGAAATTCAGAAATCTGAAATAATAATTAACTAAAAATAACTTAACTATTACTAGTAACTATTAAATTATATGTATTGTAATTTCCTTTCAAATTTGGCTGTCAGTGAACGTAACACATACAAATTTATCCGAAGTTACGAATGATCCAGGATAACGAATGTCGTATCCAAACGAATAGAACGTAATGAATTAATAATAATAAATAACAATATTAATAATAAAAACTTTTTATTATTATTATTTATTATTAATTTGTTCTGTTCCATTTGTTTAGATGCAGCATTCGTTATTTCGGATAATTTGTAACTTCGGATAAATTTGTGTTTGTTACGTTCACTGACAGCCAAATTTGAAAGGAAATTACAATACAATTTAATAGTTAGTTATTATTTCAGATTTTCGAATTTTTGGGTTTTAGGATTTTCAAATTTCGAATTTACAAATTTCTGAATTTTCTAATTTACAAATGTACGAGTTTATGAATTTACGAATGTACGAATTAGCGAATGTACGAATTTACGAATGTATGAATGTACGAATTCACAAATGTACAAATGTGCGAATGAGCGAATGTAGGAATTTACGAATTGCGATCATAACGAATGACCTGAAAAACAAAAAAATAAATAAACTAATGAAACGAAAACGAAAATGAATGAATTTTTTGGCTGTGCACATGTCTATTAGGCACATTCAACCACGGGTTTGATAAACACAGATCGCTATTGTCACCGTCATGTCGAATCTTCTATCTATATCGAACTGTTGTCGCAATGAAACATGAAAATCCCTGAAATTCGGAGAAAAATGCATTCGGACGAAAACGAATGCACATGTCGATTGCCTGCCTCAGGCCTTGCTGTGAACAACTTTTCTTTCAACTGGGGTAATAAACCATCAAGAAACCTTTGTTTCACCAGTTGTGTAGATGGACTTGCAGTTTCTCCCACCTTCTCTTCCTCTTTTTTTAAGGCCTGCTTCCTCAGCCTTATCGCTTAACCACCTCCAATAAGCACCTGCTGCTTCCTCTCTCCCTTGCTTAGCATTCATGAGTTCAGCATGTCTGGTTTGTCCATATATTTGGGGCAATTTTTCCTTCAATTTCTCACAAACCTCCAGCCCACTGACCATCTTGCCTAGATTTTTTATGTCTACACCACATTCTTTAAGTATATAGCCAGACATGTTGCTTCCCACTGCTTTAATAAGAAGATGATGAATGTAAGTAGCAGAAGCCTCATATGCTTCCTGTGCAGCGCTGTTTGTTTGCAAACCCAATTGGATTCTTTCTAGGATCTCCCAATTCCTCTAATATGGCTCTCATTTCTTGGGAACTAAAACGTACATACCATTTAATTTGAGACTTAGGCCCCTTTCACACTGAGGAGCTTTAGCTAAAGTGCTAAAAATAGCACCTGCAAAGCGCCCTGAAAGAGCCGCTCAATGCACTCCAATGTGAAAGCCCCGAGGGCTTTCACACTGGAGCTGTGCACTTGCAGGGCGGTCAAAAAAGTCCTGCAAGCTGCATCTTTGGAGTGCTGTAGGAGCGGTGTAATTACCGCTCCTAAAGCGCCCCTTCCCATTGAAAACAATGGGGCAGCGCTCCAAACCCGCCTGCAAAGCGACGCTGCAGCAGCACTTTGCAGGCGGTTTTAACCCTGCCCCTCTAGTGGCCGAATAGCACCGCTAAAACGATGGTAAATCGCTGCTAAATATAGCGCCGCTTTACCGCCAGCACCCGCAATGCTTCAGTGTGAAAGTAGCCTTACTGTCAACGGCATTACCTTCAAAAACTAATTGGGTTCTGACAGGATAACCTGCAACAGATTGCTCTGTGCCAGGGACAGAAGGAGTGGCATCTCCCTTCTCTCTTCATCTTGCCGCCACAATTTGGAAATGATGGTTTGCTCCGGAAGTTCAAACTCTATCTCTCTTTCTCTGGCCAAAGCCTTAAGTTCAGAGAGATCTAGTTTTGTATATGTGCCTTTTGATTTATGCCAATCATCTGTTTATAGGATATGAGCCAAAACCCTCTTTGTAGGTTGATATGGGGCTGTTAAAACTCTGCTCTCTACTATATTGCCCAGCTCATCTTTTGTGTGTTCCATGTAATCTACTTCTTTTGCTTTTGTGCGTGGACTTCTTCAAGCCAAACTGGCAGCCACATAAGGTGGGAGGTCCTCCTCTACAGAGTCTTCTGGCCAAACGTAATAAATTTGGGCAGTACTTTTATTAAACATCTCCGTCAAGCCAGTTTGATTTGCTACTTTAGCTTCTGTCTCCCATGTGCAAGCTATTCTCCATGTTCCTTCAATGCACAGTAGTGGGCCATAATCGTGCAGAAAAGCTTGCCATACTTGTAAATCAAAAGTTCCTTCAGATTTTAAAGGTTTAGCTGCTCCCTTTGTTCATTCTACCCATTTATCTAGGGGCTCAGTATAGGCAGAACCGTACCTTTGTTTCATATATTCTCTAGCGCTCATCTTGCGCTGGGCATTTTCTGAAGGTCTCTCTCCCTTCATTCCCTTAATTAATTTAATGCCCATAATGACTGGCCAGTCTTCTCTACTTGTGCCTATACCCTCTTGCCTCTAAAACAAATAGTTCAGCAAATCTGAATATTTACAAGAATAGTCTCCACTTATCTACGTGGATAGAAGGGGTTTATGACAATAGACAAAACACTCATTAAGAGACCCTCCTCGTCTCTTCTCTTCTCGGTGAGTTTTATCTGACCCTACCATGCACCTCTGACCCAGGTCACCCACAAGGAGTCAATGCAGGGAACTGCAGAGGATTATCCCTATTCACACACAGTCCAACCCATGAAGGGGGACACAAACACATTCGCACACACACATTACCCAACCAGAAAGGTCCAAGTGTGGTCTGGTTTTCTTGAGAACCGACAGATAGGATACATAGGAAAGGCAGAAATATAGCAAGCTTAAGGACAGCTTACCTAGATGGCATTTAGAGGTCTGATCCCGATGATCCTGATCAAAACATGGTTCCTTCTGGAGACTCTGCCAAACTCCTGATATCTGACTCGCCAAAAACTGTTATGGAATTATTTCTGATTGGGGCTTTAAAACAAAGTTAATACTGCAGCTGCAGGAACAGATTCACAGGACTCAATCACTGTGTCAATCAGGGTCTGGTATGGGAATTAGGGGGAACCCCACGTCATTTTTTTTTTAAATTTTGGCCGGGGTTCCCCTTAATATCCATACCAGACCTGAAGGGCCTGGTATGGAATTTAGGGGGACTCCCACGTCATTTTTTTTTTTTAATTTTGGTTTGGGGTTCCCCTGTGGGGAATTCCCATGCCGTTTTTATCAATGAACTTCTATGTGTATTTTTGGCAATGCAATAGCCGCGGGTAGTTTTAAATGGGTTTTTTCCTTCAAAATGTAATTTTGCTGTCAGACTGTTCTAAACACGGGAAACATGCGCCCCTTTACAGGCATACTATAGACACCCCCCAGGTACGAAATTTAAAGGGATATTACACTTTTATTGTTTGACTTTAAGCATTATTAAAATCACTGCTCCTGAAAACACAGCCGTTTTTAAAACTTTTTTTGCATTGATCCATGTCCCCTGGGGCAGGACCCAGGTCCCCAAACACTTTTTATGACAATAACTTGCATATTAGCCTTTAAAATTAGCACTTTTGATTATTCATGTTCGTGTCCCATAGACTTTAACGGTGTTCGCGTGTTCGAACAAACTTTTTTCCTGTTCGCATGTTCTGGTGCGAACCGAACAGGGGGTGTTCGGCTCATCCCTACTAGACATGCACGAAGTAGCTATCCAATCAAGTGCTGCTCTGACTGCACTCTGAAGTAACGGAGGACTATGAGTGCTGCACGTGGATTCATAATACCGGTATTGAAATACTGGATTATTATGATATAATTGATAAACACTGAAATGAGGTGTCAAACCTCCAAGCTGAAGCGAGAGATATTGCCAAAGATGGGTGGAACCTCTTTAAGGGACTAGGAAGATTTTTTTGGTTCCATTTTCTCTTGGTTCCGACAGGCAGGAATGTTAATTTTAATGTGCTTGTTGTTTCTCCTTGTTATATATTGTTCAAGCTTATTCAATGCATCTGTAATTATACAATGCAACAAAATGACCCCATACAGTGAACATGGTGATATCACGGTTTGTGATATAAGAGGGGATTGAAGGAGGAGAAAGAGTTAACATGACTAAAACTTTAATATAGCTGACAGAGGAATATCTTTTATTTTTAGGGTCTTGTTTGTCACGATGACCACAGCATAGATAAGGTCTGGTAAAAACTGGTTTTGAAATTATGTCTTCAGACTGGACTCTGAAGTAATGGAGGACTATGAGTGCTGCACATGAATTCATAATACCAGTATTGAAATACTGAATTATTATGATATAATTGATAAACACTGAAAGGAGGTGTCAAACTTCCAAGCTGAAGCAAGAGATATTGCCAAAGATGGATGGAACCCATTTAAGGGACTAGGAAGATTTTTTTGGTTCCGTTTTCTCTTGGTTCCGACAGGCAGGAATGTTAATTTTAATGTGCCTGTTTTTTTTCCTTGTTATATATTGTTCAAGCTTATTCAATGTATCTGTAATTATACAACGCAATGAAATGACCCCATACAGTGAACATGGTGATATCATGGTTTGTGATATAAGAATGGATTGAAGGAGGAGAAAGAGTTAACATGACTAAAACTTTAATATAGCTGACAGAGGAATATCTTTTATTTTTAGGGTCTTGTCTTTTACGATGACCACAGCATAGATAAGGTCTGGTAAAAACTGGTTTTGAAATTATGTCTTCAGACAAAGTCAGAACATCAGCATTAAATAGTTTAAATTATGTTTTTAGATAATATCCCCTGCCAGCTATTTAATAGTTTAGACGATGTCTGAGATGCTATGTTTGTATAGGAATTATGTGTCATGTAATGAACTCTGTCCTCCCTCCCTCCCTCCTTTCTTTTTAAGTTGTGCAATATTCTTTGTCCATAATTTATATAAAGATGAAATTCTAACTATTAAAAGCAAGCATTCATTCAATGACTCTCTTGTCTGCATTGGATGCTTCCGGAGCTTCAAATAAATTCTACTGATTGTCCAGGTCTAAGCAGATTTAACCCTATCAACCAAATCGTTCTCTTTGTTCCTCCCAAGACCTCCTGCTCTCTAGTTCCCTTATCACCTCCTCCTATGCTTTCCTCCACGACTTCTCCAGAGCCTCTCCCAACCTCTGGAACTCAGTACCCCAATCTGTCTGACTATCTACTACTCTGTTCACTTTCAGACGATCCCTGAAGACTCATCTCTTCAGAGAGGCCTATCCTGCCCCCACCTAACAACTGGACATTTATTTTCTCCATCAGCCCATCCCCCAAAGTTATAATAATTTTGTATCTCTTGACCCTCCCTCTTAGATTGTAAGCTCTAATGATCAGGACCCTCTGATTCCTCCTGTATTACACTCTAATTGTAATGTCTGCCCCCTTGTTGTAAAGCGATGTGTAAACTGTTGGCTCTGTATAAACCCTGTATAATAATAATAATAATAATTTCATAGAGAAGAATCTTTATTTCACATTAACATTTCCTTTCCTAATCCCCCCCCATCACCAGGACACATCTAGTGATTACATACAACATCACAATGATACATTTTATTAGGATCCATTATAAAAGTCATCCCATAGATCAGCTGTCATTTGCTGACATCTGATCACGTGGTAAAGGGCTCGCTGTGTTCTGTGATCAGCTGAATCCCAAGGGGGGCAGGCAGTGTGAGAACGGGAGGATGTACATGGACGCCCTCCTGGCATTTTTAGACAGCGCTGTAGCCGTCTTTCGGCTGTAGTGTGGGCACCAATTGGCACCAAATCTGCCCAGCAACAATTCCCCCCCCCCAAAATAATTGCATAAAAAACACAAAACGCAAATCACGGTAAAAAACCTGTGGAAAGCACAAGAAAAAGCACAGCAGAAAGGCTGAAAAGCAACCTGCATAGGTGTGAATGGAGCCTTAGTCTGGGATGAGACTTGTGGGATGCGGGAACCAGTGCGATTCCTGTGCGGGTTCCCTCATCACACCTCAATCACCGGACGTTCACACTGACATCTGAGAACCGCTGCGGGGGGTCAATGGAAAGTTAAGGACACCCCCAGATCACTTCGCAGATCGCAGTGCAAACGCTGAAATGGTGCAGGAATCGGATTGTATAGATGTGACACCCAATGTGATCCGATTCCAGTGAGGACCAAAAAAAGGGTCCGGCACCATTTTGGTGTGAATGTGATTTCAGTTACACAGTTTGTACGGCTGAATGCACATCACACAGACATGACATGTGATCTACACAGCAATGTGATCCCAGCCTTAGAGAGATTTCCTCTCACTTCCTGTCCTGGTGACAACAATACAAGGAGTGAGAGAAATCTGTACAGGGACACAGACATATCAAAATCTGACAGGGGCTCTAAACCTTCCCCTTCCTTATTATACTAAACGTATCATTCTTATTTCAGTCTGTGTTCATGTTGGAGAGTTCCCTCATTTCCTGTCTAGATAAATGTTGTCACTGGGACAGGAAGTGAGGGGAAAGCTCTGTAATGGAGCCCCGGATAGAAGAAAAAACCTGACAGGGGATCTAATCCTGACCCACTCTGCCTAAAAACAGTCTGGACTCTCTGATCACATTTTTTTCTTCCAGTAATTAATTTGTTCCATTTATTTCCATTTCTTTGTAGTATAGAATGTATGGGGGAGGAAGGGGAGGGGCAGAGAGGAGAGGTGACCCCATCCTATCCCATCACAGTGACCGAACCCCCCCCTCTATGTCTGATCATGGCTGCCCCCCACCCCCACACACACACAGAGGGACCACATGTGGGGGAGGGGCAGGGGGAGGAGATGGCTGATGATAGATAGATAGATAGATAGATAGATAGATAGATAGATAGATAGATAGATAGATAGATAGATAGATAGATAGATAGATAGATAGATAGATATACTATTGGATGAATATTAAGTGAATTCCCCTCCTTTGTCTGACATCACCAGACTGTGGGCGGAGTTCTCACATCTCCCGCCTTCCCCCACATATCCTTATACAACCTCTCCATACCCATAACACAGCATGGAGGGGCTCAGTGAAGGTGGTGGTGAAGGTGTGGAGATGTCGGATCGGGTCACACAGATCATAAAAGGAGATCCGCCCGGCCTCATAATCCAGATATATCCTGACTCTTTTACTGGAGGGATTGGTGGGTAAGAGGATCTTATTATTGTCATGCATCCCACAATACTGATCATAATACCTCTCCAATCCCCAGGACTTGTTATTATTTCCAATCTCTGACTCCCCCCCTCTCCTCTCTATACTGGGGTAACACATCCCGACTCTCCATTCATCTGACCACCCAACATCCACATCCCAGTAATGTCTCCCTGAGGAGAAACTCTGACTGCTCAACACCTGAGGATACTGGAATCTCTCTGGTGTTTCTGGGTAATTCTGGTATATATCTGACCAGGATACAGTTTTTCTGTCATCTGATATATGTAGATAATTATTAGCTGTGTTTCCATCCAGTATTATGTCTGCAGCTCCCTGTATATAGAATACATTTACCTCTGTTATTATACCAGATAAGCGTGTGTGTAAGACCCCCGCCACCCCCAGACCCCCTCCATCATGGAGGAGTTTCTCATATCTCTCTCGGTCCTCATTAACTCCATCCTCAGTATCACACAAGTCACCTGTGTCTGATTCCTGTAAGACAGTCAGTGGATCTGTCATGTTACACAGCTTCTTAATGTGACGCAACTTCCTGGACAGCTCCTCCTTCTTTATTTCCAGATCCCGGATGGAGATGGAGATCCGCTCTGCCCTCCCGGAGATCTCCCTCAGGACTCTCTTCTCCAGGTCTTCCAGACATCTCCTGAGATCTGTAAACAGGGCAGTGACTCTGTCGGTGTCATCATCTTCTTCTTCTTCTACTTTCCTCCTGTGTTCCTGCAGACTCTGGACTCTTTCCTCCGTCTCCTCTCTCTGTGTCAGAAGATTCTGCAGAACATTCCTCAGTGTCTCCTTCTTCTTCTCAGAAGCCTCATCCAGTGACTTCATCTCATGTCCTGTGTGTTCTTCAATCCCACAAGACATACACACACAGGTCTCATCCTCAGTGCAGTAATACTCCAGGATCTTCTTATGGACGGAGCATTTCCTGCTCTCCATGGACAAGGTGGGGTCACATAAGATGTGTTCTGGGGACTTTTTGTGGACTCTCAGGTGTTTATCACACAGAGAAACCTCACAGTGTAGACAGGATCTAACAGCAGGTACAGGAGAGTCCCAACAGTGAGTACAGAAGACCCTGGACCTCTCCTGATCTGGATGAGCAGACAGGAACCATTCCACTATGTTACGTAGTGTTATGTTACTCTGCAGTGCAGGGCGCATCTTGGAACTTTTTCTGCATACAGGACAGGGATATTTTTTAGACACCTTCCGTGTATCCATCACACGATGAATACAGACCCGGCAGAAGTTGTGACCACATTTCAGCATTACAGGATCTGTATAAATCTTCAGACAGACGGAACATTTCAGCTCAGCTCTCAGATCAGCAGACGCCATCTCTGACAGCAGAAGAGTGGAGTTGGAGTCTTTGATATTCTCTGAGCTTATCTCTTGAATTGTTTCATGGACCTTTGGATATTGCTGTAAATTACAAAAAGTATTATTCATGGTTGACTGTTCTTACAGGACATAAATAAGATAAACATAACATTCTTCTACAGTAAGGCTGATGACATTTCAGAGCCCCATGTTGCTCATCACTGTACTATGCAGCTGTTTAATCAATTTAAAGTAAACCTGTCCTGGGTCATTTAGGGCAAATTAACAGATAAACCTAACTTTTGCTCTCCCTATTATTATACATGTACTTTACTTTTGCTCCTCTGTCATTCGGTATGGACTTCAGGAACAAAGAAAGGAAACACATAGGGCTGAGGTCTCTGTCTCCACCTCACATGATAGTGATAAGCAGACCCGGACTGGCCATAGGGCAGACCGGGCACTTACCAGGTGGGCCGGGGCCGAACACTCCGTGGCCTGTTATTGATCAGGCCGCACAGCGGGAGGTAAGCGGCGACCGCGGCCTGGACAGGGCTAACACAGGCCGCAGTCGCCTACCGCCTACTGCCATGTGGCCATGCCTGTGTCATCTCCGGTGGAACTACGCCTGAGGTTAGCGGCTGAATGGGCTGAGCTGTGTGTCTCTCTCACACACACAGCTCAGCCTCAGAGCCGACGCTGACAATTCTGCTCTCCGCTCGGAGGGACTGCTTCTCCTCCTCCTTCCACTCCTCTTCTCCTCTGTCTGCCCCACCCACACATCCCTGGGGAGGAGTGAAGGAAGATTGAACACAGAAGATAAAAGCTGCAGACAGCCTGTGCCTCCATCCTGGGGTGAGTAAGCTCACCCTCTCTCCTGCCTCCCAGTGTAAATATAAAATGAGTCTGTGTGGACTCTGATGTAAGGGGGGGCTGTGCAGACTCTGATGTAAGGGGGGTCTGTGAGGACTCTGATGTAAGGGGGGTCTGTGTGGACTCTGATATAAAGGGGTCTTTGCACACTCTAATGTAAGGGGGTCTGTGTGGACTCTGATATAAGGTGGCTGTGCGGACTCTGATGTAAGGTGGCTGTGCAGACTCTGATGTAAGGTGGCTGTGCGGACTCTGATGTAAGGTGGCTGTGCGGACTCTGATGTAAGGGGGCTGTGCGGATTCTGATGTAAGGGAGCTGTGCGGATTCTGATGTAAGGGAGCTGTGCGGATTCTGATGTAAGGAGGGCTGTGCGGATTCTGATGTAAGGGGGCTGTGCGAAATCTGATGTAAGGGGGGCTGTGTGGACTCTAATATAAGGGGCCTGTGCAGACTCTGATGTAAGGGGGTCTGTGTGAAATCTGATGTAAAGGGGCTGTGTGGACTCTAATATAAGGGGCTTGTGTGGACTCTAATATAAGGGGCCTGTGCGGACTCTGATGTAAGGGGGCTGTGCGGACTCTGATGTAAGGGGGGCCTGTGCTGACTCTGATGTAAGGGGGGCCTGTGCGGACTCTGATGTAAGGGGGGCCTGTGTGGACTCTGATGTAAGGGGGGCCTGTGCAGACTCTGATGTAAGGGGGGCCTGTGTGGACTCTGATGTAAGGGGGGGCCTGTGCAGACTCTGATGTAGGGTTGCCACCTTTTCTTCGAGCCAAACCCGAACACTTCCGCGGGGCTTGGCATTTTTTTTGTAGCACAGACTATGAGATTGTAAAATACCCATCTCTGTGTGCCCTAAGGGAGTAGTAATGCGGCGCATGAACAGTGGGTGTAGCCAATTGTATATAGTGCAGGAGTGTGTAATGTACAATATAGTGTATATAGAGCAGGTGTGTGTAATATACAATATAGTGTATATAGTGCAGCTGTGTGTAATGTACAATATAGTGTATATAGTGCAGGCATGTGTAATATACATTATAGTGTATATAGAGCAGGCGTGTGTAATATACATTATAGTGTATATAGTGCAGCTGTGTGTAATGTACAATATGGTGTATATAGTGCAGGGGTGTGTAATGTACAATATAGTGTATATAGTGCAGGTGTGTAATGTACAATATAGTGTATATAGTACAGGAGTGTGTAATGTACAATATTGTGTATATAGTTCAGGTGTGTGTAATGTACAATATAGTGTATATAGTGCAGGCGTGTGTAATGTACAATATAGTGTATATGTAATGTGTAATGTACAATATAGCGTATATAGTGCAGGTGTGTGTAATGTACAATATAGTGTATATAGTGCAGGGGTGTGTAATGTACAATATAGTGTATATACTGCAGGTGTGTGTAATGTACAATATAGTGTATATAGTGCAGGGGTGTGTAATGTACAATATAGTGTATATAGTGCAGGCGTGTGTAATGTACAATATAGTGTATATAGTGCAGGCGTGTGTAATGTACAATATAGTGTATATATAGCAGGAGTGTGTAATGTACAATATAGTGTATATAGTGCAGGCGTGTGTAATGTACAATATAGTGTATATATAGCAGGAGTGTGTAATGTACAATATAGTGTATATAGTGCAGGCGTGTGTAATGTACAATATAGTGTATATAGTGCAGGCGTGTGTAATGTACAATATAGTGTATATAGTACAGGAGTGTGTAATGTACAATATAGTGTATATAGTGCAGGGGTGTGTAATGTACAATATAGTGTATATAAGGCAGGAGTGTGTAATGTACAATATAGTGTATATAGTACAGGAGTGTGTAATGTACAATATAGTGTATATAGTAAAGGAGTGTGTAATGTATAATATAGTGTATATAGTGCAGGTGTGCGTAATGTAAAATATAGTGTATATGTAGTGTGTAATGCATGTAGCACTAACTCACGGTGGAGCTGCTGATTTAAAGCGGGCTGTTACCGTCACATTGTTACCTGTAATTTCACCAACACCGGGTCTAGGGGTCCCTGTTGAGCTTACTGCGAGGCAATGTAGGCACCAGTCACTTAAGTACTTTTCCAATGCTTTAATGGGGATAACTGGAAGAAGTAGCAGGAAAGAGGTAGAAGGAGAGTTGCAGGGATGTTCAAATACCTTTTCTTGGCGTAGCGTCAAGGAATTTAAATCTTTAGGATGGATGTATTCTCAGTTTAGGATTAAATCTTTGCTCGCCCGAATAGGTTTCTCTCACTAACCTAGCAGCCGGAACGCAACACGAACAAAAAGTCTCTGGAACAAACTCATACGATCCTCTACCACAGGATGTAGTAGTCTTTTTGATGAATAGCAAACACAGTACCAGAACCTTTAAGCCGACCCGGCAGTACTTGTGTGGTAGTGTAAAGGATACGTCCTCCAATCGAGTCACCAGGCCCTTCTTAAGACCAGCCTTGCATGATCTCTTCCAAGATGGGTCCTCCCCTGGATCTTCTCGATTGTTCAGCTTCTTCCTGCAGGACAGACAGCACAGGACCATCCCAGCCATAGCAGGCCCCAGACAGGCTTCTGGGTCCACCCGCCCGGCTGCAGCAATGTAACCCTCCAAGCCGGAGGGCCACGAAATAGCACTCACTGACACATGCCTCTAAGCCAAGAGGGCCACGAGGCAAAAAGCTCCCCGAAACATGGCGTCTATCCCAAAAATACCCTCTCCCAGAATGCAACTCGGAGGACCACCTCCGCCGAGTTATCACCGGGACAGAAGAGCACTCAAACACATCAGCTTGTTGCTTTCCAACACTGACCCACGATGACAACAACACACACAGGCGCAATGTGGAACTGCACGCAACACAGCCAAGCTGGAACAGAGGCTAAACTAACATTAGATTAAACCTGAACAATGTATAGCACAGATGATCATTACATTTACCTATAAGCGGTAGATTAGAAATCTACCAGCGCTACATATAGTGTATATGTGGTGTGTAATATTTGGTGGGGAGCCTCCCAGTGTAATTTTGGGGGGTGGGGGGAGGTCTCCTGGTGTAGTGTGGGGGTGTGTAGTACCCGTACGGGTGGCAACCCTAGGGGAGAGGGCTATTGCTGGAAGCGGGGTGGATATATGTTCTGGGGGGAGAGGGATAGTGCTGAAAGGGGGGTTGGATATGTGTTGGGGGGAGAGGGCTAGTGCTGGAAGGGGGGGTGGATATGTGCTGGGGGAGAGGGATACTGCTGTAAGGGGGATGTGGATATGTGCTGGGGGGGAGAGGGCTAGTGCTGGAAGTGGGGTTGGATATGTGCTGGGGGCAGTGGCTAGTGCCTGAAGGGGGGTTGGATATGTGCTGTGGGGAGAGGGCTAGTGCTGGAAGGGGGGTTGGATATGAGCTGGGGGGGAGAGGGCTAGGGCTGGAAGGGGGGTTGGATATGAGCTGGGGGGAGAGGGCTAGGGCTGGAAGGGGGGTGGATATGTGCTGGGGGGAGAGGGCTAGTGCTGGAAGGGGGGGTTTGATGTGTGCTGGAGAAAGGGGTTGGGCTGGAAGCGTGGGTTGGATATGTGCTGGGGGGGAGGGATATTGCTGGAAGGGGGGTTGGATATGTGCTGGGGGGAGAGGGCTAGTGCTGGAAGGGGGGGTTGGATATGTGCTGGGAGGGAGAGGCCTAATGCTGGAAGGGAGTTGGATATGTGCTGGGAGGGAGAGGGCTAGAGCTGGAAGGGGGGGTTGGATATTTGCTGGGAGGGAGAGGGCTAAAGCTGGAAGGGGGGGTGGAAATGTACTGGGAGGGAGAGGGCTAGTGCTGGAAGAGGGGGTTGGATATGTGCATGTGGGTGTTCTGTAGGTGGAATAAGGACCCTTTCTGTGGGTCCTTTGTGGGTGCAATTAGGCCTCTTTCTGTGGGTCCTCTTTGAGTGGAATTAGGCCCCTTTCTGTGGATCCTCTGTGGGTGGAATTAGGACCCTCTCTGTGGGTCCTTTGTGGGTGGAATTAGGACCCTCTCACTCTGAGAGTAGTTGTGACAGACCTAGCCGGGAGAGAGACTTTTGGAGGGGACTGTATGCTAGCCTCTTGCCGATCGATCGTGGGCCCATGCATTTGGGGTAACGGTGCTCTTTGTGAGCTTTATGCCTGGGGACCCTTGAGGTGGTATTAATGTGGATTCGGGTCCTGGTCCCCCAGGACACACAGACTCTGGGGACCCTGGATTTGCCATATTGGAATAGTGTGGGTAGAATCGGGACCCTCTCACTCTGAGTGTAGTATTGCACCCCCTTCTCTGGCTGCAATAGTATCCCTTCCTGTGGGTGTTCTGTGGGTGAAATTAGGCCCCTTTCTGTGGGTCCTCTCTGGGTTGAATTAGGACCCTTTCTGTGGGTGTTCTGTGAGAGGAATTAGGACCCTCTCTGAGGATAGTATTGCACCCCTTTCTGTGGCTGGAATAGTACCCCTTTCTGTGGGTTCTCTGTGGGTGGAATTAGGACCCTCTCTGAGGACAGCATTGCACCCCTTTCTGTGGCTGGAATCGTACCCCTTTCTGTGGGTCCTCTGTGGGTGGAATTAGGCCCCCTTCTGTGGGTCCTCTGTGTATGAAATTAGGCCCCTTTCTGTGGGTCCTCTGTGGCTGGAATTCGGCCCCTTTCTGTGGGTCCTCTGTGGGTGGAATGGGACCCTTTCTGTGGGTTCTCTGTGGGTGGAATTAGGTCCCTCTCTGAGGATAATATTGCACCCCTTTCTGTGGCTGGAATAGTACCCCTTTCTGTGGGTCCTCTGTGTGTGGATTTAGGTCCCTTTCTGTGGGTCCTCTGTTGGTGGAATTAGGTCCTTTTCTGTGGGTTCACTGTGGGTGGAATTAGGCCCCTTTCTGTGGGTCCTCTGTGGGTGGAATTAGGACCCTTTCTGTGGGTTCTCTGTGGCTAGAATTAGGACCCTCTCTGAGGGTAGTATTGCACTCCTTTCTGTGGCTGAAATAGTACCCCTTTCTGTAGGCCCTCTGTGGGTGGAATTAGGCCCATTTCTGTGGGTACTCTGTGGGTGGAATAGTAGCCCTCTCTGTGGGTTCTATGTGCGTGGAATTAGGAACTTCTCTGAAGATAGTATTGCACCCCTTTTCTGTGGCTGAAATAGCACCCCTTTCTGTGGGTCCTCCGTGGGTGAAATTAGGCCCCTTTTTGTGGGTCCTCTGTGTCTGGTATTAGGCCCCTTTCTGTGGGTCCTCTGTGGGTGGAAAAAGGCCCATTTCTGTGGGTACTCTGTGGGTGGAATTAGGCCCCTTTCTGTGGGTCCTCTGTGGGTGGAATTAGGCCCTTTTCGGTGGGTGTTCTGTGGGTGTAATTAGGACCCTTTCTGTGGGTTCTCTGTGGGTGGAATTAGGCCCCTTCCTGTGGGTGTGCTGTGGGTGGAATTAGAACCCTTTCTATGGGTCCTCTGTGCGTTGAATTAGGACCCTTTCTGTGGGTCCTCTGTGTTTGGAATTAGGTCCTTTCTGTGGGTCCTCTGTGGGTGGAATTAGGACCCTTTCTGTGGGTTCTCTGTGGGTGGAATTATGCCCCTTTCTCAGGGTCCTTTGTGGGTGGAATTAGGCCCCTTTCTTTGGGACCTCGGTGGGTGGAATTAGGCCCCTTTTTGTGGGTCCTCTGTGGGTGGAATTAGGCCCCTTTCTGTGGGTCCTCTGTTGGTGGAATTAGACCCCTTTCTGTGGGTTCTCTGTGGGTGGAATTAGGTCCCTCTCTGAGGATAATATTGCACCCCTTTCTGTGGCTGGAATAGTACCCCTTTCTGAGGGTCCTCTGTTGGTGGATTTAGGTCCCTTTCTGTGGGTCCTCTGTGGGTGAAATTAGGCCCCTTATTGTGGGTCCTCTGTGTCTGGTATTAGGCCCCTTTCTGTGGGTCCTCTGTGGGTGGAATTAGGCCCATTTCTGTGGGTACTCTGCAGGTGGAATTAGGCCCCTTTCTGTGGGTCCTCTGTGGGTTAAATTAGGCCCTTTTCGGTGGATGTTCTGTGGGTGGAATTAGGACCCTTTCTATGGGTTCTCTGTGGGTGGAATTAGGCCCCTTCCTGTGGGTGTGCTGTGGGTGGAATTAGGCCCCTTTCTGTGGGTGGAATTAGGACCCTTTCTGTGGGTTCTCTGTGGGTGGAATTAGGCCCCTTTCTGTGGGTCCTCTGTGGGTGGAATTAGGCCCCTTTCTGTGGGTGCAATAGTACCCCTTCCTGTAGGGGTACTTCTCTGAGGATAGTATTGCACCCCTTTCTGTGGCTGGAATAGCACCCCTTTCTGTGGGTCCTCTGTGGGTGAAATTAGGCCCCTTATTGTGGGTCCTCTGTGTCTGGTATTAGGCCCCTTTCTGTGGGTCCTCTGTGGGTGGAATTAGGCCCATTTCTGTGGGTATTCTGTGGGTGGAATTAAGCCCCTTTCTGTGGGTCCTCTGTGGGTTAAATTAGGCCCTTTTCGGTGAGTGTTCTGTGGGTGGAATTACTACCCTCTCTGAGGGTAGTATTGCACCCCTTTCTTTGGCTGGAATAGTAGCCCTTTCTGTGGGTTCTATGTGGGTAGAATTAGGAACGTCTCTGAGGATAGTATTGCACCCCTTTCTGTGGCTGAAAAAGCACCCCTTTCTATGGGTCCTCTGTAGGTGAAATTAGGCCCCTTTTTGTGGGTCCTCTGTGTCTGGAATTAGGCCCCTTTCTGTGGCTCCTCTGTGCGTGGAATTAGGCCCATTTCTGTGGGCACTCTGTGAGTGGAATTAGGCCCCTGTCTGTGGGTCCTCTGTGGGTGGAATTAGAACTCTCTCTATGGGTCCTTTGTGGATGGAATTAGGACCCTTTCACTCTGAGGGTAGTATTGCACTACTTCTGTGGCTGCAATAGTACCCCTTCCTGTGGGTGAAATTTGGCCCCCTTCTGTGGGTGTTCTGTGGGTAGAATTAGGACCCTCTCTGAGGGTAGTATTTCATCCCTTTCTGTGGCTTGATATAGTACCACTTTCTGTGGGTTCTCTGTAGGTGTAATTTGGGCCCTCTCTGAGGATAGTATTGCACCCTTGTCTGAGGTTGGAACAGTACCCCTTTCTGTGGGTCCTCTGTGGGTGGAAATAGGCCCCTTTCTGTGGGTCCTCTGTGTCTGGAATTAGGCGCCTTTCTGTGGGTTCTCTGTGGGTGGAATTTGGCCCCTTTCTGTGGGTCCTCTGTAGATGGAATTAGGCCCCTTTCTGTGGGTCCTCTTTGGGTGGAATTAGGCCCATTTCTATGGGTACTCTGTGGGTGGAATAGTAGCCCTTTCTGTGGGTTCTATGTGGGTGGAATTAGGAACTTCTCTGAGGATAGTATTGCACCCCTTTCTGTGGCTGGAATAGCACCCCTTTCTGTGGGTCCTCTGTGGGTGAAATTAGGCCCCTTATTGTGGGTCCTCTGTGTCTGGTATTAGGCCCCTTTCTGTGGCTCCTCTGTGGGTGGAATTAGGCCCATTTCTGTGGGTACTCTGTGGGTGGAATTAGGCCCCTTTCTGTGGGTCCTCTGTGGGTTAAAGTAGGCCCTTTTCGGTGGGTGTTATGTGGGTGGAATTAGGACCCTTTCTATGGGTTCTCTGTGGGTGGAATTAGGCCCCTTCCTGTGTGTGTGCTGTGGGTGGAATTAGGCCCCTTTCTGTGGGTGGAATTAGGACCCTTTCTGTGGGTTCTCTGTGGGTGGAATTAGGCCCCTTTCTGTGGGTCCTCTGTGGGTGGAATTAGGCCCCTTTCTGTGGGTCCTCTGTGGGTGGAATTAGGACCCTCTCTGTGTGTTCTTTGTTGGTGGAATTAGGACCCTCTCACTCTGAGGATAGTATTAGGCCCCTTTCTGTGGGTCCTCTGTGTATGGAATTAGGCCCCTTTCTGTGGGTGCAATAGTACCCCTTCCTGTAGGGGTACTTCTCTGAGGATAGTATTGCACCCCTTTCTGTGGCTGGAATAGCACCCCTTTCTGTGGGTCCTCTGTGGGTGAAATTAGGCCCCTTATTGTGGATCCTCTGTGTCTGGTATTAGGCCCCTTTCTGTGGGTCCTCTGTGGGTGGAATTAGGCCCATTTCTGTGGGTATTCTGTGGGTGGAATTAGGCCCCTTTCTGTGGGTCCTCTGTGGGTTAAATTAGACCCTTTTTGGTGAGTGTTCTGTGGGTTGAATTAGGACCCTCTCTGAGGGTAGTATTGCATCCCTTTATGTGGCTGGAATAGTAGCCCTTTCTGTGGGTCCTCTGTGGGTGGAATTAGAACTCTCTCTGTGGGTCCTTTGTGGATGGAATTAGGACCCTTTCACTCTGAGGGTAGTATTGCACCCCCTTCTGTGGCTGCAATAGTACCCCTTCCTGTGGGTGAAATTTGGCCCCCTTCTGTGGGTGTTCTGTGGGTAGAATTAGGACCCTCTCTGAGGGTAGTATTTCATCCCTTTCTGTGGCTTGAATAGTACCACATTCTGTGGGTTCTCTGTAGGTGTAATTTGGGCCCTCTCTGAGGATAGTATTGCACCCTTGTCTGAGGTTGGAACAGTACCCCTTTCTGTGGGTCCTCTGTGGGTGGAAATAGGCCCCTTTCTGTGGGTCCTCTGTGTCTGGAATTAGGCCCCTTTCTGTGGGTTCTCTGTGGATGGAATTTGGCCCCTTTCTGTGGGTCCTCTGTAGATGGAATTAGGCCCCTTTCTGTGGGTCCTCTGTGGGTGGAATTAGGCCCATTTCTATGGGTACTCTGTGGGTGGAATAGTAGCCCTTTCTGTGGGTTCTATGTGGGTGGAATTAGGAACTTCTCTGAGGATAGTATTGCACCCCTTTCTGTGGCTGGAATAGCACCCCTTTCTGTGGGTCCTCTGTGGGTGAAATTAGGCCCCTTATTGTGGGTCCTCTGTGTCTGGTATTAGGCCCCTTTCTGTGGCTCCTCTGTGGGTGGAATTAGGCCCATTTCTGTGGGTACTCTGTGGGTGGAATTAGGCCCCTTTCTGTGGGTCCTCTGTGGGTTAAATTAGGCCCTTTTCGGTGGATGTTCTGTGGGTGGAATTAGGACCCTTTCTATGGGTTCTCTGTGGGTGGAATTAGGCCCCTTCCTGTGGGTGTGCTGTGGGTGGAATTAGGCCCCTTTCTGTGGGTGGAATTAGGACCCTTTCTGTGGGTTCTCTGTGGGTGGAATTAGGCCCCTTTCTGTGGGTCCTCTGTGGGTGGAATTAGGCCCCTTTCTGTGGGTGCAATAGTACCCCTTCCTGTAGGGGTACTTCTCTGAGGATAGTATTGCACCCCTTTCTGTGGCTGGAATAGCACCCCTTTCTGTGGGTCCTCTGTGGGTGAAATTAGGCCCCTTATTGTGGGTCCTCTGTGTCTGGTATTAGGCCTCTTTCTGTGGGTCCTCTGTGGGTGGAATTAGGCCCATTTCTGTGGGTATTCTGTGGGTGGAATTAAGCCCCTTTCTGTGGGTCCTCTGTGGGTTAAATTAGGCCCTTTTCGGTGAGTGTTCTGTGGGTTGAATTAGGACCCTCTCTGAGGGTAGTATTGCATCCCTTTATGTGGCTGGAATAGTAGCCCTTTCTGTGGGTCCTCTGTGGGTTTAATTAGGCCTCTTTCTGTGGGTCCTTTGTGGGTCGAATTGGGCTCTTTTCTGTAGGTGTTCTGTGGGTGGAATTAGGCCCCTTTCTTTGGGTCCTCTGTGGGTGGAATTAGGACCCTCTCTGTGGGTCCTTTGTGGGTGAAATTAGGACCCTCTCACTCTGAGGGTAGTATTGCACTCTCTACTGTGGCTGTAATATAAGCCCTTCCTGTGGGTGTTCTGTGGGTGAAATTAGGTCCCTTTCTGTGGGTCCTCTGTGGGTGGAATTAGACCACTTTATTTGTTTCCACTGTAGGTGGAATTAGGACCCTTTCTGTGGGTGTTCTTTGGGTGGAATTACTACCCTCTCTGAGGGTAGTATTGCACCCCTTTCTTTGGCTGGAATAGTAGCCCTTTCTGTGGGTTCTATGTGGGTAGAATTAGGAACGTCTCTGAGGATAGTATTGCACCCCTTTCTGTGGCTGAAAAAGCACCCCTTTCTATGGGTCCTCTGTAGGTGAAATTAGGCCCCTTTTTGTGGGTCCTCTGTGTCTGGAATTAGGCCCCTTTCTGTGGCTCCTCTGTGCGTGGAATTAGGCCCATTTCTGTGGGCACTCTGTGGGTGGAATTAGGCCCCTTTCTGTGGGTCCTCTGTGGGTGGAATTAGAACTCTCTCTGTGGGTCCTTTGTGGATGGAATTAGGACCCTTTCACTCTGAGGGTAGTATTGCACCCCCTTCTGTGGCTGCAATAGTACCCCTTCCTGTGGGTGAAATTTGGCCCCCTTCTGTGGGTGTTCTGTGGGTAGAATTAGGACCCTCTCTGAGGGTAGTATTTCATCCCTTTCTGTGGCTTGATATAGTACCACTTTCTGTGGGTTCTCTGTAGGTGTAATTTGGGCCCTCTCTGAGGATAGTATTGCACCCTTGTCTGAGGTTGGAACAGTACCCCTTTCTGTGGGTCCTCTGTGGGTGGAAATAGGCCCCTTTCTGTGGGTCCTCTGTGTCTGGAATTAGGCCCCTTTCTGTGGGTTCTCTGTGGGTGGAATTTGGCCCCTTTCTGTGGGTCCTCTGTAGATGGAATTAGGCCCCTTTCTGTGGGTCCTCTTTGGGTGGAATTAGGCCCATTTCTATGGGTACTCTGTGGGTGGAATAGTAGCCCTTTCTGTGGGTTCTATGTGGGTGGAATTAGGAACTTCTCTGAGGATAGTATTGCACCCCTTTCTGTGGCTGGAATAGCACCCCTTTCTGTGGGTCCTCTGTGGGTGAAATTAGGCCCCTTATTGTGGGTCCTCTGTGTCTGGTATTAGGCCCCTTTCTGTGGCTCCTCTGTGGGTGGAATTAGGCCCATTTCTGTGTGTACTCTGTGGGTGGAATTAGGCCCCTTTCTGTGGGTCCTCTGTGGGTTAAAGTAGGCCCTTTTCGGTGGGTGTTCTGTGGGTGGAATTAGGACCCTTTCTATGGGTTCTCTGTGGGTGGAATTAGGCCCCTTCCTGTGTGTGTGCTGTGGGTGGAATTAGGCCCCTTTCTGTGGGTGGAATTAGGACCCTTTCTGTGGGTTCTCTGTGGGTGGAATTAGGCCCCTTTCTGTGGGTCCTCTGTGGGTGGAATTAGGCCCCTTTCTGTGGGTCCTTTGTGGGTGGAATTAGGACCCTCTCTGTGTGTTCTTTGTTGGTGGAATTAGGACCCTCTCACTCTGAGGATAGTATTAGGCCCCTTTCTGTGGGTCCTCTGTGTATGGAATTAGGCCCCTTTCTGTGGGTGCAATAGTACCCCTTCCTGTAGGGGTACTTCTCTGAGGATAGTATTGCACCCCTTTCTGTGGCTGGAATAGCACCCCTTTCTGTGGGTCCTCTGTGGGTGAAATTAGGCCCCTTATTATGGGTCCTCTGTGTCTGGTATTAGGCCCCTTTCTGTGGGTCCTCTGTGGGTGGAATTAGGCCCATTTCTGTGGGTATTCTGTGGGTGGAATTAGGCCCCTTTCTGTGGGTCCTCTGTGGGTTAAATTAGACCCTTTTTGGTGAGTGTTCTGTGGGTTGAATTAGGACCCTCTCTGAGGGTAGTATTGCATCCCTTTATGTGGCTGGAATAGTAGCCCTTTCTGTGGGTCCTCTGTGGGTGGAATTAGAACTCTCTCTGTGGGTCCTTTGTGGATGGAATTAGGACCCTTTCACTCTGAGGGTAGTATTGCACCCCCTTCTGTGGCTGCAATAGTACCCCTTCCTGTGGGTGAAATTTGGCCCCCTTCTGTGGGTGTTCTGTGGGTAGAATTAGGACCCTCTCTGAGGGTAGTATTTCATCCCTTTCTGTGGCTTGAATAGTACCACTTTCTGTGGGTTCTCTGTAGGTGTAATTTGGGCCCTCTCTGAGGATAGTATTGCACCCTTGTCTGAGGTTGGAACAGTACCCCTTTCTGTGGGTCCTCTGTGGGTGGAAATAGGCCCCTTTCTGTGGGTCCTCTGTGTCTGGAATTAGGCCCCTTTCTGTGGGTTCTCTGTGGATGGAATTTGGCCCCTTTCTGTGGGTCCTCTGTAGATGGAATTAGGCCCCTTTCTGTGGGTCCTCTGTGGGTGGAATTAGGCCCATTTCTATGGGTACTCTGTGGGTGGAATAGTAGCCCTTTCTGTGGGTTCTATGTGGGTGGAATTAGGAACTTCTCTGAGGATAGTATTGCACCCCTTTCTGTGGCTGGAATAGCACCCCTTTCTGTGGGTCCTCTGTGGGTGAAATTAGGCCTCTTATTGTGGGTCCTCTGTGTCTGGTATTAGGCCCCTTTCTGTGGGTCCTCTGTGGGTGGAATTAGGCCCATTTCTGTGGGTACTCTGCGGGTGGAATTAGGCCCCTTTCTGTGGGTCCTCTGTGGGTTAAATTAGGCCCTTTTCGGTGGGTGTTCTGTGGTTGGAATTAGGACCCTTTCTATGGGTTCTCTTTGGGTGGAATTAGGCCCCTTCCTGTGGGTGTGCTGTGGGTGGAATTAGGCCCCTTTCTGTGGGTGGAATTAGGACCCTTTCTGTGGGTTCTCTGTGGGTGGAATTAGGCCCCTTTCTGTGGGTCCTCTGTGGGTGGAATTAGGCCCCTTTCTGTGGGTCCTCTGTGGGTGGAATTAGGACCCTCTCTGTGGGTTCTTTGTTGGTGGAATTAGGACCCTCTCACTCTGAGGGTAGTATTAGGCCCCTTTCTGTGGGTCCTCTGTGTATGGAATTAGGCCCCTTTCTGTGTGTGCAATAGTACCCCTTCCTGTAGGGGTACTTCTCTGAGGATAGTGTTGCACCCCTTTCTGTGGCTGGAATAGCACCCCTTTCTGTGGGTCCTCTGTGGGTGAAATTAGGCCCCTTATTGTAGGTCCTCTGTGTCTGGTATTAGGCCCCTTTCTGTGGGTCCTCTGTGGGTGGAATTAGGCCCATTTCTGTGGGTAGTCTGTGGGTGGAATTAGGCCCCTTTCTGTGGGTCCTCTGTGGGTTAAATTAGGCCCTTTTCGGTGAGTGTTCTGTGGGTTGAATTAGGACCCTCTCTGGGGTAGTATTGCATCCCTTTATGTGGCTGGAATAGTAGCCCTTTCTGTGGGTCCTCTGTGGGTGGAATTAGGCCTCTTTCTGTGGGTCCTTTGTGGGTCGAATTGGGCTCTTTTCTGTAGGTGTTCTGTCGGTGGAATTAGGCCCCTTTCTTTGGGTCCTCTGTGGGTGGAATTAGGACCCTCTCTGTGGGTCCTTTGTGGGTGAAATTAGGACCCTCTCACTCTGAGGGTAGTATTGCACTCTCTACTGTGGCTGCAATATAAGCCCTTCCTGTGGGTGTTCTGTGGATGAAATTAGACCCCTTTCTGTGGGTCCTCTGTGGGTGGAATTAGACCACTTTATTTGTTTCCTCTGTAGGTGGAATTAGGACCCTTTCTGTGGGTGTCCTTTGGGTGGAATTACTATCCTCTCTGAGGGTAGTATTGCACCCCTTTCTTTGGCTGGAATAGTAGCCCTTTCTGTGGGTTCTATGTGGGTAGAATTAGGAACGTCTCTGAGGATAGTATTGCACCCCTTTCTGTGGCTGAAAAAGCACCCCTTTCTGTGGGTCCTCTGTAGGTGAAATTAGGCCCCTTTTTGTGGGTCCCCTGTGTCTGGAATTAGGCCCCTTTCTGTGGCTCCTCTGTGGGTGGAATTAGGCCCATTTCTGTGGGTACTCTGTGGGTTGAATTAGGCCCCTTTCTGTGGGTCCTCTGTGGGTGGAATTAGAACTCTCTCTGTGGGTCCTTTGTGGATGGAATTAGGACCCTTTCACTCTGAGGGTAGTATTGCACCCCCTTCTGTGGCTGCAATAGTACCCCTTCCTGTGGATGAAATTTGCCCCCCTTCTGTGGGTGTTCTGTGGGTAGAATTAAGACCCTCTCTGAGGGTAGCATGTTATCCCTTTCTGTGGCTTGAATAGTACCACTTTCTGTGGGTTCTCTGTAGGTGTAATTTGGGCCCTCTCTGAGGATAGTATTGCACCCCTGTCTGAGGTTGGAACAGTATCCCTTTCTGTGGGTCCTCTGTGGGTGGAAATAGGCCCCTTTCTGTGGGTCCTCTGTGGGTGGAAATAGGCCCCTTTCTGTGGGTCCTCTGTGTCTGGAATTAGGCCCCTTTCTGTGGGTTCTCTGTGGGTGGAATTTGGCCCCTTTCTGTGGGTCCTCTGTAGATGGAATTAGGCCCCTTTCTGTTCTTCTGTGGACCCTTTCTGTGGGTGAAATTAGGCCCTTTCCGTGGATCCTCTGTGGGTGGAATTCGGCCTCTTTTTGTGGTTCCTCTGTGGGTGGATTTAGGTCCCTTCATGTGAGTCCTCTGTGAGTGGAATTAGAACCCTTTCTGTGGGTGTTCTGTGGGTGGAAATAGGATCCTCTCTGAGGGTAGTATTGCACCCCTTTCTGTGGCTAGAATAGTACCCCTTCTGTGGGTCCTCTGTGGGTGGAATTAGGCCCCTTTCTGCGGGTCCTTTGTGGGTGGAATTAGGCCCCTTTCTGTGGGTCCTCTGTTGGTGGAATTTTGCCCCTTTCTGTGTGTCCTCTGTGGGTGGAAATAGGACCCTCTCTGAGGATAATATTGTCCGCCTTTCTGTTGCTGGAATAGTACCCCTTCCTGTGGGAGTGCTGTGGGTGGAATTAGGACCCTCTCTGTGTGTCCTCTGTGGGTGGAATTGGGCCCCTTCCTGTGGGTCCTCTGTGGGTGGAAATAGGACCCTTTTTGTGGGTCCTCTATGGGTGGAATTAGGCCTCTTTCTGTGGGTCCACTCTGGGTGGAATTAGGACCCTTTCTGTGGGTTCTCTGTGGGTGGAATTTGGACCCTCTCTGAGGGTAGTTTTGCACCCCTTTCTGTGTCTAGAATAGTACCCCTTTCTTTGGGTCCTCTGTGGGTGGAATTAGGCCCCTTTCTGTGGGTCCTCTGTGGTTGGAATTAGGCCCCTTTCTGTGGGTCCTCTGTGGGTTGAATTATTTCCCTTTCTGTGGGTTCTCTGTGGGTGGAATTAGGACCCATTCTGTGGGTTCTCTGTGGGTGGAATTAGGCCCCTTTCTTTGGGTGTTCTGTGGATGGAATTAGGCCCCTTTCTGTTGGTCCTCTGTGGGTGGAATTAGGACCCTCTCTGAGGATAGTATTGTCCGCCTTTCTGTGGCTGGAATAGTACCCCTTCCTGTGGGTGTGCTGTGGGTGGAATTAGGACCCTTTCTGTGGGTAATCTGTGGGTGGAATAGTACCTCTTCCTGTGGGAGTTCTGTGGGTGAAATTAGGCCCCTTTCTGTGGGTCCTCTGTGGGTGGAGTTAAGCCCCGTTATGTGAGTCCACTGTGGGTGGAATTAGGACCCTTTCTGTGGTTGTTCTGTGGGTAGAATTAGGATTCTCTCTGAGTATAGTATTGCACCCCGTTCTGTGGCTGGAATAGTACCCCTTTCTGTGGGTCCTCTGTGGGTGGAATTAGGCCCCTTTCTGTGGGTCCTCTGTGGGTGGAATTAGGCCCCTTCTGTGGTTCCTCTGTGGGTGGAATTCGGACCCTCTCTGTGGGTCCTTTGTGGATGGAATTAGGACCCTCTCACTCTGAGGGTAGTATTGCACCCCCTTCTGTGGCTGCAATAGTACCCCTTCCTGTGGGTGTTCTGTGGGTGAATATATACCCCTTTCCGTGGGTCCTCTGTGGGTCGAATTATGACCCTTTCTGTGGTTCCTCTGTGGGTGGATTTAGGTCCCTTCATGTGGGTCCTCTGTGGGTGGAATTAGAACCCTTTCTGTGGGTGTTCTGTGGGTGGAAATAGGACCCTCTCTGAGGGTAGTATTGCACCCCTTTCTGTTGCTAGAATAGTACCCCTTCTGTGGGTCCTCTGTGGGTGGAATTAGGCCCCTTTCTGTGGGTCCTTTGTGGGTGGAATTAGGCCCCTTTCTGTGGGTCCTCTGTTGGTGGAATTTTGCCCCTTTCTGTGTGTCCTCTGTGGGTGGAATTAGGACCCTCTCTGAGGATAGTATTGTCCGCCTTTCTGTTGCTGGAATAGTACTCCTTCCTGTGGGTGTGCTGTGGGTGGAATTAGGACCCTCTCTGTCCTCTGTGGGTGGAATTGGGCCCCTTCCTGTGGGTCCTCTGTGGTTGGGAATATGCCCCTTTTTGTGGGTCCTCTATGGGTGGAATTAGGCCTCTTTCTGTGGGTTCTCTGTGGGTGGAATTTGGACCCTCTCTGAAGGTATTTTTCCACCCTTTCTGTGTCTAGAATAGTACCCATTTTTTTGGGTCCTCTGTGGGTGGAATTAGGACCCTTTCTGTGGGTAATCTGTGGGTGGAATAGTACCCCTTCCTGTGGGTGTTCTGTGGGTGAAATTAGGCCCCTTTCTGTGGGTTATCTGTGGGTGGAATTAGGACCCATTCTGTGGGTTCTCTGTGTGTGGAATTAGGCCCCTTTCTGTTGGTCCTCTGTGGGTGGAATTAGGACCCTATCTGAGGATAGTATTGTCCGCCTTTCTGTGGCTGGAATAGTACCCCTTCCTGTGGGTGTGCTGTGGGTGGAATTAGGACCCTTTCTGTGGGTATTCTGTGGGTGGAATAGTACCCCTTCCTGTGGGTGTTCTGTGGGTGAAATTAGGCCCTTTTCTGTGGGTTCTCTGTGGGTGGAATTATGAGCCTTTCTGTGGGTCCTCTGTGGGTGGAATTAAGCCCCTTTATGTGAGTCCACTGTGGGTGGAATTAGGACCCTTTCTGTGGTTGTTCGGTGGGTGGAATTAGGACCCTCTCTGAGTATAGTATTGCACCCCTTTCTGTGGCTGGAATAGTACCCCTTTCTGTGGGTCCTCTGTGGGTGGAATTAGGCCCCTTTCTGTGGGTCCTCTGTGGGTGCAATTAGGCCCCTTTATGTGAGTCCTCTGTGTGTGTGGAATTAGGACCCTTTCTGTGGTTGTTCTGTGGGTGGAATTAGGACCCTCTCTCAAGATAGTATTGCACCCCTTTCTGTGGCTCGAATAGTACCCCTTTCTGTGGGTCCTCTGTGTTTGGAATTAGGCCCCTTTCTGTGGGTCCTCTGTAGGTGGAATTAGGCCCCTTTCTGTGGGTCCTCTGTGGGTGGAAATAGGACCCTCTCTGAGGGTAGTAGTGCACCCCTTTCTGTGGCTGGAATAGTACCCCTTCCTGTGGGTCCTCTGTGGGTGGAATTAGGCCCCTTTCTGTGGGTCCTCTTTGGGTGGAAATAGGACCCTCTCTGAGGGTAGTAGTGCACCCCTTTCTGTGGCTGGAATAGTACCCCTTTCTGTGGGTCCTCTGTGGGTGGAATTAGGCCCCTTTCTGTGGGTCCTCTGTTGGTGGAATTAGGACCCTTTCTGTGGGTCCTCTGTGGGTGAAATTTGGACCCTCTCTGCGGGTCCTCTTTGGGTGGAATTAGGACCCTCTCACTCCGAGTGATGGTATTGCACCCCTTTCTGTGGCTGCAATGGTACCCCTTTCTATAGGTGTTCTGTTGGTGAAATTAGGCCCCTTTCTGTGGGTCCTCTGTGGGTGGAATTACGAACCTTTTTGTGGGTTCTCTGTGGGTGGAATTAGGACCCTTTCTGTGGGTTCTCTGTGTGTGAAATTGGGACCCCCTCTGAGGGTAGTATTGCACCCCTTTCTGTGGCTGGAACAGTACCCCTTTCTGTGGGTCCTCTGTGGGTGGAATTAGGCCCTCGGTTGGTGGAATGCCCCTTTCTGAGGGTTTCAATAGGCCCCTTTTTCTGGTACTGCACTGGTTACCGCCACCAAAAGGGTGGTGTTAAATATTGCGCCTTTTTTTTTGTTCCTGTTTCATTTGTGAATTGGACTTAAAAGATTTTTTGCTATATTTACCGGCATTTTTTTTTAAAATCTGTTGTGTACCGCAAAATCGTTATTTTTTTTGTTTTCTAATGAATTGGACTTTATTTACCGCCTGGGATAATTTATGCAAATGAGTAAGATGATATCTTTCCGCATGTGGTAGAGCTTAGTAAATTGACCCCCATGGGTGTTAGAGTATTGATGTGCCCCTTTCCCTCTCCCTCCTATTATCTTACCCCCCTATACTATTTATAATTGCCATGTACTGCATGTATATCTCTATTTGTAAATAAATTGAACATTTATTTTAACATTTAATCGTCCTTCATTGGAATCCAGACACCCCAAACAGAGCAGATTTTACAAACACACATAACAGAGAAGAGTAATAGGAAGGTGTCAATGATTAAAGTCTATCTGATCCACATCACCAACACATCACTACTACAACCACAAGTAATAGTCCGGAGTGGGAGACGTCTTTAGATAATTCTATACACACAGCTCAGCTCTGATATAATAATCACCTATCAGCAGACTTACCTGGATGGTAATGTTGGGGGGTAATGTAGTCCGGGTCGATCGATGTCACAGATCACTGGTACTGCAGCAGTCCCTGTTCTCCCCGGAGCACTCGGGGGAAATGAACCTTCTCCTGGAGGAACCATGAAAGAATGTTTCTGATAATAAACAAAAGAAAACTCTATTCTCTACATACTACACTCTATTTAGGCTGTATCATGACCCCCCCCCCTTTCACAATGACGCAAGTAGAGTTGTCAACTCTCTACTTTTTTTAATGACAAATCTTGGAGACATTTATCCTCAGAGCACATTTTTTAATGACAACCTGAATAATGACTGAAATTCCTATTAGAAATTAAAAGAGTTGATATGTAAAGGGTAAGGTCACCGTTGCAGAAAAAAATAATAAATGCACATCCTGCATGCTCTCTGAAAAAAATGTGCATTTATTCATTTTTTTCCTGCAGGAGCCTGGACAGCATTGCACCATTAATCGGTAGATCGCGGGTACAATGTGGGCTCCTGTAGACGTGTCCTCCAGCTTTGTGCCCGGACCTCTGTACAGACACTCTGTTTGAAAGCTGGAGGACATGTCAGTGAAGTCCGGAACTGTTTATGACCGGTTTGTCCAGCTCAGAGGTGTTTTGTTTGTTGCATTCATACGAAAGTTCTTTATCTACCCTAAAGGTTCTCTAGAAACTTCCTTGTGAGGATTTAAAGTGATTGTAAAGTCTCTTTTTTTTAAAAAAAACAAACATGTTATAATTACCTGCTCTGTGTAATGGTTTTGCACAAAGCAGCCCAGATTAGACGTGCAATTAGTTTAGTTCTGAATTTGTTTTTAACCACTTGCCGACCGCCTACCGCATATATACGTCGGCAGAATGGCACGGGCAGGCAGAATCACGTACCTGTACGTGATCTGCCTCCCGCGGGCGGGGGGTCCGATCGGACCCCCCCCCCGGTGCCAGCGGCAGTCGGCATTTCACTGGGAGCGTTGGGAGGCGAGGGGGAGACCATCCGATCGCGGCCCCCCCCTCGCGATAGCTCCCAGCCAATCGGAATCCTCCCCTGCCTGTGTGTAGTTTCACACAGGCAGAGGATGTGATGTCATCTCTCCTCGGCTCGGCAGTTTCCGTTCCAGCACCGAGGAGAGAAGACATGTAAGTGCATAAAACACTAACACACTCAGTAGAACATGCAAGGCACATAAAACACCCCCGACCCCCCCCCCGATCGCCCCCCGATCCCCCCCCGCTGTCACAAACTGACACCAAGCAGTATTTATTAATTGGCAGACTCCGAGACTTTAGCAGGGGGACAGCCATGCAGGAAAAGGCATCCAGCAAGATGCCACATCTGCATGTGTAGGAATGCTGTCTCCTATGACAACAGTCTTTAACAGTTCCTAACACAAAGCGTAACAGTTCTTTCACTTCCACTACAATCACTCCTTGTAGTTCTGCAGCCCACTGAGCTCCTGGTCTCTCACTAGACTACATGTTCACTGCCACTGAATCTCCTTAGCCCCTCCAATCTTCACGGTAGTATCTTTCGCAAGCGTCACCCCCACCTCTCTGCTGGGTCCCTAGCTTGGCACTCAGATACTTCTCAAACTTCACCCCACTGGCCTGCTCGGTCCCTGGCTTGACACACAAAGCTGCTCTGCAAGCGTCACCTCCGCTGGTTGGGTCCCTGGCTTGATACTCACTGAAGTTTCCTGATTCTTCACCGTCCCCGGTTGGTGAGAATACTGCTCCGGTACTTGCTACTCACTGTGGTCCCTGGTAATAAGGTGGATGGTCCCTTAGTGGCAACAGGTTCCCCTCAATCTCTGACCTTTGAAAGGTTCTCCGGCCGGCAGAGCCATCACTTCTGGTTGGACTGCAAGCTGCAATCCTAACCCTGCGCTGCTCTCTTGCTTCTGATTAGGCCCTCAGACATCCTAGCAGCCAGATGTGGCCGGGATAGGCCCAATCTCTGGCCTAGCAGCCCGGGCAATACAACACACGTCCACCCAGACAGCCATCCAGGTGGCACAGAACAGTGGTCACCTGTCTCCACCCAAATATATAGGTTCTCCCAGCAGGCCAAGGGATTCAAGAAAACCCCTGCCCATTGGCTGTGAAACCCCATATACCCATAATCTGACCTTGCATTGCCCTTTTCATATCTAATGCCACCAAGTGCCCAGCCACCTAGCGGCAAAAGAGAGAAGTGCAGCAATTACAGACTTAGAGTGAAATCAATTGAACCTCAACAATTAGCCAAAGATGCTGGACGCATGGATTCCTATGGCGGGGTACTTTTTGAAGCACTGATTAGAGCCAGAGGTTCTAATAGGCTTCAAAATAGGGTGGACTCAGGGCGCAGAGAATGCGCCCTGATACTACCCAATTGTGAGACGATAGCGAATTAATTTTAGTTATTTTCACACTAATGCTGCTACCCTCTTAGAAAGAGGAGACACGAGGACGGACATCCCTGCCGCCGCGGCTGCTCTGGTGGTAAGTCCCGGACCACCTGCGGGGGGGTGCTGTAAGAGAGCCGCGAGTAGGAGGGGCATCAGAACCGTGAGCAGTGGGGGGGCCATCAGAGCCACGAGGGGGGGCATCAGAGCCGCGAGCGGTGGAGCTGTCAGAGCTGCTAAGGGGGTGGGCATAGCTGCAGGGGGAGGGTTGCTGTACCCTAATAGTGCCCAGCAGCCTCACCAGTGCCCGTCATATGCAGCCTGCCAGTGCCTATCATATGCAGCCTCACCAGTGCCCAGCAGCCCCACCAATGTCCATCATATGCAGCCTGCCAGTGCCCATCATATGCAGCCTCACCAGTGCCCAGCAGCCCCACCAGTGCCCGTCATATGCAGCCTGCCAGTGCCCATCATATGCAGCCTGCCAATGCCCAGCAGCCATACCAGTCCCGTCACCTATGCAGCCTGCCAGTGCGGAGCAGCCCCACCAGTGCCTGTCATATGCAGCCTGCCAGTGCCCATCATATGCAGTTTGCCAGTGCCTAGCAGCCCCACCAGTGCCCATCATATTCAGCCTGCCAGTGCCCAGCAGCTTTAACATTGCCCGTCATATGCAGCCTCATATACACTCCCATGTCTCCAGTGACCTCTGTAGACAGAAGCCCCCCCGCTCGCGGCTCTGACAGCCCCCCCGCTCATGTCTCTGATGGCCCTCTGCTCGTGGCTCTGATGGCCCCCCACCACTCACGGTTGTGACGCCCCCCTACTCGCGGCTCTCTTACAGCACCCCCCCCGCAGGTGGTCCGGCACTTACCGCCAGTCCTGGC
Organism: Lithobates clamitans; assembly: GCA_037952925.1. Taxonomy (NCBI): domain Eukaryota; kingdom Metazoa; phylum Chordata; class Amphibia; order Anura; family Ranidae; genus Lithobates; species Lithobates clamitans. The sequence goes on along the minus strand of JBBGZY010001582.1, from coordinate 420,230 downwards.
CATCTGGGAAACTCCCTGATTGGCAGGTAGCAGCATTAGTGTGAAAATAGCGAAAATTAATTTGCTATCGTCCCCTATGTCTCCAGTGACCCTTCTACACTCTTATGTCTCCAGTGACCTCTGTACACTCCTATGTCTCCAGTGACCTCCAGTGACCTCTGTACACTCCTATGTCTCCAGTGACCTCAATACACTCCTATGTCTCCAGTGACTCCTGTGTCTCCAATGACCTGTGTAAGCTCCTATGTCTCCAGTGACCTCAATACACTCCTATGTCTCCAGTGACTCCTGTGTCTCCAGTGACCTGTGTAAGCTCCTATGTCTCCAGTGACCCCTGTACACTCCTATGTCTCCAGTGACTCCTGTGTCTCCAGTGACCCGTGTATGCTTATATGTCTCCAGTGACTCCTGTGTCTCCAGTCACCTCTGTATGCTCCTATGTCTCCAGTAACCCCTGTACACTGCTATGTCTCCAGTGACCCCCGTACACTCTTATGTCTCCAGTGACCTCTGTACACTGCTATGTCTCCAGTGACCCTTGTATGCTCATATGTCTCCAGTGACCTCTGTACACTGCTATGTCTCCAGTGACCCTTGTATGCTCATATGTCTCCAGTGACCCCTGTACACTGCAATGTCTCCAGTGACTCCTCCGTCTCCAGTGACACCTGTGTCTCTAGTGACCCCTGTATGCTCCTATGCCTTCAGTGAGTCATTTAACTCTAGTGACCCCTGTAAGTAAGGAAGCAAGTTAGTAAGAAGCATGGAACTTTTATTTTATTAAACTATTTTTTGAATAGAATGTTACAAAAAAACTAAGAAAATCATAGCAAAAGCAAAAATAAAAAGGGGGCAGACGTGATGGACCAAACGGTCTTTTTCTGCCATCACTTTTCTGTGTTTCTAAGTAAATGAAATGTATTTTTTTCACAAAGTTGTCAATCTAACAAATTACTTCTCACACACAGCATGGAAATACTTCCAGTTACACCCACAAATACATTCTGATACTTCTCCTGGGTATGAGGATACCACATACTGTAGGTGAGGCTTTTTTGATGCCTAGATACATAGAGGGACCCGAATCGAAGGAGCACTTTCAGGACTAGTTCACATCAGGAATCACACAGGAATCCTCTGCGTGTTCCTCTACAATCTGCATGCGCTCAGTGTGGTGAAATTTGAATCCATTCATTTTAAATGGGCTGAATTGCACTGGACCACACCAAAAGTAATGCATGTGCTACTTTAATAAACACACTGTGAATGGATCTTATGGTACCATGATCCAGTGAAGGCAAACACAAATTACACATCTGATGTCCTGATCTCTGTAGTAGAGGGTCTGGCAGGGGGCCTGGAAAAGTCCTGTTCAGGATTTACACATCTCCCAGGCTCATTTCTTCCCCCTTTCCAGCCCTCTGATCCTCTGTACACTCCGGGTTTTGCTCTCTCCCTTTTGGGCAGGTTAGGGTCACCTGGGACACCCAGGCAGAGTTCTGTAGTCTGGGGAGCAGACAGGAGGGATCTGCTAGAGCTGAGGTTGGTGATCCTGGGAAGAGTTTGTATTATGAAGATGACAAGTGTTAGGACCGTGCAGCTGGTGAACTAGGACTGCTATTGTGTAGTTAGTGGTGGGACATGGCTAGGGGTTTGGGTGGAAGGTTGAAACTGGTTATTTCTAGATCTCTGTACACCATCTTATATAACCTGGAAATATCACCAATAGATGGAACACTGCTTGTCAGGAAATTACTGGACTTGTGTTTATGTATGTGTATTTATTTTTATTAAGGTTCAATACCAATATAACATGGTTTTTAATAGGTAAATAATACATTTTTATAGAGGTCGTCTTCACTTCAGACCAACAAGAGGGGCAACTGAGAAGGAGACAGGAACAGAGTGATTTGGTTCCATAGAACAGTGCTTCTCAACCTCCGTCCTCAGGTACCCCTAATAGGTAACATTCTGAGAATTTCTCTTAGATAAAATAGCTGTCCAAAAATACCAAGCCATTGACTCTGATTTAAAACACCCGTGCAAGATCAAAGAAAACCTGCAAACATGGCCTGCTGGGGGTACTTTATGACTGAGGTTGAGAACCACTGCCCTAGAGTGACAATCCCTCCAAATGAAGGACAGGTGGGAACTATGCATAACGTGTATGTCCAGCCGAAACTAATTTTTCTTGATTTTAGATGGGGTGGGGAATAATTGGATCCCTGTCAGGTTTTACTGCTATCTGTGACTCCATTAGAGGTTTCCTCTCACTTTCTGTCTTAGTGACAACATTTTACCAGACAGGAAGTGGGAAGAACTCTCTGGCAGCAACACAGACAGAAATTACTAAAAAAAAGTTGTTTTTTAAAGTTACTTTTGGAGGTTTTACTTTGCTTCCTGTTTGGAGAAACTGTCGTCAGCATGACAGGAAGTGAGGGGAAATCTCTTTAATGAAGCCGTTAAGCAGTAGCTGTAAACTTGACTTGGGTCTTCATCCCCTCTCCCCCCCCCCCCCTCCACCCAAAACGCACACAACAATTTGGTTTGGTAAACCATTTTTAAGATTCACTCAATGTGGCTGCAAACATGGCAGAATCAGTGCAGTAGAGGCAGCTGTGGGAAGACTGGACTATGTTACTCATCAGAAGGTCCCATGAATGCTGAGAAATGAATTCAGATTGGTGGCAAATTGCACCATGGAGACTGTTCTATAGGGTGGTGAGTTTTGTGCAGCTCCATAGTGTATGTAGCCCAGCATTGTCTCCAGCAGAGGTTAGAATGGTGGCCCTTGAATTGTGAAAGTCTATCTGGGGTCAAGTACCATCTAAGGGTGATTTTCAGGGATGGTCCCCATAATTTGAATCAGCAGGTGACCTAACTAAAATACCCCTAACTAAAATCTAGTGGAACCAATTGCCTTCAGAAGTCACCTAATTAGTAAATAGAGTCCACCTGTGTGTAATGTAATCTCAGTATAAAAACAGCTGCTCTGTGAAGCTGCCAGAGGATTGTTAGAGAACCTTTGTGAACAAACTGCATCATGAAGGCCAAGGAACACATCAGACAGGTCAGAGATAAAGTTGTGGAGAAGTTTAAAGTGGGGTTAGGTTGTATGTACAGTCAGGTCGATTAAATATTGGGACATCGACACAATTTTAATCTTTTTGGCTCTATACACCACCACAATGGATTTGAAATGAAACAAACAAGATGTGCTTTAACTGCAGGCTTTCAGCTTTAATTTGAGGATATTTGCATCCAAATCAGTTTCACGGTGTAGGAATTACAACAGTTTGTATATTTGCCTCCCACTTTTTAAGGGACCAAAAGTAATGGGACAATTGGCTGCTCAGCTGTTCCATGGCCAGGTGTGTGTTATTCACTCATTATCCCATTAACAAGGAGCAGATTAGAGGTCCAGAGTTCATTTCAAGTGTGCTATTTGCATTTGGAATCTGTTGCTGTCAACTCTCAATATGAGATCCAAAGAGCTGTCCCTATCAGTGAAGCAAGCCATCATTAGGATGAAAAAACAAAACAAACCCATCAGAGAGATAGCAAAAACATTAGGTTTTGCCAAATCAACTGTTTGGAACATCCTTAAAAAGAAAGAACGCACCGTGAGTTCAGCAACCCCAAAAGACCCGGAAGACCACGGAAAACTGTGGTTGATGGCTGAAGAATTCTTTCCCTGGTGAAGAAAACACCCTTCACAACAGTTGGCCAGATCAAGAACACTCTCCAGGAGGTAGGTGTATGTGTGTCAAAGTCAACAATCAAGAGAAGACTTCACCAGAGTGAATACAGAGGGTTCACCACAAGATGTAAACCATTGGTGAGCCTCAAAAACAGGAAGGCCAGATTTCTAAAAAAGCCTTCACAGTTCTGGAACAACATCCTATGAACAGATGAGACCAAGATCAACATGTACCAGAGTGATGGGAAGAGAAGAGTATGGAGAAGGAAAGGAACTGCTCATGATCTAAAGCATACCACCTCATCAGTGAAGCATGGTGGTAGTATCATGGCATGAGCATGTATGGCTGCCAATGGAACTGGTTCTCTTTTTATTCTATTTATTCTATTTATTGATGATGTGACTGCTGACAAAAGCAGCAGGATGAATTCTGAAGTGTTTCGGGCAATATTATCTGCTCATATTTATGCTTTAGAACTCATTGGACGGCGCTTCACAGTGCAGATGGACAATGACCCTAAGCATACTGAAAAAGCAACCAAAGACTTTTTTTAAGGGAAAGAAGTGGAATGTTATGCAATGGCCAAGTCAATCACCTGATCTGAATCCGATTGAGCATGCATTTCACTTGCTGAAGACCAAACTTAAGGGAAAATGCCCCAAGAACAAGCAGGAACTGAAGACAGTTGCAGTAGAGGCCTGGCAGAGCATCACCAGGGATGAAACCCAGTGTCTGGTGATGTCTATGTGTTCCAGGCTTCAGGCTGTAATTGACTGCAAAGGATTTGCAACCAAGTGTAAAAAAGTGAAAGTTTGATGGATGATTATTAATCTGTTCCATTACTTTTGGTCCCTTAAAAAGTGGGAGGCACATATACAAACTGTTGTAATTCCTACACCGTTCATCTGATTTGAATGTAAATACCCTCAAATTAAAGCTGAAAGTCTGCAGTTAAAGCATATCTTGTTGTTCATTTAATTTCTAATCCATTGTGGTGGTGTACAGAGCCAAAAAGATTAGAATTGTGTTGATGTACCAATATTTATGGACCTGACTGTGTGTGTGTGTGTGTATATATATATATCTCACACACACAGTATGTCAACTCCCGCTGCCTGTAAGAACGATCAAGCGAAAAAGATGATGTCTGTAGCTGCATCCATCATTCAGATATCCCCACTCAAAGTCCAGGATGTCATGACGTCCTTGGGCTGGATGTGGTTAGGGGAGCTCTACTCTTTGGTAGGTGTTTGTCTTGGAGCCTTGGAGTAATGTTACTTTGAATTCAAGTCCATGTCTTCCGAATACAGACTCTTGTTAATTTTGCTAATTTTAATTTTTTTTTTCTTTTTTCTTTTTTTCCTTTTTGTGTTTTTTTTTTCTCTTTTTCTTCTTCTTTCCATTGATTTTAACTTTTCAGAATGGATACAATGCCTAAAATGTTTCCCTAGAAGCCCCTGCAACTGGACTTTGCTTTAGCTATCATTTGGAGGTATCTTTCTTAAAGACGAGTTCCACCCAGGGGGGCCATTAAAAAAAAAAAAAATTAAAAGTCAGCAGCTACAAATACTGCAGCTGCTGACTTTTAATTGGACACTCACCTGTCCCTGGGTCCAGCGGTGCGGGGGATCGAAGCCCCGCTCGTCCGTCCCCCTCCGCTTGTCGGCGCCGGCATTTCAACTGTGGGCGCCGGGCTGTGGCTTCACAGCCTGGCACCCACTGCGCATGCGCGAGCGGCGCCGAGCGCCGTGATTGGCCGCTCAGTCACCTGGGACCTGCAATGGGTCCCAGATGATTGACAGGAGGGAGGGAGAAGAGCCGAGCCCTTCCTGTGCCAGGGGGAAGTGATGTCACCAGCCCAGGCAGACGAAGGGGCAGACTACGAGGGACCACCTAGCAACAGGCATTTAGAGGTAAGTAAAAAAAAAAAAAATATCCAAATGTTTTTTTGTTTTTTGTTTTTAGAATTTTTTACATATGTTTGTTTTTTTGGGTGGAACCCCACTTTAAATAACTGTCTATACCCGCAAATACAGTATGTACACAACTTCACCAGGGCTTCTGTTGGGCTCATTTGCTGATGTTATATTTTTGTATAATGGATGACTTACTATTTATCATTTTTGTAATGCTTTCACACTGATGTGTTTCTATAAACTTTATTATATGTACAGTAGTTCCTCAGCTCCCATTTACTTTGATTATTTTCCCAGGAAGGGAACCCCCCTCTGTTCAGAGACCCTGTCCTGGGTGGAGACGCTAACTTTATTATCAAACCCGCTCTTCCACTTGGTGAAGTTTCTGGTCCTTCTAGTTACCTACAGGTTTAGCATCACAACCTGTTTAGAGAGGTCCATTTCCCATAACCCCCAGAAGAGGGCAACACAAACTAAGTAAATGTCTTTTATTATACTTTTTGTGAATTGTTGAATTATTGCACCACATCCAAGAGTCTAAAAGGTTAACGTGGTTGTGAAGGCAGAAGGTGCATTCTATGCATTGACACAAAAATAAAAAAAAACCTGTGTGCAGCAGCCCCCCTAATACTTACCTGAGCCAATCACAATCCAGCTATGTTGCAGGAGTGTATCAACTGCCCGGGACTCTCCCTTCTCATTGGCTGAGATGGCAGTGTGGCGCAATTGGCTCCCGCTGCTGTCAGTGAGCCAATAAGGGGAGAGAGGGGTGGGGCTGAACCACGACTCCATGTCTGAATAGACACATAGAGCAGCAGCTCGGCTCGGGTGCCCCCATAATAAGCTGCTTGCTGTGGGGGCACCTAGCAGGAGGGAGAGGCCAGGAGTGCCAGCGAGGGTTCAGAGAAGAGGATTTGGGCTACTCTGTGCAAAACCATTGCACAGAGCAGGTAAGTATAACATGTTTTAAAGAAAATTACAGACTTTAGTATCATTTTAAGCAGCTTAAACTATTATAACACAAATAATCTGTAATAAAGATGAACTCGTTATTACAATACAATACTGGGGAGGGTGGAAGTGAGATTTACCCGATGATTGTTCTGAATGACCAAGGGACAGGTTTCCCTAAACTGACCAGACATCTGCATAGTACAGTGATGAGCCCATAAAACATGGAGGACAAAGTGTGATTAACAGATGCCTTACTATAGAAAGAGATGTCATGTTGTTTGTCCTGTAAGAACAGCCAACCATGAGTTAAACCTTCTTCTTTTTTTTTACAGGCATTTTCAAAGGTCCATAAAACAACCTAAATATAATCTGAGAATTTTAGACTTTCATTTCTCTTCTGCTGTCAGGGATGGCGTCTGCTGATCTGAGAGCTGAGCTGGAATGTTCCGTCTGTCTGAACATTTATACCAATCCTGTAATGCTGAAATGTGGACACAACTTCTGCCGGGTCTGTATCGATCGTGTGCTGGATACACAGGAGGGGTCTGGAGGATATTCCTGTCCTGAATGCAGAGAGGAGTTTCTGGATCGGCCTGAACTGTACAGGAACATAACACTACGTAACATAGTGGAGAGTTTCCTGTCTCCTCAGCCAGATCAGGAGGAGTGCGGGGTCTTCTGTACTCACTGTGTGGACTCTCCTGTACCTGCTGTTAGATCCTGTTTGCACTGTGAGGTTTCTCTGTGTGATAAACACCTGAGAGTCCACAAAAAGTCCCCAGAACACCTCTTAACTGACCCCACCTTGTCCATGGAGAGCAGGAAATGCTCCGTTCATAAGGAAGTTTTGAAGTATTTTTGCACCAAAGATGATACCTGTATCTGTATATCCTGCAGTTTGGCTGGAGAACATCGAGGACACCAGGTGGAGATGTTGGCTGAGGCTTCTGAGAAGAAGAAGAAGGCACTTGGGTATGTTCTGCAGAAACTTTTGACAAAGAGAGAAAAGACGGAGGAAAGAGTCCAGAGTCTGCAGGACCACAGGAGGAAAGTAGAAGAAAAAGCAGCTGGTGACAGAGAGAGGGTCACTGCCCTGTTTAGAGATCTCAGGAGACATCTGGAAGACCTGGAGAAGAGAGTTCTGAGGGAGATCTCTGGGCAGGCAGAGTGGATCTCCATCTCCATGGAGGATGTCATCAGGGAGCTGGAAATAAAGAAGGAGGAGCTGTCCAGGAAGATGCATCAAATTGAGGAGCTGTGTAACATGATGGATCCACTGACTGTCTTGCAGGAATCAGACACAGATGACTTGTGTGATACTGAGGATGGAGATAATGAGGACAGAGAGACACATGAGAAACTCCTCCATGATGGAGGGGGTCTGGATGTGGTTGGGATATCACACACATTGTCCACGGTCTCTGATATAATAAGAGGGGTAAATGTATACTTCCATATGCAGGGAACTGCAGACATATTACTCGATGTAAACACAGCTAATAATACTCTACGGATATCAGATGACAGGAAAACTGTATTCAAATCAGACAGAGAACAGAATCATCCAGAAACATCAGAGAGATTTCAGTATTGGCCTCACGTGATAAGCAGTCAGAGTTTTTCCTCAGGGAGACATTACTGGGAAGTGGATGTTGGGGGATCAGATGAATGGATAGTTGGGATGTGTTACCCCAGTATAGACAGGAGAGGAGTGGGATCTGGGATTGGAAAGAATAACAAATCTTGGGGTTTGTACAGGTTTGGTAACTATGGGGTGATACATGACACTGATGTGATCCCTTTTCCTTCTAATATCTCCAGTAACATAGTCAGGATATATCTGGATTATGAGGCCGGGAGCATCTCTTTTTATGATCTATGTGACCCGGTACGCCACCTCCGCACCTTCACCACCACCTTCACTGAGCCCCTCCATGCTGGGATTGGTGTATGGAGAAGTTGTATGACGATATGTGGGGGGAATCGGGAGATGTGAGGACTCCACCCACAGTCTGGTGTCATCACAAGAATGGGTGGTGGGATTGGTTCATTGATAAACCAATGATTTAGGAGGTGGCAACTCCTGGGAGGAGTATGAGGGCTTCCATTGCAGGAAGAAAATGCTAGTTACCTGGCTGTGTCTAATGTAAGAACATTAAAGCGGTACTAAAGGCAAATAAAAAATGACAGATATGATGCCCTCTGTCTATGACATGAACACAGCAGTCTTTATTTTTCACTGTAACTTTGTTTTTAAACCTGTTGGTTCTGTTATTTGTCAACTCGCTTTAACAGACCAATTTGTCCAGCAAAAGTGGCAGTTAGAGAGTTGAGACAAACCATTTATCAATGATAGGGGTGCTTACAATCCAGCTTTTATTCATATATGTAAAACATTTATCCCAAAAGGAAACAAAATGTTACTATAACTGCTTATAAAGTGTTATCTGGAGTTCAGCTTTAATTTTAAAACTTATGTAAAGTCCATCTAAATATACTAGTCCATCTAACACCGCTCTCTCCAGACAATGCTGCTGTCCAATGGGGTCTCCACTACCCCTCCATAGATATAGGAGCCACCCTAAGACAGGAAGCGTGTTACTGGCAGCATCACCAGGGGAAAATAAAAGAAACAAAATAGAAAATTAATGCAACCACCACATCCGATTGGATTGGCAAGCTCTAATACATATAATTTTTGGTCTGGGGTTTATTACCAATTTAAGCCTCTGATCCAGAATAAGCATGCCATACATAGGAATCCTAACCTCCTATAATTGTTCCGGGTCAAAGACTGAGACAGTATTAAAGCCAAATATATGTCGTGCCATGTGCCACACTCCCCTCTCGTATGCTCACTGACCATAGAAAATGGACCCTCAGCTTTGCAGTCTGGGGGTCAAAGATGCTTGTATCTGATGTTGGGAATACCAGGTCTCTTGGCGTTTCATGGTAGGGTCTCCAAAATGTGGTGGCTAGGATATCCACCAGGCTCCACAAAACAAAATAGTACTCATGGTGAAATACTGTAAAATGTATTTAATTGCACAATCACATGAATACCTTACCAAATTCCAGATAAAAACAAGCATGAGACAATCATGAGGCTCTTCCGGGTTTGCCGTGGCTCAGCGTGCGTTCCACGGAGAGCGGAGGTCATTGGCGTATTTCCGGTTCCACAACCAACGACATCACTTCCGGCCTCTGTGGAATGCAGGCTGAACCGCAACGAACCTGCAAGAGCCTCCTGATTGTCCCATGCTCGTTTTTATCTAATTTTTTGTAAGTTTATTCATGTGATTGCACAATTAAATACATTTTTCCGTACTTCAGTACCTTTTTTTTTTTGTTTGTTTTGTTGAGCCTTGCCATCCCAATGAGTTACATTTTGGAGACCCTACCAAGAACGCCAAGAGACCTGGTATTCCCAACATCAGATTCAAGCATGTTTGACCCCCAGACTGCAAAGCTGAGGGTTCACTTTATCTGGTCAGTGGGGATAAGAGAGGGGTGCGGCATGGCATGTTGACAGGAAGAATTTCAGCACTTTTTAGAATCTTGGAGCACCGAGCACTTTTATGAGATTTTTGTAGAGACTTTGATCTTGTTTTTGGTCTGCTCTGCACTGATGCATATATTGTGATCTGCAAGTGCTGTAATATTTAGATTTATAATTAGAGGTGATTTAGCACTTGTGGACAGCAGCTGTTTTACACATAATCTGATACATAGCGCAAGTATTTTATTTGTTTTTTTTATATTAATTGTGATGGTTATTTTATTAGTAATTTTCCTGTTTTTATCAATGTCGGCAGTTTTCAGTCCTGGAAATATACGTCTCCTTCATACAGGACAGAATTCTGGGAAATCTCTGGCAGGAAACATGATCAGGAATGAGTCTACCCAATCTCCTGTTATGATAATAGCTGACCATTAGCTGGGGCTCTTCCTGGCTTGTCTTATGTTATCTCGGCTTTATCACATAATGCTGATACAAAAATCTACCTTGAAATGTAAAGTGATGTTTTATTATATTATGGTGGAGGATGATGGAGGTGTAATATAGTTATAGGGGCTCTACTGGTCTTGGAGTTTCCTTTTCCTGTTCACAGGATGCCACTGAGTCACCTGCAAGAACAAATTGCACCTAAACCACCTTGCATTATATCACACTAATTCACCGCAATCCCCAAAACCCAAAGATAAAATAAAAGTTAGACATAATCCAGTTAGGCCTATTATCCTTGATTAAAACTATCCTTCTTCTGGGCAGTTTGTCACTTATGTATCATCTGTGGTAACAAAATGTTTGTGTAGCCCCAGGATGTGTGCTTTTTCTCCAGTATGTTTAGTCCTAGCCTTTGTGTTGTATTTTTAGGTCTGCAAAGCTTTTGCCCTTTTATGAAAGACATTTACATACAATATTGTCGTCTTTTTACATGTATTTGATGAAAGCTATATGTGTATAAATATTTATTTAAAAATAAATCTGCATGCTCTGTTCCTGTTTAAAATGAAATAAATTATTTGTAAGATGCAATCTGCTTGTTCTCTCGCTCTCCCAGTCATTTTTGAAAAGGTTTAAAAAGGTGTGCATTAAATCTAACATTTTCCTTCCTCGCTTTATGAAAAAGGAAAACCTATTTTGGGGAAAAATTCCAATCCAGTTATTTTCTAACTCATGAATTGTGACCTTGACAATAAAAGTTTGAGATGCTAAAATGCATACTGTTTTCATCTTCAATGTCCAAAACAAAGACATTGATATATAATTTTCTTAGTGTAAAATGAGAACTGTCCACACCAGTTTCTTAGTTGTTAAGCTGTATACTTTTAACATCCTGTGTTGGATCCCTGGTTTACAGGTCCTAAATGATCACTCAATCTCTCAAAACTGTGGCCTGTCCAAACAGGGTTCTTTATAGCTGTGGTGCAAACCTATATGCTACTCCCATTGTCGCAGTGTTGAAAAAAGGCAATTTTTTTTTCTCTTAGAAGATAAATGCCTGATCAGTTTCTCCAATATTGCAGACTTTTCAAAAAGGCTTTCTAGCTGTGGTGCCAAACTGTATGCTTTTCCATTGTTGTGTCCAAAAAAGGCACTTTTTATTTATTTTTCATGCTAAATGTCTTCTCAAGCTTTTGGAATCATCTGGTATTTCCAAACAAGCATTTAGCTGTGGTGCAAACCTATGTGCTATTTTCATCTTCAGTGTCCAAAAAAAGACAGTAATATTCTTTTTTTTTTTTTTTTTTTTTTTTTTTGTGGAGGCTTAATGCCTGTTCAATTTCTCAGAAAGTGCAGCCTGCTCAAAAAGGCTTTATAGCTCTGTTGAAAACCTGTATGCTATTTACTTTATTGGTATCTAAAAAAAATCCTAACCTAACAGACTTTTTAGCTGTGGTGCAAACCTCTATGCTATTTCCAACCTCAGTGTCCTAAACAAGACACTAGTAAGTCATAGTAAATGCCCACACACAATCTCTCTAAAAAAAAATTGACCTGTTCAACAAGGCTTTCTAACTGTGTTGCAAACCTGTATGCTAGTTCTAACTTCAGTGTCCAAAACAGGACACCAATATTTACTTTTTTGTGGATGCTAATGCCTGCTAAATCTCTCAGAAATTGCAACCTATTTAGTTTTTGTAGCTCTATGGTAAACTGTATCCATCAGTGTGCAAAAGACACTTTTTTCAGATGCTAAATACTGTACCTGCTCAAGATCCCAGAAATGGTGGCCTATCAAAACAGGCTTTTTAGATTTAGTGCAATCCTGTATTCTATTTCCAAACTCTGTATCCAGAAAAAGACACTAATTTTTTTTTAGGGATGTAAAATATCAGCTATCTCTCAAATTGTTGCCTTTTTGAAAAAGACTTTATAGTTGTGTTGCAAACCTGTTTCCATTGATGTATAAAAAAAATCCCTTTTATTTTATTAATGATAATAATATTTATTTATTTTTTGGATCCCGATGATGAAAATGGCATATTGCATGCACCACAGTCAGAAAGCCTTTCAACCGTCTGCAATACTTGGATATTGAGCTGGCAATTGGCATTAATCTAATTACTTCCCATCCAACCTATAGTAGAATGATGTCCAGGTGGTGGTTATCCTAACTGGGTGTCATATGCCTTCCAGCAGGACAACATGCCGATGTGCAGCGTGGCAATCAGTGGTGCTGTGTGTCACTCTGACACACTACATCTCTGATCATGGTATGGAGCCTCTGACGAAGGCTCCTTACCATGTGACTGATCACAGCGTGAACCAGGAAGTGTCGGTAAATGGTTTTCCTCTGTTCACGCTGACAGGGAGAGTCGATCGGCAGCTCTCCCTGTTGGGGGGGGGGTGTCTGTGCTGATAATAAATCTGTATGCTATTTCCATCTGCCATGTCCAAAAAGGGAATAAATATAGTTTAAAAAAAAGTGTGTATATGTGTGTATATATATGTGTATGTGTATGTGTATGTGTATGTGTATGTGTATATATATATATATATATATATATATATATATATATATATATATATATATATATATATATATATATATATATATATATATATATATATAATTACACCAAATGCCCACTCAGTCTCTCAGAATTGCCCCCTGTCCAAACAGGCTTTTTTAAAATCCCTGCTCAAGCTCCCAGGAATTGCAATCTGTCCAAACATGCCTTTTGGCTGTGGTGCAAGCCTGTATGCTATTTCTATCATTTGTGTCCAACAAAAAAAAGACTTTTTTTTTTCTTTTAAGATACTAAATGCAGAGCTCCCTCCAGCCGCAAAGCACCCACCCATGTTGTGGGCATGTGGCCTGGTATGGTTCAGAAGGTGCGGCACTCATGCAGCCCCCCCCCCTTTCTGGCCTGCCAGGCTGAATGCATGGATAAGGGTCTGGCACGGATTTTTTTTTTTGGGGGGGGTTAAAAATTTGGTATGGGGTTCCCTTTAAAATCCATACAAGATCCAAAGGACATGGTATGGATTGGGGAGGACCCCAACACCATTTTTTTTTTCAAAGATTTTTCTATTGCTGGCAATGTGTGGGATATATATATATATATAATATATATATAATTTTTTTTTTCCAGCTGTCAGACTGTTAAGGAGCGGGCTGGAAAGCTGGCTGCTGCATCCTTAACAACCAGCTATTCACTGTGCGCTCGGTGGGCGAACATCCTGCCGACTGTCCCCCGAAAAATGGGTGTTTGGCAGATACCCAAACAGGCTATGTTGCATTACCAGTGTCTGTATGCTCAGTTATTGGTTCTCTGCTGATCTGTGTGAGATTACATTGTGTGGCCATGTTCTGTGTCAGGAACTGCATTTAAAGAGAAGCTGACCAATCTGATCCCATGCCAATTAGTGTCAGTGTGTGGAAGACTGGACGTTATATCACAAATTGTTCTTTCAGGAATGGCTCTATTTGAAGACCAACAGTCATTCCTTGCTGGGTTTCAGTTTATTGGAATGGGGTTGTACGGGAGCTCAGGGGTGGGGCTCACCTAAATGTATGCTTCATGAGATAGTTAGGAAATTTAATTTCCCCTCGCTTCCTGTCCTGATGACAACTTTTACCAGACAGGATGTAAGGGGGAAAAAAAATCTGCAATGGGGACAAAGATATTTTGCTGACAGAGGTTCTAGGCCCCCCCCCCACTAATATTTCTCTGTTTGATGCTAGTGGCACACTCCCATCATTTCCTATCTGGTAAAACATTGTCAGCAGGTCAGGAATTGGGGGGAAATCTCTCTAATAGAACCATGGATGAAACAGAGAGCTTGACATCATTCACAACTAAGAAAAAAAAGTTTTCACCACCTACACACTTTAGGGGCCCGTTTTCCTCAGCGGGCAAGCATCAAAGAGCACATAATCATTGTCTGATGGTGTGTATTGCATGCATGATGTCTTACATTGTACAATGCATATCAGTTATTTTTTTTTGTTAAACTTTACAGGTAATTTTACTCTATTCACAAATTCTCTGTGCAAAAACACAATGCCACTTTCTTCAGCAGATTGTTGTGAATTGAAGCAATCGGACATAAGTCAAATTACTTGTCAATACATTAGGACTGCTCCAAAGTGGATGGTGTAAATGATCCCAGCAATCTGTCAGATTGTAGAATTGTTTAAAATGCCCCTCATGGCGTGGCTTGGCAATGGCGCTGTGAGGCTGCTTCTTCTGGGAGCTTCGTGCTTTGTTCAGGCTGGGAACCGGATCTAGTGCACCCACTGTGGAAACAACTACATGTCCATGACGGACAGACCTCCGGGATCACCCGCAGCCAACAAAACCGCGGACATTGCAGCATATTTCCTGCGGAATTCGGCCACTCCGTTACAGGCCCCAGAATCCAAGATGGCGCCGCCGCGCAACAACAATGCAGGCACAGCATCGCTCAAAAAGACGGGCAAAGGGCCCCCCAGTGCCCCTCAAGTTAACGGGTCTCTCCCTAACAGACCGGACTCCCCGATCCTATCCCCAGAAATCCCGGGGATGGATAGCTGCTCATTCGTGCAGACTGTACAGACTGCCAGCACTCAGGGGCCAGCACTGCCTGAAGGCTGGAAGGAGCTGATCGCCCTTCTCCCCACTAAAAAAGACATCTCTGACTCTACAGCTACTATCGTGAATATCCTTTCTAAAGAAATCCATGACCTTAAGCAGAGGATAGATACGGTAGACTCTAGGGTATCTGAGGTGGAAACATCCACTTCTCTGCTAGAATCCAGAATGTCAGCCATGGAAAAGGTTCATGTTGATTATAAAAAGCGCTTGATCCTGATGCAACTTTCCATAGACGATGGCAAAAATCGCAGCAGGAGAAACAACATCAGGGTGCGCGGCCTACCTGAAGCCACATCAGGGGGTGATCTTAGAGCTACGATAGTGGCCATATTTAATCGATTGCTGGACAAATCACCTACAGATGAGCTGGAATTGGACCGGGTGCACCGTGTACAGGGTCCTAGGGGGGAGACGATCCCGCACCGAGAGATGTATTGGCGAGAGTTCACTACTAAACAATTAAGGAAGAAATTCTACAAAGGGCATGGACCCAGGGTCCCTTGGACTTTGATGGTGCGTCTGTGCAACTTTTCCCTGATTTATCGCGATTCACCCTGCGTATGAGAGGCCAACTACGACCATTACTTGAAGCAATCAGATCAGCAGGTGCCACATACAGATGGGGACACCCCTTCCATTTGATTGTGCTGAAAAGGAACAACTCATTCGTGCTGCGATGACCGGACCAGCTTCCCGACCTGTTCGGGTTCTTGGCGATCCCCGGTTTCTCTGTACCCAACTGGCTGGACTTTCCAATCACCTTCAACAACCCTCGTTCTGCATCACCAAGACCCCAAAGATCCAGTAGACGACAATGGCGCTCAAGATCCAGGATATCTCCGAGAGACAATCTCACCTCACCAGAGTCTTGATTGGACTATCCTTCCTGATCTCATAACATATTCACATGGTTCCGTGAGTGGGTCATGTATAGTTTAAGGGGCTTATTATGTATATATGTTATTGGAAGGCCTTGCCCCTCGATGCAGAGGGGCAATGCCTAACATAGTTGTTTAGACCCAAATGCCAGTGGGACCTTCACGCTGCGCCTCCCCCCCATGGTTCTCCACTTTTAACGGAGGCATTTTTTGTTGCCCTCCGTTTATAGGTTTTCTTTCATTTTTTGTTGTTGGGGGCGTGGGGTGGCGGCGCTGGGGGAGCCCTGATTCAAAAGACACGGAATTGTGTATAGCCTAATACTGTTCTGATGTTAGACACCAGAGTTCAATGTGATAGCTAGGTTGCAGACGGGAAGTTAGTGTATGTGTTTCTCTGTGTTCATATATACTACATCGCAGGGGGCTACATACACGCAGCCTGAAGGTTCTGCAACATAGCAAATAGAGTTGTTTTTGGAACTTTTATTATTTTTATGTTCCATTTATAGCGGTAATAGTCTGGTATCTTTTATTATACCGGTTCTCTCCTGTCGACACGTCTCCCGCTGTGTCGCAGAGTCTAGTCTTCCACACCCACTAATAGGTAGCGCATACGTGCGCAAGGCTTAGATTAGCAACAGTTGGATAATTTATTTGTCCTTCTTAGTATTATTTTTTCTCATCTCCTAGCTTTACCTCCTTCCTCCTTCCTCTCTTTTCCAGTCCCCTCTCTGCTCCTTCCCTCCTGTCCTTCCTCCTCTTATTCCTCCAACCCTTCTCTTCCCTGACTGTGACCCCCCCCCCGAAACCTCCCGCTTTATACCTCTCTGTGCATTTTCTTTATTTTTCTTTTTTGTTGGGTATTGGTGCGCGACATGGCCCCCCCGGGAAATCCCTCGGGTTCACGCATGCGAGGAGAGATAAAATTTACCTCCCTCAACGTTAGGGGCCTGGCGACACCGGAAAAACGCTCCAGACTACTGTCAGATCTGAAAAAAACACGCTCACAGGTGGCGTTCATTCAGGAAACGCATTTTAAACAGTCGGCAGTTCCCAGACTTTGCAACAGGGACTTTCACAACGCGTACCACGCTCCCTCCCCTTTGTCAAAATCTAAGGGGGTTAGCATATTGATAGCCAGATCTCTACCGTGGACGCTGTTAGAGGAGAGAGCGGACCCACTTGGGCGGTTCCTGCTCTTAAAAGGCAATATCAGAAATACTACAGTGACCCTGGTCAATGTCTATTTCCCTAACTCTGACCACCTGTCCTTCTTGCGATCACTCCCTTGATCCTAGAGTTGCGGGAGGGTTTGTTCCTGATGGGCGGTGATTTTAACTTTGCCCCGGAGCCACTACTTGACGTTTCGAGAGGAGCCTCTCACCTGTCCTTCGCTTACCTGAAAAAACTTAAACAGGAGTTGGCTAGCTTGCAGTTGGTTGATCCCTGGAGGATCATGCACCCCGAGGAGAGGGATTACACCTACTTCTCTGCGGTGCATGGAACCTACTCCAGGATAGACTTTTTCCAGATCCAGCATAAAGATCTCCCTTATGTCACTTCATCCCAAATTGATTACATTTCCCTATCGGATCATGCTCCCACGCATGTAACCATATGCCGGGATACAGAACTCGGATCCCCCCCAACTTGGAAACTAAACGAGTTACTGTTACAAATCCCGGAAGTACGTGCAGAGATAAGTAGGGCACTAACCAATTACTTCTCAGAAAACACAGACCCATCGATGTCTTCAATGACAATATGGGAGGCCCATAAATGTGTAATAAGAGGCGAGCTAATTAGGATCGGGGCTGCAAAAAAAAGGGAAAGGACCAAACAGATCGATTCCTTGATATCCCAGGTGCGGTCTCTCGAGCTGCTACACAAGAAGTCTATGGCCGAAACACACCTCAAGGCTCTATTGAAGGCCAGGGGGGAGTTGAAAGACCTTTTGTACCATAAAACGTTACAGAATCTGGCTTGGGCTAGAAGATCTATGTATGAATTTTCCAATAAGCCAGGTACCATGTTAGCCAGACTTCTACGTGGTCCGAGACAGCGCACTTACATTCCATCTATAGTGAACTCACAGGGGGCAAAAGTTCATACTTCCAGGGATATAGCCAGTGAATTTGTTGAGTACTATCAACAATTATACAATTTACACAGGGGGGAACCTGTTGGTTCTTCAGTGGAGAAGGAGAGGTTGGCGGGTGGATACATTAGGTCCTCGGTATGCCTACTTTGCCAACTGAAATAGGTGACGCTTTTGAAGCGGACATTACCCAGGAAGAACTAGTGCTAGCGCTGGCACAAACGAAGCCCAGGAAGGCACCGGGGCCAGATGGCTTCACCCTGACCTATTACCAGACCTTTAAGCCCAACTTATTGCCACACTTTCTGAAAGCGTACAACACATTAAAGGGGGGTAGTACTAACATGGTAGACTCCCTACGGGCATTTATATCCCTGATCCCAAAGGAAGGGAAGGATCCCAATTACTGCAGTAACTACCGCCCGATTGCGTTGCTTAACGTGGATCTGAAACTATTTTCCAAAATCCTCGGCAATAGAATCTTACCGCATATCCCACAGCTAGTCCACCTGGACCAGGCAGGGTTTGTGCCGCTGAGGGAGTCGAGAGACAATACCATTAGAGTTCTTAATCTTATACATGAAGCGAGATCAGTCCGGAAGCCTTTTCTGCTCCTCTCTACGGACGCGGAAAAGGCTTTCGATAGGGTGGCCTGGCATTTTATGCGGGCCACCCTGGAGCATATTGGTATGGGCCCAAACATGAGAGGCTGGATATCATCTTTGTACTCGGCTCCCTCGGCGGCGGTACGGGTCAACGAGTGGCGTTCGGAATTCTTTAACATTTCAAACGGGACGAGACAGGGGTGCCCCCTGTCCCCACTGATTTTCATTCTTACCCTTGAGCCGTTCATGTGTAGCATCCGTGGGAACCCCAATATAACGGGAATTACTAAGCCTTCTGGACATCACAAAATCGCGGCCTTCGCCGACGATCTGATTTTTTTCGTCTCCAACCAACAGATCACTCTACCCAACATCTTGTCAGCTCTTAGGTTATATGGGAAAATATCAAATTTCAAAGTCAATTGTGCCAAGTCCGCGGTGTTGAACATCACATTACCAGCAAGGGAAGCTGTAAACATGAGCAAATCCTTCCCCTTTAGGTGGGCGGAGAAATCTATCCGCTACCTGGGGGTGGACATCACCCCGGACTTGGCACACCTGTACACCAGCAATTTCGTACCCCTACTTCAGAGACTTACGATAGATCTCCAGATATGGCACAAACTTACCTTGACCTGGTTTGACCGTTGTAACGCCCTGAAAATGACGGCCCTACCCCGGATTTTATATATACTTCAAACATTACCGATCCAGTTACCAACTACTTTCTTTAAGCAAATTCAGTCTATCATTAGAGAGTTTATTTGGTCTCATAAATCCCCCAGAACGAAAATGCAAACACTGACCAAACCCAAAGAAAAGGGGGGAGTGAGTCTCCCGGATATCTTTCGATATTACCAAGCGGTCCACTTAGCCAGGATTGCCGATTGGCACTGTAACAGGGACTCCAAACAATGGGTGGGAATGGAAATTGAAGATTCCTCTATTCCCTAACTCCCTTCCCCGTGGCTCATGTCCACTCCGCCGGTAGACGTGAAATCTCACCCGCTAATAGGGGCCACCCTCTGGGTGGCGAGGAAAATATTCCGCACTACAGACATATCACCGCTACCCTCACCCATGACGCCTATTATAGTTAACCCGGACTTTACCCCCGGACTCACAAGTCGCAGATTGAGACAACTGACGATTTATGCGAAACAGTCCCTAGGTGAGATTTGGCCCCGGGGAGAATTCCCAACGGCCTCCACACTCTCCAGACTCATAGATCCTCCATTAGACAGCTTCAGCACTCTTCAACTTAGACACTATCTGAAGACCCTCCAGAAACTACCCTATGTCCCTCGGAGCCACACTCCTCTGGAATCTCTCTGCAAATCTGGGGAACCAATCAGACACACACTGTCATTTTTATACAGTCTTCTTACGGGCCAAGGGGGGCCAAGGGGGGGACTCAACTCCAGAGTTCCTTCTGAAATGGGTAAGGGACCTGGAGACTCAGTTCTCCACTCAGCAGAGAGAGAAGGTCTTGGTCTTAACACATAAGTCTTCGATTGCGAGCCATTATCAAGAAGCGGGATACAAAATCCTGACCAGGTGGTACAGGGTCCCATACGTGTTACATAAAATGAACCCGTCGCTGTCGGATAGGTGTTGGAGGTGTGACAGGGAAGTATGCTTCACGTCTTTTGGTCATGCACACTCCGGAGACCCTTTTGGGAGGAGGTGACTTCGACTATTAAAAGTCTGACTTCGGTCGATCTCAAAGATAACCCGGCCGCATGCCTCCTACACCTGACCACGAGACCGATTCAAAAGTACAAGAAAACATTGACAATGCAACTCCTGAACGCAGCTAAGACATGCATTCCGGCGCTCTGGCGGAATCCTCTCCCTCCGACCAGGGTCCTGTGGTATTCAAAAGTTAACTGTATTTTGCGTATGGAGGAACTGACGGCAACTCTACAAAACAAAGAGGAACAATTTATTGACACATGGAGGCCCTGGAGATATTTTATTGGTACAAACGCATATCTGCAGGACATGGCAAAGTCACAATCTTCGCTTACCTGAGATACAACCTCAAAGACCCCTTGGAAATAGATATCTGTGTACACCCCTCTGGGGTGTGACAGGTGAGATCGAGCTGGGGGCGATGTCGCAGCCATTCCTTTACAACCCCTTCTTTTCTGCCCCTTTTTCACCCCTTTCATGTTTCCCCTTCCCCCTTCCTACCCCGCTTCTCTTTCCACCTTCTACTCTTTTTTTTAGTTTCTTGTGTTTCGATCAGCTCACTAAACAGCCGTGGTGACGGCGATAACGAATATAATGTGAATGATATTCTTTAAAGTGAGCAGGTAACACTCACCTGTATAGCAAAAGACATATCTGTCTTTAAAGGTTTAAATATTTAATATATATCAAAACTGTTCATAAACAAATTAAGTTTTAAGCAAGGAGGCCCGTTAGTAGGCAACCTTGATATAATATATTATGTATGGAACAGATATACTTTTGGCTAGAACATATCTATGCTACCATGTTTGTTTGGTAAAAAACTTTGATTTTGGTCTACAGCCATGCTTTTTATGATTCAAAAGTATTTTTGTATGGAATATGTAACCTGCTGTAACCTAGACTGTATTTCTATGCCTTCTGTATATTAAAATAAAGAAATTTAAAAAAATGCCCCTCATTCCAACCAAACCTTGCCCCCCCCCATAGAGTTGCCCCCCAAGTCCATGTGTGCTTGCCTACAAGAGCTGCTAATTCTTCTTTTTTCAGCTGTGTGCATTTCAGGAGTCTGCATAAATCTTTTATTTAGCACAAGACTATCATTAACATAAATTCTAGTTTGGCAGATGAACAACTGGACACACCTTCAAAAGGCATGTGCTTGAGCTGCTGGAAATTCTCCATTCTCCCACTATTTCCAATGATCACCCGCCCTGTAATTGGACTGAAGTGTACACACTGGAACAGCAATAAATTAATTAATTGACTTTGTTAAAAACAATAAGTCCTGAAGAAAAGGAAGTGCATCAAGCCCCCCAAAAAAAGGAAACCGCAAACTTTACTTGCACCACGGAGATTCATAAAAAAATTGCAAAAACTTTTTATTATATATAAAATTACAAAAAAATCAAAATGCAGTGGGATAACAATTCCTAGTATAAAGTCACATCTTTCATAATACCAATATATAGCGTGAGTAGTTCAACATACTTTATATTTTACAACATCGCAATCCAAGAAAAGGGTCAACGCATTTCACATTGATGCTTCCCCAGGGCCTTTTTCATATGTCTCTCTAATGAACATATCTTAAGAGAATATATATTAACTATACATCCAATAACAGATCTTCATTTGAAATCGTCAATTACAATAAATAATAGGCATGTGCACTGCCGAAGAATTATTTAGTTTTCGTTTCATTCGTTTTTGTTTTTTTCGTTTTTCGGGTCATTTGTTATGATCGCAATTCATACATTCGAAAATTTGAATATAAGAAAGTAAATCTGAAAATTCCAAATAACAACTTGCTAATAATAACTAATTATTAAATTATAGGTAGTGGAATTTCCTTTCAAATTTGGCTGTTAGTGAATTAAAGTTAGTAACTAATTTATCCGAAGATACCAATGCCACATCTAATTAAATGAAACGGGACAAATTAATAATAAAGAATACCTTTTTATTATTATTATTGTTGTTGTTTATTATTAATTTGTTACGTTCCATTCGTTTAGATGCGGCATTTGTTATTTCGGATAAATCATAACTTTGTATACATTTGTATTCGTTACGTTCACTAACAGCCAAATTTGATAGGAAATTCCAATACCTATAGTTTAATAGTTGATTAGTTATTATTGCAGAATTTTTAATATTGATGTTTCCAAATTAACAAATTTGTCAAAATTTGTTTAAACGAATTTGTAACAAAACAAATTACACACAATCAATGCAATCAATTGCCTTTTTTAGGGAGTGCAACTAACTAATAAGACACATGTGTCAAACACAAGGCCCATAGGCCGAATCCGGCCAGCCAGGCCTTTTTATGTGTTCATCGCACCTCTCCTGCAGCTGCGGTACCCTCCTCATCTTCACCCCCACCTTGTGTCAGCATTAGAGAGGAGGACAGAACTCATCCGCCAGATCCTGTACTTCTCTGTGCAGCCACAGAAGCTCAGCTCTGCCCCCTGTCTCTGCAATCAACAGCAGGGAGAAAGACAGAAATCCTCCTACAGTTCCTGCACCTCTCTGTGCAGCTGCGGCACCCCTTTTATCTCCGCCCCCCCATCTTGTCTCACCAGTGAGTATCAGAGATCAGGACAGAACTCATCCGCCAGATTCTGCACTTCTCCATGGAGCCACAGAGAGGCTCATCTCTGCCCCCTGCCTCTGCAATCAACAGCAGAGAAGAAGACAGAACTCCTCCTACAGATCCTGCTTGTTATGTAAGGGAGGGTAGGGACTCTTGACATCTGATGTAAGGGGGGGGTGCTCTGGATAACTAGTCTTACAAATACACCCAGGCCTTTGAGGGCAACCATAATGTTGATGTGGCCTGCAATGAAACTGAGTTTGAAACCCCTGCTATAGGTGGATAACTCCAATCTTAAATCTCAACTAACCACTGGCCAGGGGGTCAATCTATCAAAATGTGCCAGTGGTGAAGTGCTTTAAACTATACAGTGTAGCGCTCAACCTTCAAGAATTGTATTTGTACCCCACAGGTAAAGATATCTGTGCAAAGTGTCCCAAACAATTAACAGTGATTGGGTGAAGAGGTCCCCTTTAAGAAAGCACTGCAATGTGTGTAAACCAAGTTCGGCACAGCAAAGGATGGCCAAAGGCAGCTCAATTATCAAATGTCTGGCTGATGTCCTCCTTGGATGCAGCCTGTTCTCTGGTGGCCAGTCCTAGTCCAAGTGAATGAGTAGTAGGACACATTGGGGAAGATTTACAAAACCGAAGCATGCAAAATCCGATGCAGCTCTGCATAGAAACCAGTCAGCTTCCAGGTTTGATTGTCCAAGCTTAAGTGAACAAGGTGAAGTTAGAAGCTTATTGGCTACCATGTACAGCTGCACCAGATTCTGAGTGCTTCCGTTTTACTAAATCCCCCCATTGTCTCTTGCAGGATGATGACAGGTGAGAGTTGGACCTCTCCACCTCTGGCAGTTCTCCCCCTTAAACTTCTAACTCTTCATGCAGCTGCAGTCCTAATATAGGAGGCTGAGTAGAGTTGAGCAACTATGTTCTCTTTCCCCTCAGACCTCTCTCTCCTTGGTCTCTTAGTCCAGCTCCCTGCGTTTTCTGTCAGGTGCATGTAAAAGCTTTTGTTCCATCACAGCTGCTAGTCTAATGCCAGCATCCTGTTTTTTGCTGTAATGCGTTCTTCCTGTCTGCTTTTCCACCTACAAGGTGATTGATGTAGCCAGTCTCTGGGTGGAGACCAAACCTGATTAAAGCCAGCCAATCCTGCAGTCTCATGCTTGTGGTAGTGTGTTTAGCATGTGCTTCAATCTCCCTGTTTGTCTCCCCGGCTTTGCTGTTTGGATTTACCTATTTAGGAACTCGGATTGGAACTCAGACCTGTCTCTGAACTCTGCCTGCCTTTTGAATACAAATTGACCCTGACTATTCTGAACCTTGCCTGTCATGTACCTGGACTGTTGTTGAACCACTCTGCCTTTCTGCCAACCGCAAGTACCCAAAAATAAATAAATATATGTGTATGCGCTAAAGGCTATAAATACGTGAACAAAGAATATAATAAATCTATACAATATTAAAAATTATTATAAATTATAAACAGTGTCACACACCTGTGAAGAAAGTGACTATAATCCACAATTGAATATATGAAAAATGGTAACATGAACCATGCAAAAAAATGTGGGAAAAAAAAAAAAATATATATATATATATATATAAGTGCTACTTGATAAATAGTAACAGATCCCCCAGATGAAGGCACGTATACCCTGTGCCGAAGACGCGTAGGGGAGGGGCAGGACGGAGCTTTCTACACACAGACAGGCAGAGGATTGAACACCGCACCGCACGCCACAGGATTCATCTGTATTGCATCTTTTGGATAGGATGGTGCACTGACGCACCCAAGCATTGTGAGTACCCTCCTGCAGGGATTGTTTTTAGGGCTTTTCAAATAAATTCCTGGTGGTATTATGCTATGAGTCTTCTTTCTTTCATATATGTCGCCATTTGAGCGAGATACAGATCATCACCAGCAGACCCTGTGTGAGCCCTGGAGTGGCTCTAATGCGTGTTTTGACACTGTTTAGCTACTGTGTCACACACTCTAAGGTGAGCGCATTATCCATTGGGGGTCACTGGAGAGCACTGCAGCATGCCTTAATGTGCACATCTCATAAGAAGAGCATGAGGAATATTTAGCACTTTTTCAAAAAAACCAGCATGAGGAATGCCTGCTATTTGCTTGGACACTATTGTGCACTTTGATTTATATACTCTTATGAATGGCTTGGACTGAGATATATTCATTTGTATGAATTGGTTTCGGACACTTTATTTATCAAGTAGCACTTATATATATATATATATATATATATATATATATATATTTATTTATTTTTTCTCACATTTTTTTGCATGGTGCATGTTACCATTTTTCATATATTCAATTGTGGATTATAGTCACTTTCTTCACAGGTGTGTGACACTGTTTATAATTTATAATAATTTTTAATATTGTATAGATTTATTATATTCTTCACGTATTTTATAGCCTTTAGCGCATACACATATATTTATTTATTTTTGGCATATACACGGTATGGAACGTGGTTAGTGTGTGCAGCTGAATTAGGTTCATTTATTCACACTGAAGGCATTAACCCATTTGTGGCTCACAAGATTTTAGCACTATTAACCGCAAGTACCCGTTTGCTGTGCTCAGTTCGCACCTGTCCCAGCATGGTAGTCAGGCACTATAACATTGTGTATAAGACCTGGGGGCAACCAAGTACCAGTAGGCCTGCTTGCCTTATGGGAAAGGGGGTTGCTATAGGTGAAGAACACAGAGCCAGCTATAGTGTCTGATCACCTGCACTAGGTGTAAGTGTGACAGTTCCCTCATTGGTTCCCTCTCTCTTGCTGCCAGACTGTCCTACCTACTGGTTCATGTCCCTGGGGTCATTTATTTCACTCTGCATAGCACCTGCAAGCTCAAGTCAGCTCACTTTCCCTGACCATAGATGTCCTTAAGCCCTTTCCCCCTTCATTTCCCTGCCCACCCTGCTTCTTTCCCAGTGGATTTCCACAGCTTTGTACTGCCTCTGCTAGATGGGGCAATGTCCATAAGCCAACTCTACCTAATCAAAAGGCTTGAAGGGTGTGGGGTAGAAGGACTGAAGTATTTGATTTATGCTTCAGTGGACACTTTTTTAATGTAATTAATATTTCCAGATGACCAGGTTTAACAACCCGACAAGCAACATATTTTTATCACAATTTCAAAGACATCAGACATATTGACCTTATGTATGGCTTCCCGTGAAGGGGTAATATGCTGTATCAACTTTCTCCACTTATAATATAGTTGTGGAATTCACTTCTCAGGATTTCCCCCACATATCTTTATACAACCTCTCCATGCACATAACACAGCATGGAGAGGCTCAGTGAAGATGGTGGTGAAGGTGTGGAGGTGTTGGATCGGGTCACACAGATCATAAAAGGAGATCCGCCCGGCCTCATAATCCAGATATATCCTGACTCTGTTACTGGAGATATTGGCAGATAAGGGGATCTCCATACTGTCATGTATAACAGAATATTGAATACCAGACCTGAGCAAACCCCAGGACTTGTCATTCCTTCCTATTCCTGCCTGCAAAACTTTCCTGTCCATACTGGGGTAACACATCCCGACTCTCCATAAATCTGATCCTCCAACATCCACTTCCCAGTAATGTTGCCCTGAGGGGAAACTCTGACTGCTCAACACCTGAGGAAAATCTGTAAATCTGTCTGTTTTTGGGCGTCTCTGGTCTATATTTGACCAGGATGCAGTATTCCTGTCATCTGATATATGTAGATTATTACCAGCTGTACTCAAATCCAGTAATATGTCTTCAGCTCCCTGTATATAGAAGTATACATTTACCTCTGTTATTATATCAGATAAACCTGTGTGTAAGACCCCCGCCATATCCAGACCCCCTCCATCATGGAGGAGTTCCTCATGTCTCTCTCTCTCCTCGTTATCTCCATCGTCAGTATTACACAAGTCACCTGTGTCTGATTCTTGTAAGACAGTCAGTGGATCCGTCATGTTACACAGCTCCTCAATGTGACGTATCTTCCTGGACAATTCCTCCTTCTTTATTTCCAGAGCCCAGATGGAGATGGAGACCCGCTCTGCCTGCCCGGAGATCTACCTTAGGACTCTCTTCTCCAGGTCTTCCAGACGTCGCCTGAGATCTCTAAACAAAACAGTGACTCTCTCGGTGTAACCAGCTGCTTTTTCTTCTACTTTCCTCCTATGTTCCTGCAGACTCTGGACTCTTCTCTCTATCTCTTCTCTCTTTGTCAGAATTTTCTGCTTAACCATTCTTAATTTTCTCTTCTTCAGGTGTTTATCACACAGAGAAACCTCACATCGTAGACAGGAACTAACAGCAGGTACAGGAGAGTCCACACAGTGAGTACAGAAGACCCCGGACTCCTCATGATCTGGCTGAGCAGACAGGAAGTGCGCCGCTATGTTACGTAGTGTTATGTTCCTGTGCCGTGCAGGACGACTCCTGAACCTTTTTCTACATATAGGACAGAAGTACGCTCCAGACCCCTCCTGTGTATGCAGCACACGATCAATACAATCCCGGCAGAAGTTGTGACCACATTTCAGGATTACAGGATCTGTATGAATGTTCAGACAGATGGAACATTCCAGCTCAGCTCTCAGATCAGCAGACGCCATCGCTGACAGCAGAAGAGAAAAATGAAAGTCTCTGATATTCTCTGATATTATCTCTAAGTGGTTTCATGGACCATTGGACATTGCTGAAATTACAAAAAGATGAATTTATGGTTGGTTGTTCTTACAGGACATAACTTACATAAACATGATGTTCTTCTACAGTACGGAGTCACTTAATCACACTTTTGTGCCCCATATTGTACTGACTCAGTCATTGCTGTACTATACAGCTGATTGATGAATTTAAAACAAATTTTCTCTACCATTTCAACATAGAGGAACCTTTAACCACTTCAGCCCCGGAAGGTTTTACCCCCTTCCTGACCAGAGCACTTTTTACAATTCGGCACTGCGTCGCTTTAACTGCTAATTGCGCGGTCATGCAATGCTGTACCCAAACGAAATTTGCGTCCTTTTCTTCCCACAAATAGAGCTTTCTTTTGATGGTATTTGATCACCTCTGCCGTTTTTATTTTTTGCGCTATACACGGAAAAAGACCGAAAATTTTGAAAAAAAATGATATTTTCTACTTTTTGTTCTAAAAAAAATCCAATAAACTCAATTTTAGTCATACATTTAGGCCAAAATGTATTCGGCCACATGTCTTTGGTAAAAAAAATGTCAATAAGTGTATATTTATTGGTTTGCGCAAAAGTTATAGCGTCTACAAACTAGGGTACATTTTCTGGAATTTACACAGCCTTTAATTTATGACTGCCTATGTCGTTTCTTGAGGTGCTAAAATGGCAGGGCAGTACAAAACCCCCACAAATGACCCCATTTTGGAAAGTAGACACCCCAAGGAATTTGCTGAGAGGCATGTTGAGCCCATTGAATATTCATTTTTTTTGTCCCAAGTGATTGAATAATGACAAAAAAAAAAAAAAAAAAAAAAAAAATTACAAAAAGTTGTCACTAAATGATATATTGCTCACACAGGCCATGGGCATATGTGGAATTGCACCCCAAAATACATTTAGCTGCTTCTCCTGAGTACGGGGATACCACATGTGTGGGACTTTTTGGGAGCCTAGCCGCGTACGGGGCCCCGAAAACCAAGCAACGCCTTCAGGATTTCTAAGGGCGTACATTTTTGATTTTACTCCTCACTACCTATCACAGTTTTGAAGGCCATAAAATGCCCAGATGACATAAAACCCCCCCAAATGACCCCATTTTGGAAAGTAGACACCCCAAGCTATTTGCTTTGAGGCATGTTGAGTCCATGGAATGTTTTATATTTTGACACAAGTTGCGGGAAAGTGACAAATTTTTTTTTTTTTTTTTTTGCACAAAGTTGTCACTAAATGATATATTGCTCACACAGGCCATGGGCATATGTGGAATTGCACCCCAAAATACATTTAGCTGCTTCTCCTGAGTACGGGGATACCACATGTGTGGGACTTTTTAGGAGCCTAGCCGCGTACGGGACCCCGAAAACCAAGCACCGCCTTCAGGATTTCTAAGGGCGTACATTTTTGATTTTACTCCTCACTGCCTATCACAGTTTCGGAGGCCATGGAATGCCCAGGTGGCACAAACCCCCCCCAAATGACCCCATTTTGGAAAGTAGACACCCCAAGCTATTTGCTGAGAGGCATGGTGAGTATTTTGCAGCTCTCATTTGTTTTTGAAAATAAAGAAAGACGAGAAAAAAAATGTTTTTTTTTCTTTTTTCAATTTTCAAAACTTTGTGACAAAAAGTGAGGTCTGCAAAATACTCACTATACCTCTCATCAAATAGCTTGGGGTGTCTACTTTCCAAAATGGGGTCATTTGGGGGGGTTTTGTGCCACCTGGGCATTCCATGGCCTCCGAAACTGTGATAGGCAGTGAAGAGTGAAATCAAAAATTTACGGCCTTAGAAAGCCTGAAGGCGGTGCTTGGTTTTCGGGGTCCCGTACGCGGCTAGGCTCCCAAAAAGTCCCACACATGTGGTATCCCCGTACTCAGGAGAAGCAGCAGAATGTATTTTGGGGTGTAATTTCACATATTTCCATGGCATGTTTGAGCAATATATCATTTAGTGACAACTTTGCGCAAAAAAAAATAAAAAAAATAAAAAATTGTCTCTTTCCCGCAACTTGTGTCACAATATAAATTATTCCATGGACTCAACATGACTCTCAGCAAATAGCTTGGGGTGTCTACTTTCCAAAATGGGGTCATTTGGGGGGGTTTTGAACTGTCCTGGCATTTTATGCACAACATCTAGAAGCTTATGTCACACATCACCCACTCTTCTAAGCACTTGAAGACATAGCCCTTTCTGACACTTATTGTTTACATAAAAAAATAATTTTTTTTTGCAAGAAAATTACTTTGAACCCCCAAACATTATATATATTTTTTTAAAGCAAATGCCCTACAGATTAAAATGGTGGGTGTTTCATTTTTTTTTTTCACACAGTATTTGCGCAGCGATTTTTCAAACGCATTTTTTGGGGAAAAAACACACTTTTTTACATTTTAATGCACTAAAACACACTATATTGCCCAAATGTTTGATGAAATAAAAAAGATGATCTTAGGCCGAGTACATGGATACCAAACATGACATGCTTTAAAATTGCGCACAAACGTGCAGTGGCGACAAACTAAATACATTTTTAAAAGCCTTTAAAAGCCTTTACAGGTTACCACTTTAGATTTACAGAGGAGGTCTACTGCTAAACTTACTGCCCTCGATCTGACCTTCGCGGCGATACCTCACATGCATGGTGCAATTGCTGTTTACATTTGACGCCAGACCAACGCTTGCGTTCACCTTAGCGCGAGAGCAGGGGGGACAGGGGTGCTTTTTTTTTTTTTTTTTTTTTTTTCTCTTTATTATTATTATTTTTTTATCTTATTTTTAAACTGTTCCTTTCATTTTTTTTTTTTTTAAATCATTTTTATTGTTATCTCAGGGAATGTAAATATCCCCTATGATAGCAATAGGTAGTGACAGGTACTCTTTTTTGCAAAAATTGGGGTCTATTAGACCCTAGATTTCTCCTCTGCCCTCAAAGCATCTGATCACACCAAGATCGGTGTGATAAAATGCTTTCCCAATTTCCCAATGGCGCTGTTTACATCCGGCGAAATCTACGTCATAAAATGCTCGTAGCTTCCGGTTTCTTAGGTCATAGAGATGTTTGGAGCCACTCTGGTCTCTGATCAGCTCTATGGTCAGCTGGCTGAATCACCGGCTGCATTTTCAGGTTCCCTGTTGAGACAGGAGAGCCAGAGAAAAACACGGAAGATGTTGGGGGGGGGGGGCATTCCCTCCCACTGCTTGTAAAAGCAGTCTAGAGGCTAATTAGCCACTAGGATTGCTTTTACATGAAAGCCGACCGCTGGCTGAAAAGAATGATACCAAGATGATACCTAAACCTGCAGGCATCATTCTGGTATAACCACTCAAAGTCGTGAATGGCATACCTGAAGACAAAAAAATGGTTAACAATAAAGCACAGTAAACGGTAAAGTATAAATAATTACATACCTGAAAAGCAAACGTGATAAAACATAACAACAATAAAACATTGCAGAATAGAATACAGTAAAAAAGAGCAGAACAATAGAGAGAGAATAGAGAGAGAGAGAACAATAAAACGACAACTATTTTTATTTTATATTTTTGTTTGTGTTTTTTTTTTTTTTTACACTTTTTTTTGTAACTAACTTTTATAACTGTAACCGGTTCCAGGTTCGGGTCTCTCAAAATGCGATGGCATCTCGGGAGACCCTGTGAAAGTGTGCCTAGTCTGTGCAATGCTGTAACCTACGCTAATACTCAACTAGTGCATGGTAGCGTTCAAAACATTCACCAATGCAAAGACCAGGATTATCAGGACAGGAGGGACAATAATAGCGGGTGTCACGCCTATATCCGCGCTTTCTGCAGACACGACATCTTTTTTGGGGGGGTTCGTTGGGTAGGGGTACTCAGGAGGACATAAAAATGCCTCTCATGCAGCCGACTGCATTTGGTTGGGGATGTGAATGGGGGAAGTACGGGCGCTGCAGAAGCGGTGGGTTCCCAATTAGGATTGGCGAATGCAGCAGGAAGGGCATTATGGGCACGACGGGCCTGTGTTTGTCTTTTTGGTGGCAGCGGGACACTACTTGTGCTTGCAACCTCACCAGCTTCAACTGCACTTATGGGACTCGCCACGTCACCAAGTGTTACTGCAGTGCTGGTTTGACTACGACCGGGGTGTACTAGGCCGCTGGCGCTTGCCAGTTCACCAAAACGCTACAAAAAAAACTGTTAGCGATCACAGGGATCCGGCCTGACTCTGCGAACGCTGCAGTTATGCGTTTAGTGTTTTGTAAGTGACAGTGATCGATCGATACTGCACTTGGGTGGGCTGGGCCGGGCCGGGCGGAGGGGCAAAACGCAGGTGCTAGCAGGTATCTGGGCTGATCCCGCTAACACTGCGTTTTTGGGAACCCTAAACTGCTGGGGACGCTAGTATAGATCAGATCGGATCAGATATTGATCCGTTCAGATACTATACCACTAAGGGAGGCGTATGCTGCGTGCGTGGGTGTTAGCGGTACTGGCGTTAACCTGACGCTGCCTGGGGCTGGTGCTTGCCAGTTCACCAAAACGCTACCAAAAAAACTGTTAGCGATCGCAGGGATCAGGCCTGACTCTGCGAACGCTGCAGTTATGCGTTTAGTGTTTTGTAAGTGACAGTGATCGATCGATACTGCACTTGGGTGGGCTGGGCTGGGCCGGGCGGAGGGGCAAAACGCAGGTGCTAGCGGGTATCTGGGCTGATCCCGCTAACACTGCGTTTTTGGGAACTCTAAACTGCTGGGGACGCTAGTATAGATTTGATCGGATCAGATATTGATCCGATCAGATACTATACCACTAAGGGAGGTATACGGTGCGTGCGTGGGTGTTAGCGGTACTGGCGCTAACCTGACGCTGCCTGGGGCTGGTGCTTGCCAGTTCACCAAAACGCTACCAAAAAAACTGTTAGCGATCGCAGGGATCAGGCCTGACTCTGCGAACGCTGCAGTTATGCGTTTAGTGTTTTGTAAGTGACAGTGATCGATCGATACTGCACTTGGGTGGGCTGGGCTGGGCTGGGCGGAGGGGCAAAACGCAGTTGCTAGCGGGTATCTGGGCTGATCCCGCTAACACTGCGTTTGTGGGAACCCTAAACTGCTGGGGACGCTAGTATAGATTTGATCGGATCAGATATTGATCCGATCAGATACTATACCACTAAGGGAGGCATATGCTGCGTGCGTGGGTGTTCGCGGCACTGGCGCTAATCTGACGCTGCCTGGGGCGACGCATATCACCGCCGGGCGATCAGGGGGCTAAACCTTTATTCGGTAATAAACGGCGGGTGCCCTGACACTATAAAAAATAAACGAACTAACCAGCGTCACCCGTAACGGTTATACGGTGATCAGTGGTGAAAGGGTTAACTAGGGGGCAATCAAGGGGTTAAAACATTTATTAGATAGTATATGGGGGTCCCTGTCGCTATAAAACGCTGACGGTGAACCTAAATATTTACGTTCCTAACTAGCGTCACCAGCGACACTAATACAGCGATCAGAAAAATGATCGCTTAGCGACACTGGTGACAGGGGGTGATTAAGGGGTTAAAACTTTATTAGGGGGGGTTAGGGGGGTATCCTAGACCTAAAGGGGGGTAATACTATCTGCCCTAACACTAACTGTCACAAACTGACACTATGCAGTAATCAGAAAAAAAAAAAAAAAAAAAAAAAAAAAATACTGCTAATGTCAGTTTGTGACAGGGGGGGGGGGGTGATTGGGGGGGGATCGGGGGGCGATCGGGGGGGGATCGGGGGTGTAAAGTATGCCTGGCATGTTCTACTGTGTGTGTGTGTGTGTTGTGCACTCACTTGTCTTCTCTCCTCGGCGCTGGAACGGAAACTGCCAGACCGGGGAGAGATGACATCACATCCTCTGCCTGTGTGAAACGACACACAGGCAGAGGAGGATTCCCATTGGCTGGGAGCGATCGCGAGGGGGGGGCCACGATCGGATGGTCTCCCCCTCGCCTCCCGACGCTCCCAGTCAGATGCCGACCGCCGATGGCACCGGGGGGGGGTCCGATCGGACCCCCCGCCCGCGGGAGGCAGATCACGTACGGGTATGTGATTTTGCCTGCCCGTGCCATTCTGCCGTAGTATATATGCGGTAGGCGGTCGGCAAGTGGTTAAAATAACTTTCCGGTCTCAGGAAACCCCCTACTAATATTGACTATTAGGATTGCACCAATACCAATTCTAGTATCGGTGCCGATACCAACCATTTGCATGAGTATCGGTACTCGTGTAAATGCTCTGATGCTTAATCTGATACCTGTTGTATTGGGCCAGACATCCTCAGTGTAGCAGGGGGGGCTGGGTAGCCTCACAGGTGTTCGGGGGCAGTTACAAGCACCGATTCCTCCTGTATAGCCTTTCAATAAAGCAGCTGACAGCCGCGGGAGGGAGAAGAGGAGAAGCAGCTGTAAGCTGCTTAATTGATGGGCTATACAGGGGAATGTGGGCTTGTAACTGACCCCACTGCCGCACCGAATGCTCCTGACTGTCCCCTGTGTGTACCTACGGCTCCCCAGGTCCTCCTCTGGCTTCTGGTGTCCTCCTCCCTCTCTCCATGTCCTCCTCCCAGATCTGTCAGGATGGAGACCGGAGGAAGAAGCCGGTAAATCTGTCATTTACCAGCTCCTTCCTTTTCCGAATGAACAGAGTCAGTGATCACTGACTGTCCATTCATAAATGAGCATCGTAACCTGCGTTTACGATGTCTCAGTTTATGAATGGAGAGGAGCCTCTGTCTTCTCTCCATTCATGTTCAGCGCAGCTGAGGCTGTAGAGAGGGGGACTGGGGAATCTGTGTCCTCAGTCCCTTTCCCTATCTCAAAGGGGAGATATCAGGGGTCTGATAAAAAAAGAGAGAATAATAAATCATTTTAATTTCAATTGTAAAAATAATAAAAAAGAAAAGAAAAGAAAACACTGACACTGTCCACTCCCCCCCCCCCAAAAAAAGAAAGCATTGTAAAAAAAATAACAAAAAATATATAAATTGTAAATAATAATAAAAAATAATGTGTAAAAAATAAAATGATAAAAAAAATAATTAAATTTAAAGCTACTGACACAGTCCCCGCCTCATCAGTGCCACCTATCAGTGCTCATCAGTGCTGCATATTAGCGCCACTGTCACATGACTATTAAAAAAGTATTGGTAATTGTTATCGGTGAATACTTGAAAAAAGGTATCGCTACTTGTACTTGGTCTTAAAAAGTGGTATCGGTGCAACTCTAATGACTATGTCTATGACAAATGATACATTAGTGTGATGGTCCCCCTTATGCTGTGCGGAGAGTATGAGAGCCTGCTCTGAGCTGGCGTGCGTTCAACTCACACTAGTATTTAGGCACAGTGTGTAGCTCCTAGTGTGAGTGGAACGCATGCCGCCTCTAAGCGTGCTCTCATCCTCACCGCACAGCACGGGAGCTTTGAATATTTTTTTTGCCCTAGTTTTTGATATTGCAGGTTTATGTATGTTAACCCATAAGGACGGCTCAATACATTTTTACGCTATGAGGAGTTTTTTTCTTCATTTATCTCCACTATACCCTACCACTGGAACGACCGGACACTGAGGGAAAACACATCGGAGAGAGGGTGAAAAATACACCTGCGTCATAGAGACCACACAAGCATTATTTGACTCTTTAGCTGGGTCAACACCATCTGGTGAGTGGTAATTTTGTACTTTATGTC
The DNA here is from genome assembly GCA_037952925.1 of Lithobates clamitans. NCBI lineage: Eukaryota > Metazoa > Chordata > Amphibia > Anura > Ranidae > Lithobates > Lithobates clamitans. The sequence goes on along the minus strand of JBBGZY010001582.1, from coordinate 384,764 downwards.
ACATGAGGTGACATAAAGTACAAAATGTCGCCAGGTGGCTCCACCCCTTTCCTATATAAGACAGTCAAACAGCGGAGCCTGCAGTAGGCGGTTATCCATTGACAGCGGAATATTTTTTTCCAGGTCTGGCAGTGGCAGCGGCATCGTGATTGAAGATGGATCTACATCGGTGAGACATTGTTTGTTTGTTTTTTTAATAAAGAACATCTACTGTTTTTCTTTATATTTGACACTTTTTTGATGAATGAGTATACTCATTTACATAGGGGGGTGGGATCTTCCAGATTTCGATAACCCCCATGCCCGCAGAACCCCACAGGGTTGTGGGGAAGAGAGCCCAGGGTTGTGGGGAAGAGAGTTGTGGGGAAGAGAGCCTTGTCTCCACCAACATGGTGACAAGGTGTTTTGGGGTGGGGGAAGACCCCCCCGCCCCAAAGCACCCCCCATGTTAAAGGCATATGGCTTGGCATGGCTCAGGAGGGGGCGCTCGCTCATCCCCCCTTTCCTGACCTGCTGGGCTGCATGTTAGGATAAGGGTCTGGTACGGCTTTTGGGGGGACCCCACGCCATTTAAAAAAAAAAATGTTACCATGGAATGGGGAGACCCCATGGCGTTTTTGTTTTATAAATAGCCGGGCCGGCAATTGCAATTGCGAGTCTTTTAAATGGGATTTGACTCATTTTTATTTCTTTAGAAATGTAATTTTTCCTGCAGCAGGTTCTATACACGGTACAGATGCACCACTTTACTGACAGAGTAAGGGGACTACCCAGACACTATATTTAAAAGAATTGTTCATTTTTATTGTTTCACTTTAAGTGGGGTTTTCCTGGAAACTAAATTAAATTAGTATCATACTGAATCTATCCGAAACTAAACAAAATACATTTTTTCCATTCTGCACATGTCTAGTTGTCAGTGGTAAGAATACCAATATGCTGTTAGTCAGAGGGAAAAATGCCTCTTACGTTGATGGTTAGTGGGAAGAATGCCCTTGCATTCTTAGTAAAAGGAGAGAATTCTCCTTACATTGGTGGTCAATGTGAAGAATGCTCCTTATGTTGCTGATCAATGGTAAGACTTCTCTTCACTGTGTTAGTCAATGAAAAGAATGCCCCTTATATTGTCTATGAATGGAAAGCATGCCCCTTTTATTGTCTGTCAATGGGAAGAATGGTGCTTACATTGTTAGCCATTGGGTGGAATTCCCCTTACATTTGTGGCCAGTGGGAAGAATGGCCCCTACATTGGTTGTCAGTGGGAAGAATGTCCCTTACATTGGTGGTCAGTGGGAAGAATGGCCCTTAGATTGTTAGTCAATGGGAAAAATGTCCCTACATTGGTGGTCAATGGGAAGAATGTTCCTTACATTGGTGGTCAATGGGAAGAATATCCCTTACATTGGTTGTCAGTGGGAAGAATGTCCCTTACATTGGTGGTCAGTGGGAAGAATGTCCCCTACATTGGTTGTTAGAGGGAAGAATGTCCCTTTAAATTGGTTGTCAGAGGTAGGGATGAGCCGAACACCCCCCCGGTTCGGTTCGCACCAGAACCTGCGAACGGACCGAAAATTCGCACGAACGTTAGAACCCCGTTGACGTCTATGGGACTCGAACGTTCGAAATCAAAAGTGCTCATTTTAAAGGCTAATTTGCATGGTATTGTCCTAAAAAGGGTTTGGGGACCCGGGTCCTACCCCAGGGGACATGTATCAATGCAAAAAAAAACTTTTAAAAACGGCCGTTTTTTCGGGAGCAGGGATTTTAATGATGCTTAAAGTAAAAAAAAAAAAAGTGAAATATTCCTTTAAATATCGTACCTGGGGGGTGTCTATAGTATGCCTGTAAAGTGGCGCGTGTTTCCCATGTTTAGAACAGTCCCTGCACCAAATGTCATTTTTAAAGGAAAAAAAATCTCATTTAAAACTGCTTGCGGGTTTAATGTAATGTCGGGTCCTGGCAATATGGATGAAAATCAGTGAGACAAATGGGTACTCCCCAGTCCATTACCAGGCCCTTTGGGTCTTGTATGGATATTAAGGGGAACCCCGCACCCAAATATAAATAAGGAAAGGTGTGGGGCCACCAGGCCCTATATACTCTGAATAGCAGTATACAGGCGGTGCAAACAAGACAGGGACTGTAGGTTTGTTGTTAAGTAGAATCTGTTTGTAATTTTGAACGGGTACGTTTTTAACGTGTTTAGATCCAGCCAAAAAATCTTTTTTAAGCTTTTTGGAAAACATAGGGAAGGGTTATCACTAGGGATGAGCTTCGTGTTCGAATCGAACGCATGTTCGACTCGAACATCGGCTGTTCGACCGTCCGTCGAATTGCGAACGTTATGGGCCGTTCGCGCCAAATTCGTGTGGCGCGTCACGGCCCATAATTCACTGCGGCATCGCAGTGCATTGCTGGCTGATGATTGGCCAAGCATGCACTATGACCCGCATGCTTGGCCAATCAAAGCGCCGTCAGTAGAGAGAGCTGTAATTGGCTAAAGCCAGGGTGGCTTTGGCCAATTATGGCTCAGGGGATTTAGTACACGCCCCACACTATATAAGGCCGCCTGCACGGCGGCCCTGTGTAGTGTGTTCCGGTGTGCTGATAGAGAGAGAGACAGACAGTGTCATTTGATTTGAGTTAGCTAGATTAGGCTAGATCCGTTCCTGCTATTTACATTTAATGCAGTGCGTCCTGCTCACAGTGTTCAGCTAGATCCGTTCCTGCTATTTACATTTAGTGCAGTCAGTGCGTCCTGCTCACAGTGTTCAGCTAGATCCGTTCCTGCTATTTACATTTAGTGCAGTGCGTCCTGCTCACAGTGTTCAGCTAGATCTGTTCCTGCTATTTACATTTAGTGCAGTGCGTCCTGCTCACAGTGTTCAGCTAGATCTGTTCCTGCTATTTACATTTAGTGCAGTGCGTCCTGCTCACAGTGTTCAGCTAGATCTGTTCCTGCTATTTACATTTAGTGCAGTTCGTCCTGCTCACAGTGTTCAGCTAGATCCCTTCCTGCTATTTACATTGAGTGCAGTGCGTCCTGCTCACAGTGTTCAGCTAGATCTGTTCCTGCTATTTACATTTAGTGCAGTCAGTGCGTCCTGCTCACAGTGTTCAGCTAGATCTGTTCCTGCTATTTACATTTAGTGCAGTGCGTCCTGCTCACAGTGTTTAGCTAGATCTGTTTCTGCTATTTACATTTAGTGCAGTGCGTCCTGCTCACAGTGTTCAGCTAGATCCGTTCCTGCTATTTACATTTAGTGCAGTCAGTGCGTCCTGCTCACAGTGTTCAGCTAGATCTGTTCCTGCTATTTACATTTAGTGCAGTCAGTGCGTCCTGCTCACAGTGTTCAGCTAGATCCGTTCCTGCTATTTACATTTAGTGCAGTCAGTGCGTCCTGCTCACAGTGTTCAGCTAGATCCGTTCCTGCTATTTACATTTAGTGCAGTCAGTGCGTCCTGCTCACAGTGTTCAGCTAGATCTGTTCCTGCTATTTACATTTAGTGCAGTCAGTGCGTCCTGCTCACAGTGTTCAGCTAGATCCGTTCCTGCTATTTACATTTAGTGCAGTGCGTCCTGCTCACAGTGTTCAGCTAGATCCGTTCCTGCTATTTACATTTAGTGCAGTCAGTGCGTCCTGCTCACAGTGTTCAGCTAGATCTGTTCCTGCTATTTACATTTAGTGCAGTCAGTGCGTCCTGCTCACAGTGTTCAGCTAGATCCGTTCCTGCTATTTACATTTAGTGCAGTGCGTCCTGCTCACAGTGTTCAGCTAGATCCGTTCCTGCTATTTACATTTAGTGCAGTCAGTGCGTCCTGCTCACAGTGTTCAGCTAGATCTGTTCCTGCTATTTACATTTAGTGCAGTCAGTGCGTGCTGCTCACAGTGTTCAGCTAGATCCGTTCCTGCTATTTACATTTAGTGCAGTGCGTCCTGCTCACAGTGTTCAGCTAGATCCGTTCCTGCTATTTACATTTAGTGCAGTGCGTCCTGCTCACAGTGTTCAGCTAGATCCGTTCCTGCTATTTACATTTAGTGCAGTGCGTCCTGCTCACAGTGTTCAGCTAGATCCGTTCCTGCCATTTACATTTAGTGCAGTGCGTCCTGCTCACAGTGTTCAGCTAGATCCGTTCCTGCAATTTACATTTAGTGCAGTCAGTGCGTCCTGCTCACAGTGTTCAGCTAGATCCGTTCCTGTTATCTTCCTACTGACAGGCAGGCTTGTCTGGTTACAGTATATAAAGCTACCTCAAGAAAATTACAGGTGTTCTATCCCAGCTTAGTGCAGCTACAGGCCATTAGTATGTCTGGAAGGCCAAGAAGGAGAGGCAGACAGTCACAAGCCAATAAGAGAGGGCAAGCAGGCTCTGTGTCTAGTGCTGGTCGTGGAGACGGTGCATCCTCATTAGCCCGTGGCCATGGGACACACTTGGCCTTTTTTTCGGCAGCTGGCCGTGTTGAGCCGCAACATGCAGAAAACTTGGTCGAGTGGATGACCAAGCCGTCCTCATCCTCCTCATCCTCTCTCACCCATGCCCAGGGTGCTTTGTCTGGCAAAGCAGCGGCCTCTTCCCTCAGCTCAATGTCATCAGTGACTCCTTCCCTAGCTCCACCATGTCCTCCTGAGGATTCCCTCGAACTGTTTGACCACAGTGTTGGGTACATGCTCCAGGAGGATGCCCAGCGTTTGGAAGGCTCTGATGATGATACTGAGCTCGATGAAGGCAGTAACATGAGCACGGACAGAGGGGGTGCCCAAGAAGGACAGCAATCTGGCAGTCATGCTCCCCCTGCTGCAGCATACTGCCAGGTTTGCTCCAGTGATGAGGAGGGAGGGGATGATGAGGTCACTGACTCAACGTGGGTGCCTGATAGGAGAGAGGAGGAGGAGGAGGAGGAGGAGGCGGCACATCACCAACGAGGCAGGATGCCCTCCAGGGGCCAGCCTAAGGGCAGCACATTGACTGCATCACACCCCAAAGCTCCACATGTGCAGGGCGCTGCAGTCTCTGCGCGTTATTCAAAAAGTTCTTTGGTGTGGGCCTTTTTTGAGACGAGTGCATCAGATCGCACCGTTGCTATTTGCAACATATGTCTCAAGCGTATCTCGCGTGGCCAAAACATCTCCCGCTTGGGTACCACATGCTTGACCAGACATATGTTGACCTGCCATGCAGTTCGTTGGCAAGCATATCTAAAAGACCCACACCAAAGAACAAAGAGGATCTCTCCTTGCTCCTCATCAGCTGAGATTTCCAACCCCACTAGACCTTCAGTCCTCTCTGAGACCTGCAGTGAGAGGAATGAAGGTGTAAAATTAGGTGTGTCACAGCCAAGTACTTGTGGGCAATCTGCTTTTGGTACACCGACGTCAGATTGTACCAGGCAAATTTCCCTGCCCCAGCTGCTGCACCGCCGAAAGAAGTTTGCTCCCAGCCATCCACATGCCCAGCGGTTGAATGCTAGCTTGGCAAAATTGCTAGCACTTCAACTGCTGCCTTTTCAGTTGGTAGACTCTGCCCCCTTCCATGAGTTTGTGGAATGTGCGGTTCCTCAGTGGCAGGTACCCAAACGCCACTTTTTCTCACGGAAGGCGATTCCGGCTCTCTACCGGCATGTGGAAGGCAATGTCCATGCCTCGCTGGACAGGGCGGTCAGCGGTAAGGTGCATATTACCGCTGACTCATGGTCCAGCAGGCATGGACAGGGACGTTACTTAAGTTTCACGGCGCATTGGGTGACTCTGCTGGCAGCTGGGAAGGATGCAGGACAAGGTGCAGTAGTGTTGGAGGTTGTTCCGCCACCACGCCTCCAAAATGCTGATTGTGACACACCTCTCTCCTCCACCCCCTCCTCTTCTTCTTCCTCCATGGCCTCTTCCTCGGAACCAGCGGTGCTCCGTAGGCGTTCAAGGGGCTACGCAAGTACGCAGGCCAAAAGATGCCATGCGGTGCTTGAGCTGGTGTGCTTGGGGGACAGGAGCCACACTGGGGCAGAGGTTCTGTCAGCTCTGCAGGGGCAGGTTCAGAGGTGGTTGACGCCACGCCAACTTAAGGCAGGAATGGTGGTTTGCGACAATGGCACCAACCTCCTCTCTGCCCTCCGACAGGGACAAATGACCCATGTGCCCTGTTTGGCTCACGTCCTTAACTTGGTGGTGCAGCGGTTCTTGGGCAGGTACCCGGGCTTACAGGATGTCCTGAGGCAGGCCAGGAAAGTCTGTGTGCATTTCCGCCGGTCATATAATGCCAGTGCTCGGCTGACGGACCTCCAAAAGGAGTTTAACCTGCCCAAGAACCGCCTAATCTGTGACATGCCCACCAGGTGGAACTCGACATTGGCCATGCTGCAGCGGCTGCACACGCAGCAGAGGGCCATCAATGAGTACCTGTGCGACTATGGCACCAGGACAGGGTCAGGGGACCTTGGTTTTTTTTCCCCACGCCAGTGGGCCATGATCAGGGATGAATGCACTGTCCTGTCACCATTCGAGGAGGCCACGAGGATGGTGAGCACTGACATTGCATGCATCAGTGACACTGTCCCCCTTGTCCACCTGTTGGAGCACACGCTGCGTGGAATAATGGACAGGGCACTTGAGGCAGAACAGAGGCAGGAAGAGGAGGACTTCCTTAGCTCTCAAGGCCCCCTTTATCCAGACAGTGTTCCTGCGTGCCCGCCGATCACAAAGGAAGAGGACGAGGAGGAGGAGGAGGAGGAGGAGGAGGAAGATTGTGTCAGTATGGAGGTGGAGCCTGGCACTCAGCATCAGCAGTCTTTAAGGGATCAGTCCCAAGGAACACATGGACTTGTACGTGGCTGGGAGGAGGTGGCTGCGGACGTTGTTGTCCTTAGTGACCCAGAGGACTCCGGACCGAATGCCTCAGCAAACCTACGCTGCATGGCCTCCCTGATCCTGCAAAGCCTGCGTAAGGATCCTCGTATTCGTGGTATCAAGGAGAAGGACCAATACTGGCTGGCAACCCTCCTTGATCCACGTTACAAGGGTAAGGTTGCGGACCTTATCTTGCCATCGCAGAGGGAGCAGAGGATGAAACATCTTCGGGAGGCCTTGCAGAAAGGTCTGTGCAACGCGTTCCCAGAGACTGGGAGGTTACAAACTCCTGTTTCTGGACAACGTGTTGCTGAGGCTTCGGTCAGTCAAAGAAGGAGCGGTGGAGAAGGTGGCCGTCTGATCGATGCATTCAGACAATTTTTTGGTCCGCAGCCCCAAGGTATGATCGGTTCCAGCAACCATCGCCAGCGTCTGTTTTACATGGTGCAGGAATACCTAGGGGCAAGATCAGACTTGGACACCTTTCCCACCGAAAATCCTCTGGGTTACTGGGTCTTGAGGATGGATCACTGGCCAGAGCTTGCACAGTATGCAATTGAGCTACTGGCCTGTCCTGCATCCAGCGTTCTTTCGGAACGCACATTCAGTGCTGCTGGAGGCGTGGTAACCGATCACAGGGTGCGTCTGTCCACTGACTCGGTCGATCGGCTGACCTTCATAAAAATGAATCAGTCTTGGATCACCACCAGCTACCAAGCACCTGATGCTGATGTAACTGAATAATTTTTTTCAGATCCCTTCAAAGACTGCCTATGCTGATGCTGAGTGACTATCCCTGAGTAATTATCCTCTTCCTCCTCAATCATCACGCTGATAGCTTGTAAGAACATTTTTGGTTCTGGGCGCCACCACCAGTGCCTAAGGCACAATTTTTCAGCCCCTGTCTAACAGGGGCGTGTAATTACAATTTTTGATGCAATACTTTGCAGCAGGGCTCGTTCCTGCGTTCCAACTAGAGTGTCTGTGAGGGGTTGCAGTGTTGTGGCACCAGCACCAGTGCCTAAGACCCAATTTTTCTGCCCCTGTCTAACAGGGGCGTGTAATTACAATTTTTGATGCAATACTTTGCAGCAGGGCTCGTTCCTGCGTTCCAACTAGAGTGTCTGTGAGGGGTTGCAGTGTTGTGGCACCAGCACCAGTGCCTAAGACCCAATTTTTCTGCCCCTGTCTAACAGGGGCGTGTAATTACAATTTTTGATGCAATACTTTGCAGCAGGGCTCGTTCCTGCATTCCAACTAGAGTGTCTGTGAGGGGTTGCAGTGTTGTGGCACCAGCACCAGTGCCTAAGGCCTAATTTTTCAGCTCCTGTTCAACAGGGGCATGTAATTACAATTCTTGATCTAATATTTCACAGCAGGGCCCTGTGAGGGCTTACAGTGTTTTGGCCACAGCAACACCTAAGGCCCAAATTTCTGCTAAGTATATAGGGCAGGACCCTACTTTCAAACATCTAACCTACAAACGACTCCTACTTGCAAACGGAAGGAGACAACAGGAAGTGAGATGAAATCTACCCCTAGGAAGGGAAATTCTCTCCTGTAAGAGTTAATATGGGAAAACAATTTCTCCTTTCCACTGATGCTTTCCAATCCTTGTTCCACAAAAAAACCCAAATTTTCAAAAAACATTTTTCATTGGGGCAAAAAAGTGAGGTGAAATCTTCTGAAGAGGAGGAAAGACGCAAAACAAATGTCACAGGGGTGATAACCCTTCCCTATGTTTTCCAAAAAGCTTAGAAAAGATTTTTTGGCTGGAGCTAAACACGTTAAAAATGTTCAAAATTACAAACAGATTCTACTTAACAACAAACCTACAGTCCCTGTCTTGTTTGCACCGCCTGTATACTGCTGTTCAGAGTATATAGGGACCTTTCCTTATTTTAATTTGGGTGCGGGGTTCCCCTTAATATCCATACAAGACCCAAAGGGCCTGGTAATGGACTGGGGGGTACCCATGCCGTTTGTCTCACTGATTTTCATCCATATTGCCATGACCCGACATGACATTAAACCCGCAAGCAGTTTTAAATGAGATTTTTTCCTTTAAAAATGACATTTGGTGCAGGGACTGTTCTAAACATGGGAAACACGCGTCACTTTACAGGCATACTATAGACACCCCCCAGGTACGATATTTAAAGGAATATTTCACTTTTTTTTTTTTTACTTTAAGCATCATTAAAATCACTGCTCCCGAAAAAACGGCCATTTTTAAAAGTTTTTTTTGCATTGATACATGTCCCCTGGGGTAGGACCCGGGTCCCCACACCCTTTTTAGGACAATACCATGCAAATTAGCCTTTAAAATGAGCACTTTTGATTTCGAACGTTCGAGTCCCATAGACGTCAATGGGGTTCTAACGTTCGTGCGAACTTGCGGTCCGTTCGCGGGTTCTGGTGCGAACCGAACCGGGGGGTGTTCGGCTCATCCCTAGTTATCACCCCTGTCACATTTGTTTTGCTGTCTTTCCTCCTCTTCAGAAGATTTCACCTCCCTTTTGTCCCAATGACAAATGTTTTTTGAAAATTTGGGTTTTTTTGTGGAACAAGGATTGGAAAGCATCAGTGGAAAGGAGAAATGTTTTTCCCATATTAACTCTTACAGGAGAGAATTTCCCTTCCTAGGGGTAGATTTCATCTCACTTCCTGTTGTCTCCTTCCGTTTGCAAGTAGGAGTCGTTTGTAAGTTAGATGTTTGAAAGTAGGGGCCTGCCCTATATACTCAGCAGAAATTTGGGCCTTAGTTGTTGTTGTGGCCACAACACTGTAAGCCCTCACAGGGCCCTGCTGTGAAATATTAGATCAAGAATTGTAATTACATGCCCCTGTTGAACAGGGGCAGAAAAACTGGGCCTTTGGTGGTGGTGGTGGTGGTGGTGGTGCCACAACACTGTTAGTCCTCACTCGCTCTTGGTGGGTGCAGAAATGGGCCCTGCTGTGAAATATTAGATCAAGAATTGTAATTACATGCCCCTGTTGAACAAAGGCAGAAAAATTGGGCCTTTCGTGGTGGTGGTGGTGGTGGTTCTGGTGCCACAACACTGTAAGTCCTCACTCGCTCTTGGTGGGTGCAGAAATGGGCCCTGCTGTGAAATATTAGATCAAGAATTGTAATTACATGCCCCTGTTGAACAGGAGCTGAAAAATTAGGCCTTAGGCACTGGTGCTGGTGCCACAACACTGCAACCCCTCACAGACACTCTAGTTGGAACGCAGGAACGAGCCCTGCTGCAAAGTATTGCATCAATAATTGTAATTACACGCCCCTGTTAAACAGGGGCAGAAAAATTGGGCCTTAGGCACTGGTGCTGGTGCCACAACACTGCAACCCCTCACAGACACTCTAGTTGGAACGCAGGAACGAGCCATGCTGCAAAGTATTGCATCAAAAATTGTAATTACACACCCCTGTTAAACAGGGGCTGAAAAATTGTGCCTTAGGCACTGGTGGTGGCACCTAGAACCAAAAATGTTCTTACAAGCTATCAGCATGATCATTGAGGAGGAAGAGGATAATTACTCAGGGATAGTCACTCAGCATCAGCATAGGCAGTCTTTGAAGGGATCTGAGATTTCAAAAAAAATTATTCGGTTACATCAGCATCAGGTGCTTGGTAGCTGGTGGTGATCCAAGACTGATTCATTTTTATGAAGGTCAGTCGATCGACCGAGTCGGTGGACAGATGCACCCTGTGATCGGTTACCACGCCTCCAGCAGCACTGAATGTGCGTTCCGAAAGAACGCTGGATTCAGGACATGCCACTAGCTCAATTGCATACTGTGCAAGCTCTGGCCAGTGATCCATCCTCAAGACCCAGTAACCCAGGGGATTTTCGGTGGGAAAGGTGTCCAAATCTGATCTTGCCCCTATGTGTTCCTGCACCATGTAAAACAGACGCTGGCGATGGTTGCTGGAACCGATCATACCTTGGGGCTGCGGACCAAAAAATTGTCTGAACGCATCGGTCAGATGGCCACCTTCTCCACCGCTCCTTCTTTGACTGACCGAAGTCTCAGCAACACGTTGTCCAGAAACAGGAGTTTGTAACCTCCCAGTCTCTGGGAACGCGTTGCACAGACCTTTCTGCAAGGCCTCCCGAAGATGTTTCATCCTCTGCTCCCTCTGCGATGGCAAGATAAGGTCTGCAACCTTACCCTTGTAACGTGGATCAAGGAGGGTTGCCAGCCAGTATTGGTCCTTCTCCTTGATACCACGAATACGAGGATCCTTACGCAGGCTTTGCAGGATCAGGGAGGCCATGCAGCGTAGGTTTGCTGAGGCATTCGGTCCGGAGTCCTCTGGGTCACTAAGGACGACATGGTCCACAGCCACCTCCTCCCAGCCACGTACAAGTCCATGTGTTTCTTGGGACTGATCCCTTAAAGACTGCTGCTGATGATGAGTGCCAGGCTCCACCTCCATACTGACACAATCTTCCTCCTCCTCGTCCTCTTCCTGTGTGATCGGCGGGTACGCAGGAACACTGTGTGGATAAAGGGGGCCTTGAGAGCTAAGGAAGTCCTCCTCTTCCTGCCTCTGTTCTGCCTCAAGTGCCCTGTCCATTATTCCACGCAGCGTGTGCTCCAACAGGTGGACAAGGGGGACAGTGTCACTGATGCATGCACTGTCACTGCTCACTATCCTCGTGGCCTCCTCAAATGGTGACAGGACAGTGCATGCATCCGTGATCATGGCCCACTGGCATGGGGAAAAAAACCCAAGCTCCCCTGACCCTGTCCTGGTGCCATAGTCGCACAGGTACTCATTGATGGCCCTCTGCTGCGTGTGCAGCCGCTGCAGCATGGCCAACGTGGAATTCCACCTGGTGGGCATGTCACAGATTAGGCAGTTCTTGGGCAGGTTAAACTCCTTTTGGAGGTCCGTCAGCCGAGCACTGGCATTATATGACCGGCGGAAATGCACACAGACTTTCCTGGCCTGCCTCAGGACATCCTGTAAGCCCGGGTACCTGCCCTAGAACCGCTGCACCACCAAGTTAAGGACGTGAGCCAAACAGGGCACATGGGTCATTTGTCCCTGTCGGAGGGCAGAGAGGAGGTTGGTGCCATTGTCGCAAACCACCATTCCTGCCTTAAGTTGGCGTGGCGTCAACCACCTCTGAACCTGCCCTTGCAGAGCTGACAGAACCTCTGCCCCAGTGGGGCTCCTGTCCCCCAAGCACACCAGCTCAAGCACCGCATGGCATCTTTTGGCCTGCGTACTTTCGTAGCCCCTTGAACGACTACGGAGCACCGCTGGTTCTGAGGACAAAGCACAGGAAGAGGCCATGGAGGAAGAAGAAGAGGAGGGGGTGGAGGAGAGAGGTATGTCACAATCATTAGCATTTTGGAGGTGTGGTGGTGGAACAACCTCCAACACTACTGCACCTTGTCCTGCATCCTTCCCAGCTGCCAGCAGAGTCACCCAATGCACCGTGAAACTTAGGTAACGTCCCTGTCCATGCCTGCTGGACCATGAGTCAGCGGTAATATGCACCTTACCGCTAACCGCCCTGTCCAGCAAGGCATGGACATTGCCTTCCACATGCCGGTAGAGAGCCAAAATCACCTTCCGTGAGAAAAAGTGGTGTTTGGGTACCTGCCACTGAGGAACCGCACATTCCACAAACTCACGGAAGGGGGCAGAGTCTACCAACTGAAAAGGCAGCATTTGAAGTGCTAGCAATTTTGCCAAGCTAGCATTCAACTGCTGGGCATGTGGATGGCTGGGAGAAAACTTCTTTCAGCGGTGCAGCAGCTGGGCAGGGAAATTTGCCTGGTACAATCTGACGTCAGTGTACCAAAAGCAGATTGCCCACAAGTACTTGGCTGTGACACACCTAATTCTACACCTTCATTCCTCTCAGTGCAGGTCTCAGAGAGGACTGAAGGTCTAGTGGGGTTGGAAATCTCAGCTGATGAGGAGCAAGGAGAGGTCCTCTTTGTTCTTTGGTGTGGGTCTTTTAGATACGCTTGTTAACGAACTGCATGGCAGGTCAACATATGTCTGGTCAAGAATGTGGTACCCAAGCGGGAGATGTTTTGGCCACACGAGATACGCTTGAGACATATGTTGCAAAAAGCAGCGGTGCGATCTGATGCACTCGTCTTAAAAAAGGCCCACACCAAAGAACTTTTTGAATAACGCGCAGAGACTGCAGCGCCCTGCACATGTGGAGCTTTGGGGTGTGATGCAGTCAATATGCTGCCCTTAAGCTGGCCCCTGGAGGGCATCCTGCCTCGTTGGTGATGTGCCCCCTCCTCCTCCTCCTCCTCCTCTCTCCTATCAGGCACCCACATTGAGTCAGTGACCTCATCATCCCCTCCCTCCTCATCCCTGGAGCAAACCTGGCAGGATGCTGCAGCAGGGGGAGCATGACTGCCAGATTGCTGTCCTTCCTGGGCACCCCCTCTGTCCGTGCTCATGTTACTGCCTTCATCGAGCTCAGTATCATCATCAGAGCCTTACAAACACTGGGCATCCTCCTGGAGCATGTACCCAACACTGTGGTCAAACAGTTTGAGGGACTCCTCAGGAGGACATGGTGGGGCTAGGGAAGGAGTCACTGATGACATTGAGCCAAGGGAAGAGGCCGCTGCTTTGCCAGACAAAGTACCCTGGGCATGGGTGAGAGAGGATGAGGAGGATGAGGACGGCTTGGTCATCCACTCGACCAAGTCTTCTGCATGTTGCGGCTCAACACGGCCAGCTGCCGAAAAAAAGGCCAAGCGTGTCCCACGGCCATGTGCTGATGAGGATGCACCGTCTCCATGACCAGCACTAGACACAGAGCCTGCTTGCCCTCTCTTATTGGCTTGTGACTGTCTGCCTCTCCTTCTTGGCCTTCCAGACATACTAATGGCCTGTAGCTGCACTAAGCTGGGATATATATATACTGATACTGCAGCTAGCAAAATCAACTGCCTGCTTGTAGTATGAGAACACCACCAACCTTCTACAGGTAGCTTTAGCTGAACACTGTCAGCAGGACGCACCCCACTAACTTGTAGGTTTAGCTGAACACTGTGAGCAGGATGCACCCCACTAACTTGTAGGTTTAACTGAACACTGTGAGCAGGACGCACCCCACTAACTTGTAGGTTTAGCTGAACACTGTGAGCAGGACGCACCCCACTAACTTGTAGGTTTAGCAGAACACTATGAGCAGGACTCACTGCACTAACTGTAAATAGTCTAGCTGCCTGACTGTGGTACTAATAGGATCAAAAGAACACCAGTAATTTTCTTCAGGTAGCTGTATATACTGTAACAAGACAAGCCTGCCTGTCAGTAAGAAGATAACAGGAACGGATCTAGCTGAACACTGTGAGCAGGACGCACCCCACTAGCTTGTAGGTTTAGCTGAACACTGTGAGGTGGACGCACCCCACTAACTTGTAGGTTTAGCTGAACACTGTGAGCAGGACGCACCCCACTAACTTGTAGGTTTAGCTGAACACTGTGAGCAGGACGCACCCCACTAACTTGTAGGTTTAGCAGAACACTGTGAGCAGGACGCACTGCACTAACTGTAAATAGTCTAGCTGCCTGACTGTGGTACTAATAGGATCAAAAGAACACCAGCAATTTTCTTCAGGTAGCTGTATATACTGTAACAAGACAAGCCTGCCTGTCAGTAAGAAGATAACAGGAACGGATCTAGCTGAACACTGTGAGCAGGACGCACTGCACTAACTGTAAATAGTCTAGCTGCCTGACTGTGGTACTAATAGGATCAAAAGAACACCAGTAATTTTCTTCAGGTAGCTTTATATCCTGTAACAAGACAAGCCTGCCTGTCAGTAGGAAGATAACAGGAACGGATCTAGCTAAACTGAATACAGTGTATATATATATATATATATATATATATATATATATATATATAAATGCAACACCTGGGATGCATATATATACACAATACACTGTAAGTGCAGCTAAACTGACTGACTGTTCTGCCTACTGACAGGCAGGCTATCTAACTCAAATCAAATTACACTGTCTCTCTGTCTATCTCTTTCAACGCCGGAACACACACTACACAGGGCCGTCGTGCAGGCAGCCTTATATAGTGTGGGGCATGTACTAAATCCCCTGAGCCATAATTGGCCAAAGCCTCCTTAGCTTTGGCCAATTACGGCTCTCTGTTCAGGCGGCGCTGTGATTGGCCAAGCATGCGGGTCATAGTGCATGCTTGGCCAATCATCAGCCAGCAATGCACTGCGATGCCGCAGTGAATTATGGGCCGTGACGCGCCACACGAATTTGGTGCAAACGGCCCATATCATTCGCAATTCGGCGAACGATCGAACAGCCAATGTTTGAGTCGAACATGGGTTCGACTCGAACACGAAGCTCATCCCTAGTCAGAGGGAATGTCCCTTACATTGGTGGTCAATGGGAAGAATGTCCCTTACATTGGTTGTCAGTGGAAAGAATGTTCCTTACATTGGTGGTCAGTGGGAAGAATGGCCCTTACATTGTCCATCAATGGGAAGAATGGCCCTTTCATTCTCTGTCACTGGGAAGAATGGACCTTACATTGTTATACAGTAGGAAGAATTCTACTTACATTATCTGTTAATGGGAAGTAAGGATGAGCCGAACACCCCCCTGTTCGGTTCGCACCAGAACATGTGAACAGGCAAAAAATTTGTTCGAACACGTGAACACCGTTAAAGTCTATGGGACACAAACATGAATAATCAAAAGTGCTAATTTTAAAGGCTTATATGCAAGTTATTGTCATAAAAAGTGTTTGGGGACCTGGGTCCTGCCCCAGGGGACATGTATCAATGCAAAAAATTTTTTTAAAAACGGCCGTTTTTTCGGGAGCAGTGATTTTAATAATACTTAAAGTGAAACAATAAAAGTGTAATATTCCTTTAAATTGCGTACCTGGGGGGGTGTCTATAGTATGCCTGTAAAGGGGCGCATGCTTCCCGTGTTTAGAACAGTCTGACAGCAAAATGACATTTCAAAGGAAAAAAAGTCATTTAAAACTACTCGCGGCTATTAATGCATTGCCGGTCCGACAATACACATAGAAGTTCATTGATAAAAACGGCATGGGAATTCCCCACAGGGGAACCCTGAACCAAAATTTAAAAAAAAATTACCTGGGGAGTCCCCCTAAATTCCATACCAGGCCCTTCAGGTCTGGTATGGATATTAAGGGAAACCCCGGCCAAAAAAAAAATTGGCGTGGGGGCCCCCTCAAAATCTATACCAGACCCTTCAGGTCTGGTATGGATTTTAAGGGGAACCCCGCGCCAAAATTAAAAAAAATAAAGGGCGTGGGGTCCCCCTAAAAATCCATACCAGACCCTTATCTGAGCACGCAGCCTGGCAGGCCGCAAGAAAAAAGGGGGGGATGAGAGAGCGCCCCCCCCCTCGTGAACCGTACCAGGCCACATGCCCTCAACATTGGGAGGGTGCTTTGGGGTAGCCAAGGGCCTCATCCCCACAACCCTGGCCGGTGGTTGTGGGGGTCTGCGGGCGGGGGGCTTATCGGATACTGAAAGCCCCCTTTAACAAGGGGACCCCCAGATCCTGGTCCTCCCCCCTGTGTGAAATGGTACCATTTCACAAAAAAGTGTCAAAAATGTTAAAAATGACAAGAGACAGTTTTTGACAATTCCTTTATTTAAATGCTTCTTCTTTCTTCTTTCTTCTATCTTCCTTCGGTTTCTTCCTCCATCTTCTTCTTCTTCTGGTTCTTCCTCCGGTGTTTTCGTCCGGCATTTCCTCCGCAGCGTCGGCGTCTTCTTCCCTTCTTCTCCTTGGGCCGCTCCGCATCCATGATGGCATGGAGGGAGGCTCCCGCTCTTCTCTTCATCTTCTTCTCTTCATCTTCTTCTCTTCATCTTCTTCTCTTCATCTTCTTTTCGGCCGCTTCGCATCCATGATGGCACGGAGGGAGGCTCCCGCTGTGTGACGCTTCTCCTCTTCTGACGGTTCTTAAATAAAGGGGGCGGGGCCACCCGGTGACCCGCCCCCCTCTGACGCATGGTGACTTGACGGGACTTCCCTGTGGCGTCACTGGAACAGCCACAGGGAAGTCCCATCAAGTCACCGTGCGTCAGAGGGGTCACCGGGTGGCCCCGCCCCCCTTTACTTAAGAACCGTCAGAAGAGGAGAAGCGTCACACAGCGGGAGCCTCCCTCCATGCCGTCATGGATGCAGAGCGGCCCGAGGAGAAGAAGGGAAGAAGACGCCGACGCCGTGGAGGAGATGCCGGACGAGAACACCGGAGGAAGAACCAGATGAACCTGAAAAACCAGAAGAAGAAGATGGAGGAAGAACCCGAAGGAAGATAGAAGAAAGAAGAAGCATTTAAATAAAGGAATTGTCAAAAACTGTCTCTTTACCATTTCACACAGGGGGGGGGGCCGGGATCTGGGGGTCCCCTTGTTAAAGGGGGCTTCCAGATTCCCATAAGCCCCCCGCCCGTAGACCCCCACAACCACCGGCCAGGGTTGTGGGGATGAGACCCTTGTCCTCATCAACATGGGGACAAGGTGTTTTGGGGGGCTACCCCAAAGCACCCTCCCAATGTTGAGGGCATGTGGCCTGGTACGGTTCAGGAGGGGGGCGATCTCTCGTCCCCCCCTCTTTTCCTGCGGCCTGCCAGGTTGCATGCTCGGATAAGGGTCTGGTATGGATTTTTGGGGGGACCCCACGGCGTTTTTTTTTTTTTAATTTTGGCGCGGGGTTCCCCTTAAAATCCATACCATACCTGAAGGGCCTGGTATGAAATTTAGAGGGACTCCCACATCATTTTTTTTTTTAATTTTGGTTCGGGGTTCCCCTGTGGGGAATTCCCATGCCGTTTTTATCAATGAACTTTTATGTGTATTGTCGGACCGGCAATTCATTAATAGCTGCGAGTAGTTTAAATTACTTTTTTTCCTTTGAAATGTCATTTTGCTGTCAGACTGTTCTAAATACGGGAAACATGCGCCCCTTTACAGGCATACTATAGAAACCCCCAGGTACGAAATTTAAAGGGATATTACACTTTTATTGTTTCACTTTAAGCATTATTAAAATCACTGCTCCCGAAAAAATGGCCGTTTTTAAAACTTTTTTTTGCATTCATCCATGTCCCCTGGGGCAGGACCCGGGTCCCCAAATACTTTTTATGACAATACCATGCATATAAGCCCTTAAAATTAGCACTTTTGTTTTCTCCCATAGACTTTTAAAGGGTGTTCCGCGGCATTCGAATTTGCCCCGAACACCCCAAATTGTTCGTTGTTCAGCGAACTTGCGAACAGCCGATGTTCGAGTCGAACATGAGTTTGACTCGAACTCGAAGCTCATCCCTAATGGGAAGAATGCTGCACACTTATGCTCCTGCTGTCCACACCTCACTAGAAGGATATCAGGGTCTGCTCGTATGGCAACCGCAAGGGTCTCAATTGTTATCGCAAATATCAGGGGGGATAAAGGGCAGCCCTGCCTATAACAAAGCATTCTAGGAATCATATAGCCTAAAGTGATAATCTGGACTGGGAAACATCCTAATGTAATATACTTTAATCACTGTAATATTGGATAAAATTTTATATCAATGCAGCTTGGACATGAGCACAATATGGCGTCTCCTAATTGCAAAGGCTCTATACTAAGGCCAACATCAAAACGGACTATATAAATACATGAGATCATTATCATCTGACCAGTAGGACTCCTGAGCTATTTACTGCCTCCCCCCACACACCTAGCCAGCATGGTTCCTGAAGGGGGATGGATTGGATGGACATCCCATGTGATCATCTGCTCAAAAGAAACTCATCTCAAAGGCCTCGTTCACACCTTAGCAACACTGCCATTTCTATTTTTTTGCCCGTTTTTGTGTGTTTTCGGAAAGGCACCATTTATTTTAAAAGGACCTACCTCCACTCCATAAATGCATCAAAGTAGCTCATGTACCAAATTTTGGCACCGAACCAGGCATGTTTTTTGTCACATGACAATCGTGGTAAAATCTCCCCGCTTTTGGGGTGCCATTAGGAAATAAAGCCCTACACGCTTTGTTGCGATTCTGGAATTGCAGGCAAACATCGACTCTGCCCGCTATTTCAATAGGCTAAGGGTGTGAACAGGGCCTTTACAACGACCCACTCCCACTGTGATTGGACACAGCAGGAGCCAAACAGTGGGGGTCACGGTGGACCCGATGTCCACCGGGACCCTGCCGATCATTCCCCACTGAACATGTGAACACTGTTAAAGTCTATGTGACACAAACATGAAAAATCAAAAGTGCTCATTTTAAAGGCTTATATGCAATTTATTGTCATAAAAAGTGTTTGGGGACCCGAGTCCTGCCCCAGGGGACATGGATCAATGCAAAAAAAGTTTTTAAAACTGCCATTTTTCGGGAGCAGTGATTTTAATAATGTTTAAAGTGAAACAATCAAAATGAAATATTCCTTTAAATATTGTGCCTGGGGGGTGTCTTTAGTCTGCCTGGAAAAAGTAATTTAAAACTGCTCGCAGCTGTAATGAATTGTCGGATCCCGGAAATATAGATAAAAAATCATTGAAAAAAGCGGTATGGGGTCCCCCCACAGTCCATTGACTGGCCCTTTGGGTCTGCTATGAATATTAAGGGGAGCCCCGCACCAAAAAAAAATGCGTGCCCAAAAAAAAAAAGCTGGACCCCAAAGCACCCTTCCCGTGTTGAGGGAAAGTGGCCTGGTATGGTTCAGGAGAGGGGGGGCGCTCTCTCATCCCCCCTTTTTCTGTGGCCTGACAGGTTGCATGCTCAGATAAGGGTCTTGTATAGATTTTGGGGGACCCCTACGCCATTTTTAAAAAAAAATTGGCGCAAGTTTCTCCTTAATATTCATACCAGACCTGAAGGGACTGGTATGGATTTTGGGAGGACCCCCACGCATTTTTTTTTTTTTGTTGCGGTGTTCCCCTTAAACACTTGCCGACTGGGCCATAGCCAAAAGATGGCTGCAGCGCGGTCTTGCTCCTGCGTGCCCACCCAGGAAAATCCGTGACCACCGGGTCCGGAGGAGGACCCGGTGCATCACTGATCACGGTAAATGGCCGCTGACAGCGGCCGTTTACCACATGATCGTTCTGTCAAGTGACAGAGCGATCACTTGTAAACAAGCCGGCGTCATGTCCGGTTCCTCTCTCCCCTCTCTGTACAGATCATACAGAGAGGGGAGAGATCAGGTGCTGCAGCGCTGTGGGCTGGATGTGTACTGCCCACAGCGCTGTTCTGTGCCCATTCCAGCACTCATCCAGCCATCCATCCATCCATGATCAGCCATCCTCAGCATTACTCATCCATCCTCAGCATTACTCATCCATTACTCATCCATCCTCAGCAATACTCATCCATCCATCCATCCTCAGCAATACTCCCATCCATCCTCAGCCATACCCAGCCATCCCATCCACACTCAGCCATGCCCACCCAGCCATACTCAGCCATACCCAGCCATACTCAGCCATACCCACCCAGCCATACTCAGCCATACCCAGCCATACTCAGCCATACCCACCCAGCCATACTCAGCCATACTCAGCCATACCCACTCAGCCATACTCAGCCATCCCATACATACTCAGCCTTACCCAGCCATCCGCATTCATGGCTCAACCATGCTTAGCCATCCCTATCCACGGCTCATCCATGCCACTACAGTACCTCAAAGTGTAATAGGTAGTCAAATTACATTTGACATTTATGCCCGTAGAACGCCTGATGGTGCTCCCTGCATGTTGGGCCTCTGTATGTGGCCAGGCTGTGTAAAATTCTCACACATGTGGTATCGCCATACTCAGGAGTAGGAGACAATGTTTTGGGGTGTAATTTTTGCCATGTACATGCTATGTGTTAGAAATATTGTATAAACTGACAACTTTGTGTAAAAAAATGCGTTTTCATGTTCATTCCACATTTTCCAAAAACTTGTAGAAAAAAATTACATGTTCAAAAGACTTGATATGCCTCATAGATTTTACATTGGGGTGTTTTCTTTCCATAATGGGGTAATTTTTTGGGCTTTTTTTATTGTCCTGGGCCTTCAAAAGTGCAAGAGGTAGTCAAGAAATTAGATATGTAATTTATGCTCCAAGAACGCCTGAAGGTGCTCCCTGCATGTTGGGCCTCTGAATGTGGCCACGGTGTGTAAAAGTCTCACCGATGTGGTATTGCCATACTCAGGAGTAGTAGTAGAATGTGTTTTGGGGTGTAATTTGTGCTATGCATATGCTGTGTGTGAGAAATAACCTGCTAATATAACAATTTTGTGAAAAAAAAAGAAAAAGAACAGAAAATCTTGGTTTTGCAAAGAACTGTGGGAAAAAATTACAACTTCAAAAAACTCACCATGCCTCTTACTAAATACCTTTGAATGTCTACTTACCAAAAAGGGGTCATTTGGGGGGTATTTGTACTGTCCTGGCTTGTTAGGGTCTCAAGAAATGAGCTAGGCCGTCAGTTCATCAGGTGTGAACAATTTTCAGTGATTGGCACCATAGCTTGTAGACTCTATAACTTTCACAAAGACTAAATAATATACACCGATTCGGATTATTTTCACCAAAGATATGTAGCAGTATAAAATTGGCCAAAATTTATGAAGAAAAATTACTAATTTGCAAAATTTTATAACAGACACAAAGAAATTTTTTTTTTTTTTTTACAGAATTTTTCGTCTTTTTTAATTTATAGGACAAAACATAAAAAAAAACAATGGTGATTAAATACCACCAAAAGAAAGCTCTATTTGTGTTAAAAATAGGACAAAAATTTCACATGGGTACAGTGTTGCATGACTGAGTAATTGTCATTCAAAATGTGAGAGCACCGAAAGCTGAAAATTGGTCTGGTTGGGAAGGGGGTTTAAGTAGCCAGTGGTCAAGTGGTTAATATTCATACCAGACCCAAAGGGACTGGTAATGGACTGGGGGGGGGACCCATGCCATTTTTTTCAATGATTTTTATGTATATTGCCGAGACCCGACAATTCATTACAGCCGCGATCAGTTTTGAATGAAATTTTTTCCTTTAGAAATGTAATTTTGCTGTGGTATTGTTCTAAACACGGGAAAGATGCGCCACTTTACAGGCATACTATAGACACCCCCCAGGCATGATATTTAAAGGAATATTACATTTTTATTGTTTCACTTTAAGCTTTATTGAAATCACTGCTCCTGAAAAAACGTCCGCTTTTAAAAACTTTTTTTTGCATTGATGCATGTCCCCTGGGGCAGGACCCAGGTCCCCAAATACTTTTTATTGCAATAACTTGCATATAAGCCTTTAAAATTAGCACTTTTGTCTTTTTATTTTGTCCCATAGACTTTAACGGTGTTCCGTGGCTTTCAAATTTGCAGTGAACCCGGCATAACAGGCGAACACCCAATGTTCGAGTTGAACTTGCGTTCGACTCGAACATTGGGCTCATCCCTACACACCTCTACTGCAACCACAATTAATAGCCTGGATCGGGAGACATCCTCAAATAATTCTATACACACAGCTGAGCTCTGGATATAGAGCAGGATAATAATAAGTAGACTTACCTAGATGGTAATGTCGGGGGTATTGGGGTCCGGGTCGATCGATGTCACAGATCACTGGTACTGCAGTCGCTGTTCTCCCTGGAGAGCTCGGGCGAAAAGAACCTTCTCCTGGAGGAACCATGAAAGAATGTTTCTGATAATAACCAAAAGGAAACTATATTCTCTACCTACTACGCTCTCTTTAGGCTGTATCATGACCCCCCCCCCCTTTTGCAATGACGCAAGTATAGTTGACAACCCTCTGCTACTTTTTTTAATGACAAATCTTGGAGACATTTATCCTCAGAGCACATTTTTTAATGACAACCTGAATAATGACTGAAATTCCTATTAGAAACTAAAAGAGTTGATATGTAAAGGGTAAGGTCACCATTGCAGAAAAAAATATTTAATGCACACCCTGCATGCTCTCTGAAAAAAATGTGCATTTATTAATTTTTTTCCTGCAGGAGCCTGGACAGCATTGCACCATTAATCGGTAGATCGTGGGTACAATGTGGGCTCCTGTAGACGTGTCCTCCAGCTTTGTGCCCGGACCTCTGTACAGACTCTCTGTTTGAAAGCTGGAGGACATTTAAGTTCGAAACTGTTTATGACCGGTTTGTCCAGCTCAGAGGTGTTTTGTTTGTTGCATTCATACGAAAGTTCTTTATGTACCCTAAAGGTTCTCTAGAAACTTCCTTGTGAGGATTTAAAGTGATTGTAAAGTCTCTTTTTAAAAAAAAACAAAAACAAACATGTTATAATTACCTGCTCTGTGTAATGGTTTTGTACAAAGCAGCCCGGATTAGACGTGCAATTCTGAATTTGTTTTTAAATATTCGAATTAACGAAAACCCATTTAACAATTTTTTTTTGAATATTCGGAAATTCGAAAATTCGGAAATCCGAAAATAAGAATGAAAATCCGGAAATTCAAAAGAACGAAAATATAAAAAATTTGAAAATAATAACTTAACTATTACTAAACTATTAAATTATAGGTATTGGGATTTCCTTTCAAATTTGGCTGTTAGTGAACATAACGAATACAAATTTATCCGAGGTTACAAATTATCCAAAATAACTAAAAAAAAGAATAGGACTTAACAAATTACTTTTCATGTAACAAATTATTATTTATTATTAATTTGTTCCGTTCCATTTGCTTAGATTTAGATTTAGATCCATTCGTTATTTTGGATAATTCGTAACTTAGAATAAATTCGTCTTCTTTAGGTTCACTAACAGCCAAATTTGAAAAGAAATTCCAACAACTATAATTGAATAGTTATTTATTATTAGTTTAGTTATTATTTCAGTTTTTTTTTATTTTCGGATTTTCAAATTTTTGGCTTTTCAAATTTGTGCGGATTTTCGAAATTCCAAATTTCCAAATCTTCGGATTTTAGAATTTGTGGGATTTTCAAACTTTGAATTTCCGAATTTTTGAATTTACGAAAAAAACAGATGAAACAAAAACTAACACATTTTTCAGCAGTGCACATGTCTAGCCCGGCTCCAGCTTGCAATGGGGGAACCCGAGCAGGCACGCTCCCAATCAGCAGCTACGTGTGTCCATTTACACACGGAACCTTGGCGTGGCCCCACCCCCTCCGTCTCCTGATTGGCTTACTGGCTGTGATTGACGAGTGCAAGTCTCGGGAGAGGCAAGGCTGTTGTGGACGTCGCTGGATTGAGAGTCCAGGTAAGTATTGAGGTGGGCTGGGGGCACCGCTGCACAGAGAAGGTTTTTTTTACCTTGATACATAGAATACACCTTTACAACCACTCTAAGTTGAAAAATAGACATGTGCAATTTGTTTAGTTCCGAATTTGTTTTTTAATTACTTATTTAATTATTATTTAATTTTGACAAATTTGTTAATTCCTAATTTTAAAATTTACAAATTTCTAATTTCTGAATTTTGAATTTCTGAATTTTGAATTTTTGAATTCTCAAATTTTCAGATTTTTGGAATTCAAAAATTTGGAAATTCAAGAATTTGAAAATCCGAAAATTCGAAAATCTGAAAAAAAAGAAAGAAAATCAGTAAAATTGAAAATAATTACTAACTATTAAATTATAGGTATTGGAATTTGGAACGTAAAAATCTAATAATATTAAATAACAATAATAATAATAAAACCTTTTTATTATTATTATTTATTATTAATTTGTTCCATTCCATTTGTTTAGATGGGGCATTCGTTATTTCGGATAATTCGTAACTTCAGATAAATTTGTATTCGTTACGTTACACAAACAGCCAAATTTAAAGCGAAATTTCAATACCTATAATTTATTAGTTAGTTATTATTTCGAATGTTACTGATTTTCTTTCTTTTTTTCGGATTTTCAAATTTTTGAATTTTCAAATTTTGAAAATCCGAGAATTTGAAAATTCGAAAAATCCGAATTTAGAATTTCCAAAAAAAGCAAAAAAAGAATGAAACGAAAATGAACACATTTTTTGTCAGTGCACATGTCTATTGAAAAATATGTAAATTCAGGGTGACATGAAGACATTACCTTCCTCTCGTATTTTCTATTTCTTTAACTACCTTCTGTTGATCAGCAGCAAACTGTGTGTTCCAATTTATCTCCATTCATTTTATTCTTCATCTGTATTATGCAAAACTTTTCATGGGGTGTGGTGTTTGGTGGATGTACGGTGTCACCACGGAGGACAACTAACTAACAGGCAGGAGAGTTGCTAGAAAGATCCAAGTCCTCAGACAGAGGGTCAGAGGAAAGAGAAGAGAGCAGCAGTCATCAGGCTGGTGGTCAGATGATGCAAACCCATTTGTAAAAGTGATAAGTGTTAGGACGTCTATACACATGTAGCGTTCCCCTCCCGTAGGGGCTGCTGAAAGTTGTGGTCCACCTGTCACCCCTGCCCAGCCCAGCATTCACCTCTTAGTCACTCTTGAGACAATGAACAGTCCTGTGCTTGTTTTTTTGTTTATTCATTAGGGGATTTAAACTTGGATGGGTAAGGGGTTTGTGGGATGCCCAGAGATCAATGGATGGATTAATAAATGATCAATAGGAATTTCTATGTACACTTTGCAACTCCAGTCTTCTCCAGCACATCACTTACTGACTGTTATGCCGCATACACAAGATCGGACTTTCTGACAACAAAACCTTGGATTTTTGTTCTAAGGACGTTGGCTCCAACTTGTCTTGTCCCGGCCCCCCACCCTATGTGAATGAGTATGGGGTACATCTTACCCCTACCCATTCACCTGGGGGAAAAAGTGTCAAAAAAAAACAAACTACACAGGTTTTAAAAGTAATTTATTAGGCAGGTCCGGAGGTCTTCTTCCAACTTCGGGGGTCTTCTTTCGACTTCGGGGGTCTTCTTCCGACTTCTCTGCTCTCTGGCCTCTTCTCCCGGTGTCCGGTTCTTCTCCCGCTCTCTGGCCTCTTCTCCCGGTGTCCGGTTTTTCTGCCGGTCTCCTCCACTATCTTCTGCTCTTTTGCTGCTCTCTTGCTAGCGGTGGCCCGGTCTTCGCCGTCTTGTTCCTTCTTCTCTTCTTCTTCCGATGTTGACACGATGCTGTCTCCCGCTGTTATGCTGTGTAAGCGGTGCGCAATCACTTATATAGGCATGGGGCATGGTCACCGGGTCCTGTCACCCGGTGACCCCGCCCCTTATGATGTCACAGTCCCATCATGCCCCGGGACAACATCGGAAGAAGAGAAGAAGGAACAAGACGACGAAGACGGGGCCACCGCTAGCAAGAGAGCGGCAAAAGAGCAGAAGTGTGTTTTTTTATTGAAAAGTTTTCCCCCGGGTGAATGTACCCCATACTCATTCACATAGGGTGGGGGGCTGGGTTCTGGGGGCCCCCTTATTAAAGGGGGCTCCCGGATTCCGATAAGCCCTCCGCCGCAGACCCTGACAACCAATGCCAGGGTTGTCGGGAAGAGGCCCTTGTCCTCATCAACATGGGGACAAGGTGCTTTGGGGTGGGGGGGCGCAGCGCGCCCCCCTGTCCCAAAGCGCCCACCCCCCATGTTGAGGGCATGCGGCCTGGTATGGTTCAAGAGGGGGGGGGGCGCTCGCTCGTCCCCACCCCCTTTCCTGACTGGCCAGGCTGCGTGCTTGGATAAGGGTCTGGTATGGATTTTGGTGGCATCCCCACACCAATTTTTCGGCGTAGGGGGTTCCCCTTAAAATCCATACCAGACCTAAGGGCCTGGTATGCCCCTGGGGGGAACCCACGCTGGTTTTTTATTTCAAATTTGGTGCGGCGTTCCCCCTCATGATTCATACTAGACAGCTGTCAGCACTGCCTGTCGCTCATTGCGAAAGGAAAAAAAAGTTTTCCTTTCCCGATGAGCGAGCCAGTGCGAGATGCACAGTACCCTGTCGCCGAGAACCAGTGCGATGGGATCACGCTGAAAACACAATCTCATGGTCAGGTACTGTACACAAGGTCGGACTTTCAGCCAACAAGCTCACATCCAACATTTCCTGACGGAAAATTTGATTGTGTGTACGCGATCTCTCCAGCACAACACTTCACTTCCAGGTACAGCTAGCACATGGTTAGGCCCAACTCTGACTCAGTCAGGCCTTAGTGACTGCCATTTGCAGGCAGGGACCGCGGGCCCCTTTTTATGTAGCAAAGATATTAGGAAAGTCTTTAGTGCTAGCTGTCCTATAATGGACCAATGCTCCCAGCTCCTTCAGGCCCAGCCAGCCCTCCTGGCTCCAGCTGCCTAAATCCACTGCCCATAACATCACAGTCCTTACTGCTGGCTCTGCACCCATCCCAGACTGCACACTCCCAGTCCTCTCAGGTGTGCCTTCCCAGTCCTCCCGACTGTGCCTGTCACCCACAAGCCCTCCTGGCTGTGACCGGTGGTTCCCTCCTGAAGACTTGCCCAGCAACACTAGCTCCTGTTTTCCTCTTTGGTTCCTCTCTGTGCCTCCTGTCCAGATACTTCTTGTAAGTTTGAGAAGGGCTCCGCCCTGCACCCAAACACCAGGCCCAAGGTTTAACCGCCAGACTGGGGAGCGCCCTCAAAGGCCCCAACAACTTACTGCTCCATCTCCAGTTCTTCCACCCCCTAACCCCTCCTCAGCAGGCTGACCTTGGGTATATCAAGGAGGCCTTCACCCTGCCAATCCTAGTCGGGGATTGGTCAGGGCTCCCTGAGACCCCATGGCAATCCACCTTTCTTCCCCTCCTCTTTTTCTAAAATCCCCTAGAAGCAAGAGGGAGGTGACAGATGAATGATGCTGCACGTGAGTCACCAGCTGCTATTCTCTGAGCCACTCCCAGCCCACATACACCAAAATAAAAAGGCTAAATTTGCCTATTCTCACATCAAAATCCTAACCTCAAGCACCTACCTATATAGAGGGTGCTACACATAGATCAAACCGGATAAATTTTGATCCATGTATGTGTGCTAATGATCAACTTCTGTACAACCACCTTGTTGGATTTTCCCCACTTGATCAGCACAGAAGGCCAGCAACGCTGATCAGTGTATTCTGATGGTGGGGAAGCCGCCTGTTGTCAGACTACAATAGCTCAGCGGGGAGGATTCCAGCAACCTATTAAGAGGAGCAAATCCTGTAGCTGCTGACTTTTAATATAAGGACACTTACCTGTCCAGGGATCCCGCGATGTCCTCACCCGCACTTCCTGTGCTGGGATAACAATGTTTCTGCTCCATAAATACAAAACAATGAACGTTGTCATCCTAGGACAGGAGGTGTGTTAATTATTATTATTCAGGATTTACAGGATCTCACAAAAGTGAGTACACCCCTCACATTTTTGTAAATATTTTATTCTATCTTTTCATGTGACAACACTGAAGAAATGACACTTTGCTACAATGTAAAGTAGTGAGTGTACAGCTTGTATAACAGTGTAAATTTGCTGTCCCCTCAAAATAACTCAACACACAGCCATTAATGTCTAAATCGCTGGCAACAAAAGTGAGTACACCCCTAAGTGAAAATGTCCAAATTGGGCCCAAAGTGTCAATATTTTGTGTGGCCACCATTATTTTCCAGCACTGCCTTAACCCTCTTGGGCATGGAGTTCACTAGAGCTTCACAGGTTGCCACTGGAGTCCTCTTCCACTCCTCCATGACGACATCACGGCGATGGTGCATGTTAGAGACCTTGCACTCCTTTGCCTTCCATTTGAGGTTGCTCCACAGATCCTCAATAGGGTTTAGGTCTGGAGACATGCTTGGCCAGTCCATCACCTTTACCCTCAGCTTCTTTAGCAAGGCAGTGGTCATCTTGTAGGTGTGTTTGGGGTCGTTATCATGTTGGAATACTGCCCTGCGGTCCAGTCTCCGAAGAGAGGGGATCATGCTCTGCTTCAGTATGTCAGTATGAACTGTAGCTCCCCAGTGCCGGCAGCACTCCCACCACCATGCTTGACTGTAGGCAAGACTCACTTGTCTTTGTACTCCTCCCCTGGTTGCCGCCACACACACTTGACACCATCTGAACCAAATAAGTTTATCTTGGTCTCATCAGACCACAGGACATGGTTCCAGTAATACATGTCCTTAGTCTGCTTGTCTTCAGCAAACTGTTTGCTGACTTTCTTGTGCATCATCTTTAGAAGAGGCTTCCTTCTGGAACGGCAGCCATGCAGAGAAGAAAAGAAGAAGAGAAGAGCGGGAGCCTCCCCCCATGCCACGGGTGCGGAGCGGCCCGAGGAGAAGAAGATAGAAGATTCCGCGGAGGAGATGCTGGACGAGAACGCCGGAGGAAGAACCAGAAGAGCCAGAAGAACCAGAAGAAGAAGATGAAGGAAGATAGAAGAAAGAAGAAGCATTTAAATAAAGGAGGCTGGTTGATGCAAGCACGCTGAGAGCCGCGGATTGTTCTTCTTTTCCATTGCGATGAATTTTACTTCTTACCTGTAAGTAGACTACAATAAAATCTTGATTGTTTTACCTTACGGGCTTCACTATTGCTGCTTTCTTTTTATTGGTTTATTCCTGTTGATGACTGCACCAATACATCTATCGCTAATGTGAGTCCTGAGCTTGTGACATGTGATGACCTGACTGCTTCTATGCTGTGCCTACCAATGCTAGAGTGTGATTTTTGGATCTGCTGTTGATCTTCCACACCAAATGAGTACATCGCTTATTTCCCATGTCTTTCTGGTAAGCAGATTGATAGCACGTGGGTGTGGTGTGCTTTTCCTTTACACACTGAAGTCTGGTGGAGGTTTCCTTGTCATCTGTATTGCCGATTGAATTTTATGGACTATTATTTATATTTGGACATTTACCTTATTTAAGCGCTGCATTTTGACTGTTATATTTATGTTTGATGAAATCCACAAACTATGCTAGCTGCTTTTTGATGCTCTTCATTAGTTAGCGCAGATATTTATTTTACCTTTTATTTAAATAAAGGAATTGTCAAAAACTGTCTCTTGTCATTTTTAACATTTTTGACACTTTTTTAGTGAAATGGTAGGGGTAAGTACCCCCTTACCATTTCACACAGGGGGGGGGGGCGGGATCTGGGGGTCCCCTTGTTAAAGGGGGCTTCCAGATTCCGATAACCCCCCTGCCCGCAGACCCCCACAACCACCGGCCAGGGTTGTGGGGATGAGGCCCTTGTCCTCATCAACATGGGGACAAGGTGTTTTGGGGGGCTACCCCAAAGCACCCTCCCAATGTTGAGGGCATGTGGCCTGGTACGGTTCAGGAGGGGGGGTGCACTCTCGTCCCCCCCTCTTTTCCTGCGGCCTGCCAGGTTGCGTGCTCGGATAAGGGTCCGGTATGGATTTTTGGGGGGACCCCATGCCGTTTTTTTTTTTTGGCGCAGGGTTCCCCTTAAAATCCATACCAGACCTGAAGGGTCTGGTATGGAATTTAGGGGGAACCCCACGTCATTTTTTTTTTTAATTTTGGCCGGGGTTCCCCTTAATATCCATACCAGGCCTGAAGGGCCTGGTATGGAATTTAGGGGGACCCCCACGTCATTTTTTTTTTCAATTTTGGTTCGGGGTTCCCCTGTGGGGAATTCCCATGCCGTTTTTATCAATGAACTTCTATGTGTATTGTCGGCAATGCAATAGCCGCGGGTAGTTTTAAATGGGTTTTTTCCTTCAAAATGTAATTTTGCTGTCAGACTGTTCTAAACACGGGAAACATGCGCCCCCTTACAGGCATACTATAGACACCCCCCAGGTATGAAATTTAGAGGGATATTACACTTTTATTGTTTGACTTTAAGCATTATTAAAATCACTGCTCCTGAAAAAAAGGCAGTTTTTAAAACTTTTTTTTGCATTGATCCATGTCCCCTGGGGCAGGACCCGGGTCCCCAAACACTTTTTATGACAATAACTTGCATATAAGCCTTTAAAATTAGCACTTTTGATTTCTCCCATAGACTTTTAAAGGGTGTTCCGCGGCATTCGAATTTGCCGCGAACACCCCAAATTGTTCGCTGTTCGGCAAACTTGCGAACAGCCAATGTTCGAGTCGAACATGAGTTAGACTCGAACTCGTAGCTCATCCCTAGAGGAGAGACAAGGGGAACAGGAGGCCAGATAGAGGGAGGAGAAGCAAGGGGGAGCTGGAAGCAGGAATCAGGACACAAGTTTCAGGAACAGGGTACAGGAAACAGAGTCCAGGACAGGGCAGGAAGTGGATCAGGAATAGGGATGAGCTTCAAGTTCGAGTTGAACTCATGTTCGACTCGAACATCGGCTGTTCGCCAGTTCGCCGAACAGCGAACAATTTGCCGCGGAACACCCTTTAAAAGTCTATGAGAGAAATCAGAAGTGCTAATTTGAAAGGCTTATATTCATGGTATTGTCATAAAAAGTGTTTGGGGACCTGGGTCCTGCCCCAGGGGACATGGATCAATGCAAAAAAAAGTTTTAAAAACGGCCGTTTTTTCGGGAGCAGTGATTTTAATAATGCTTAAAGTGAAACAATAAAAGTGTAAAATCCCTTTAAATTTCGTAGCTGGGGGGTGTCTATAGTATGCCTGTAAAGGGGCGCATGTTTCCCGTGTTTACAACAGTCTGACAGCAAAATGACATTTCAAAGGAAAAAAAAGTAGTTTAAACTACTCGCGGCTATTAATGAATCCGACAATAAACATAAAAGTTCATTGATAAAATCGGCATGGGAATTCCCCACAGGGGAACCCCGAACCAAAATTAAAAAAAAAAAAATGACATTGGGGGTCCCCCTAAATTCTATACCAGGCCCTTCAGGTCTGGTATGGATATTAAGGGGAACCCCGGCCAAAATTTTTTTTAAAAAATGGTGTGGGGTCCCCCTCAAAATCTATACCAGATCCTTCAGGTCTGGTATGGATTTTAATGGGAACCCTGCCCCAAAATTAAAAAAAAAACGATGTGGGGTCCCACCAAGGAATCAAACCAGACCCTTATCTGAGCACGCAACCTGGCAGGCCACAGGAAATGAGGGGGGACGAGAGAGCACCCCACCCTCCTGAAACGTACCAGGCCACATGCCCTCAACATTGGGAGGGTGCTTTGGGGTAGCCCCCCAAAACACCTTGTTCCCATGTTGATGGGGACAAGGGCCTCATCCCCATAACCCTTGCCGGTGGTTGTGGGGGTCTGCGGGCGGGGGGCTTATCGGAATCTGGAAGCCCCCTTTAACACGGGGACCCCCAGATCCCGGCCCTCCCCCCTGTGTGAAATGGTAAGAGGGTACAAAAGTACCCCTACCATTTCACAAAAAAAAAGTGTCAAAAATGTTAAAAATGACAAGAGACAGTTTTTGACAATTCCTTTATTTAAATGCTTCTTCTTTCTTCTTTCTTCTATCTTCTTTCTTCTATCTTCCTTCAGTTTCTTCCTCCATCTTCTTCTTCTTCTGGTTCTTCTGGTTCTTCCTCCGGTGTTCTCGTCCGGCATCTTCCTCCGTGGCATCGGCGTCTTCTTCCCTTCTTCTCCTCGGGCTGCTCCGCATCCATGATGGCATGGAGGGAGGCTCACGTTGTGTGACGCTTCTCTCTTTATCTTCTTCTCTTCATCTTCTTTTCGGGCCGCTCTGCATTCATGATGGCATGGAGGGAGGCTCCCACTGTGTAGCGCTTCTCCTTTTCTGACTGTTCTAAAAAAAGGGGGGCAGGGCCTCCCGGTGACCCCGCCCCCCTCTGACACACGGGGACTTGACGGGGACTTCCCTGTGGCATTCCCCGTGATGTCAAAAGGGGGCGGGGTTACATAACGTGTGACCCCACCCCCATCTGACATCACGGGGGAATGCCACAGGGAAGTCCTGTCAAGTCCCCGTGCATCAGAGGGGGGCGGGGTCACTGTGTAGCCTCATATAGAGGAGCCATAAGTTCTGATGCATTTGGAATCCAGTCCCTATATTATCCCACTAACCCCAGGAAGGCACGTAGTTGCCGTACATTTCTAGGCTTTTCAAAGTTTTGTAGAGTTTTAACTCGATCTGGGGTTAGGTGACAGATTCCATGTGAAATGTAGTGACCCAGGAAGATCACTTTCTCTTGGCAGTATTGTAGCTTATCTTTGCTAACTTTGTTGTATACTGTTACTTTGTATCAGAACAAATAAGCAAATTGTCTATGTACTGAAGTAAAACTGTGTTTGGGTGTAATACTTGCTTTAACGCAGTATTACATTCAGAGGGGCTACTCACACAGCCTTGGGGCAATCTTGTCCATGCTAACTTTTGGGCATCATGGGTATATGAAAAAAGGTGCCAGCAATCTGGGTGCAGGGGCACCAAAAAGAAAGCGTTTGCAAGATCAATCATTGTAAAGCAGGTGCTGGAGGCAGGTATTCCACTTAGTAAAGTGCGGGGGTTGGGCACGATCGGGGTATCTGCCTCAATTATATTGTTAATGGCTCTGAAATCATGCACCATGTGGTATGTCACCTGCCCACCCTTCTTATCTGGCTTCTTTGTGTGACAGACCTAGCCGGGACAGAGGCTTTTGGAGGGGACTGAATGATAGCCTCTTGCCTACCAATCATGGGCCCTGGCATTTGGGGGACCAGTGCTCTTTGTGAGCTTTATACCTGGGAACCCTTGAGGTGGTGTTACTTTGGATTCAGGTCCATATCCACCCCAAGACACACAGACTCTGGGAACCCTGTATATGCCATATTATAAATAATGACTGATTCATACTGTTGGGACACATACTGTTAGATACTAATGTCAACTCCAGCCACCTGTCTGTTGTCTTCTATGATGTAAATGAGTCTAGTCCGGCTTGCCACAGCTTCTAAGTGTTTTTCACCCATTGTTGTTTGTGCTAATTAACCCTGCAATCATAGATCGCCTACAGATGGCTGCTAGACACTGCTCAGCGCCAGGGCTGGGCTCCCTTTGCCTGGGACTATCAGGAAATACCAGTTGAGAACTCTGAAATCCTTGCTGAAGAGTCAGCAAGGTGGCATGGTAACAGTGTGCTTTGCCCACCTGCCCCCGCAGCTATGGACACAAAGGTCTTATGGCGGATGCAGCAAGTGCTTACTGACCTTGATGATCCTGTTCCTGCATGGGATGATCTTGGATGGAGGATTGTGCCTGTCATCCAGCACCATGCCAGAGAATCGGCAGTGGAAAATTTGGAGATTGCCATCCCCAAAGCTGGTATCAGGGCCAAACTTCACTGTGCTCTGCCCAGCACCAACAGCAGTATCTGTGGAGTTGCAAGAAACTTCCCCAGCTGAAGCGCTGGTCACCGGACAGAGGGTCCAAGACCTCTGCCCGAAATCTGTGGCAGTTCCGGAGGCTCAGGGTGAGAAAGTGGCAATCACTTCCCAGCAGCAGATACAGGGGGAGAAGGGAGAGGAGGTGTTCGTTGTCCCTCCCCAACAGTCGGCCAGGGAGGAGCAAGCGGTCTTTCCTCCCCAGCAAAGATCCGTGCACCTGGGAGACAGTACCATAGACATGTCATCCTAGCAGCCAGATGAGGGAACAGAAAAGGAAGCAGCCAGCTCATCTCCCCAATGGCAGCTACACAGTTTGGGAGTGGAGGAATCCAGCCTCCTGCCCCAACGGTTAGCCAAAGTGGATGATGTGGAGTCCCTAGCAGAAGTGCTGACAACAGGGCAGAGTGCTACCAACCTCTGTCCAGCACCGGCAACAACTGTTTAGATCCAGGGAGCCGGGGCAGTCGGCCCCTCTCTCTGCGACAAGCTGATGTAGTGAAGCTGCTACTCCCAGCTGAATCACTGGCAACAGGGCAGAGCGCCGCTGGCCTCTGCCTAGCACCTACAATGTCTCTACAGCTTCAGAAAGCTGGAGTGATCGGCCCCTCTGCCCAGCAGCAGACTGAGCCCCGGAATGTTAAAAACCACCCAGCTGAAGCGCTGGCAGCCGGACAGAGAGTAAATGACCTCTGCCCCACACCTACTAAGGTCAACTATTCCTTGCAGGCAAGATTGGAGATCATGCGAAATGACTATGTGAGTTCACGCTGCCCGACTAACGTATGTCCAGAAGAGGTGGTGGTCTGGGACCTTGTTAGTCCACCTTTGATGGGGGAGAAATGTGACAGACCTAGCCGGGGCAGAGGCTTTTGGAGGAGACTAGCCTCTTGCCTACCGATCACAATCATGGGCCCTGGCATTTGGGGGAATGGTGCTCTTTGTGAGCTGTATACCTGGGAACCCTTGAGGTGGTGTTACTTTGGATTCAGGTCCATATCCACCCCAAGACACACAGACTCTGGGAACCCTGTATATGCCATATTAGAAATAATGACTGATTCATACTGTTGGGACACATACTGTTAGATGCTAATGTCAACTCCAGCCACCTGTCTGTTGTCTTCTATGATGTAAATGAGTCTAGTCTGGCTTGTCACAGCTTCTAAGTGTCTTTCACCCATTGTTGTTTGTGCTAATTAACCCTGCAATTGTATGAAGGAGTTCTGTGTTGAGATGTATAATAATGTGTAGTGTAGTTAGGGAGCCACATCGGCTGCTTTAAGGGATTATTTAATTAGCTCATGTTAATTTATCTTTCTGGTTACAAGTGTATTGTTAGAGTAATATCAGCAGGAGGGGGGAACCTCCTCCTCTTTAACTGTATATAAGACTTGTATTCTGGTTCTAATAAAGAGTACATGTTCAGCAACTAAACAAGTATCGCCTTGTTTTGTGCTTGTGAGCGGTTGGAATATCTGATATCTATATTCAGACTG
Source organism: Lithobates clamitans (assembly GCA_037952925.1). Lineage (NCBI taxonomy): Eukaryota > Metazoa > Chordata > Amphibia > Anura > Ranidae > Lithobates > Lithobates clamitans. Next base: position 349,167 of record JBBGZY010001582.1, on the reverse strand, counting down.
GGAGGAAGTGGTATATGTTGAAAGCACTTAAGCGGAGTGTGGAACGTCTCGTTACACTTTGCAATTGGGAACAGGGGTGTATTGACTTGGGACTTAATTGGTACAACAACCCGTGCTGCTTTTAGTTGAGTGTTTTGATCCTTTATCCCCTCAGTCTGAGCAATACTCAGTGAGTACTGTTTAATCTGTGGGAGATGGGCTCCTGGTTTAATTTTTATCAAGACTAGGGTGCAATCCAGCAGACCTACATCATATTTGCTGGTGGCCCATAATTCAGTGGGAATCACTTTCAATTCTGGTGGAAATGGCGGAGTGGAGTCTTGGATTAAAAATACTCCACAGGCAGAATTTAAAACTTCTCCTGACAGACTGCTGACCACTTGGACTGCTGTAGGAGTGTAGTCTATGTTTGCTAAAATTTGGTTTAAAATGTCAGATCCCAAAAGATTGGCAGGAACTGTGTCTTAAACTAACACTTCAGTGACCATTTCTGTTTGCTGTCCTAGCCTGAGTTTAAGTGGCTTGGACTCAACCAAATCAGTAGAGGTCCCGGTTAGGCCAACACCAGAGATAACATTTGTAGATAATAATCCTGGAGCTAAGTCCTCTATATTAAAAATGCTTCGGCTTGCACCAGTATCGATTAAACAGGTTAATTCTGTTTCTGTGTCCTTCCCCATTACAATTGTAGCATGTAATTGGTCCCCGATTGCCATGATTTCTGAAATTGCCTTTGCCTCTTCCTCTCTGATTCCCCATGTACATAATCTTGGGTTTGCTGTCTTTTTGGTTAATCCTGTTTTCTAAGGATAACAGAATAGGCAGGATGTCTCGAATAGACATATTGCCTGCTAGACATGTGCACACTGAAATATTTTGTTTTGGAATTTCGTTTTCGTCCGAAAAATAAAATTATTTACTTCCAAAATTCGTTTTTATTCATTTTGTTTCGTTAAAAAATGCATTCGTCCAAAAATTAGAATTAATTAAGGTCGAATCTGAAGGCTTATGGTGTCTGTCGAAAGTTCTAAGAAGATTCGACGAAGCAGCTAAACTGTACGACGCCGCAATCGTACATTTCCGGTCGAATGCTCCACCCACAAGCTATAGTAGAATTCTAATGTTGTATGACTAGTAAAAATTATATTTATTAATTATTATTACTAGTCAACCAACATTAGAATTCTTCTATAGCCTATGGGAGGAGCATTTTACCATAAATGTCCGCTCGCGGCGATCGTATGTTTTCAGCTGCTTCATCGAATCTTCATGTCTCTATAATGTCGAATCTTTTCTCTCTATGTCGAATAATCTTAGACTAAAAGAGTTAGGTTAGGCACTAGGCATGTGCAATTCGTTTCGTTCCGAATTAGTTTTTTAACGAATTTCGATAAATTCGTTAATTCAGAAATATCCAAATTAACGAAAACCCGTTTAATGAATTTTTTCCGAATATTTGTAAATTCATCCATTCGTAAATTCGTACATTCGTAATTTCATCCTTTCTTAAATTCGAACATTCGTAATTTACGAATGTACATTCGTAAATTTGTACATTCGTACATTCATAAATTCGTAAATTCGTAAATTCGTACATTCGTACATTAGTAAATTTGTAAATTTGTAAATTCGGAAATTCGGAAATTCGGAAATTCGGAAATCTGAAATAATAATTAACTAATAATAACTTAACTATTACTAGTAACTATTAAATTACAGGTATTGTAATTTCCTTTCAAATTTGGCTGTCAGTGAACGTAACACATACAAATTTATCCGAAGTTACGAATGATCCGAAATAACGAATGTCGTATCTAAACGAATGGAACGTAATGAATTAATAATAATAAATAACAATATTAATAATAAAAACTTTTTATTATTAATATTTATTATTAATTTGTTCTGTTCCATTTGTTTAGATGCAGCATTCGCTATTTCGGATAATTCGTAACTTCGGATAAATTTGTGTTTGTTACGTTCACTGACAGCCAAATTTGAAAGGAAATTACAATACAATTTAATAGTTAGTTATTATTTCAGATTTTCAAATTTTTGGGTTTTAGGATTTTTAAATTTCGAATTTACAAACTTCCGAATTTTCTAATTTACAAATATACGAGTTTATGAATTTACGAATGTACGAATTAGCTAATGTACGAATTTACGAATGTATGAATGTATGAATTCACAAATGTACAAATGTGCGAATGAGCGAATGTACGAATTTACGAATTGCGATCATAACGAATGACCTGAAAAACGAAAAAAAATACACTAATGAAACGAAAACGAAAATGAACGAATTTTTTGGCTGTGCACATGTCTATTAGGCACATTCAACCACAGGTTTGATAAACACAGATCGCTATTGTCACCGTCATGTCGAATCTTCTATCTATATCGAACTGTTGTCGCAACAAAACGTGAAAATCCCTGAAATTCGGAGGAAAATGCATTCGGACGAAAACGAATGCACATGTCTATTGCCTGCCTCAGGCCTTGCTGTGAACAACTTTTCTTTCAACTGGGGTAATAAACCATCAAGAAACCTTTGTTTCACCAGTTGTGTAGATGGACTTGCAGTTTCTCCCACCTTCTCTTCCTCTTTTTTAAAGGCCTGCTTCCTCAGCCTTATCGCTTAACCACCTCCAATAAGCACCTGATGCTTCCTCTCTTCCTTGCTTAGCATTCATGAGTTCAGCATGTCTGGTTTGTCCATATATTTGGGGCAATTTTTCCTTCAATTTCTCACAAACCTCCAGCCCACTGACCATCTTGCCTAGATTTTTTATGTCTACACCACATTCTTTAAGTATATAGCCAGACATGTTGCTTCCCACTGCTTTAATAAGAAGATGATGAATGTAAGTAGCAGAAGCCTCATATGCTTCCTGTGCAGCGCTGTTTGTTTGCAAACCCAATTGGATTCTTTCTAGGATCTCCCAATTCCTGTAATATGGCTCTCATTTCTTGGGAACTAAAAGGTACATGCCATTTAATTTGAGACTTAGGCCCCTTTCACACTGAGGAGCTTTAGCTAAAGTGCTAAAAATATAGCCTGCAAAGCGCCCTGAAAGAGCAGCTAAATGCACTCCAATGTGAAAGCCCCGAGGGCTTTCACACTGGAGCGGTGCGCTTGCAGGGCGGTCTAAAAAGTCCTGCAAGCTGCATCTTTGGAGTGCTGTAGGAGCGGTGTAATTACCGCTCCTAAAGCGCCCCTTCCCATTGAAAACAATGGGGCAGCGCTCCAAACCCGCCTGCAAAGCGACTCTGCAGCAGCGCTTTGCAGGCGGTTTTAACCCTGCCCCTCTAGTGGCCGAATAGCACCGCTAAAACGACGGTAAAGCGCTGCTAAATATAGTGCCGCTTTACCGCCAGCACCCGCAATGCTTCAGTGTGAAAGTAGCCTTACTGTCAACGGCATTACCTTCAAAAACTAATTGGGTTCTGACAGGATAACTTGCAACAGATTGCTCTGTGCCAGGGACAGAAGGAGTGGCATCTCCCTTCCTTCTCTCTTCATCTTGCCGCCGCAATTTGGAAATGATGGTTTGCTCTGGAAGTTCAGACTCTATCTCTCTTTCTCTGGCCAAAGCCTTAAGTTCAGAGAGATCTAGTTTTGTATATGTGCCTTTTGATTTATGCCAATCATCTGTTTATAGGATATGAGCCAAAACCCTCTTTGTAGGTTGATACGGGGCTGTTAAAACTCTGCTCTCTACTATATTGCCCAGCTCATCTTTTGTGTGTTCCATGTAATCTAGTTCTTTTGCTTTTGTGCGTGGACTTCTTAAAGCCAAACTGGCAGCCACATAAGGTGGGAGGTCCTCCTCTACAGAGTCTTCTGGCCAAATGTAGTAAATTTGGGCCGTACTTTTATTGAACATTTCCGTCAAGCCAGTTTGATTTGCTACTTTAGCTTCTGTCTCCCATGTGCAAGCTATTCTCCATGTTCTTTCACTGCACAGTAGTGGGCCATAATCGTGCAAAAAAGTTTGCCATACTTGTAAATCAAAAGTTCCTTCAGATTTTAAAGGTTTAGCTGTTCCCTTTGTTCATTCTAGCCATTTATCTAGGGGCTCGGTATAGGTGGAACCGTACCTTCGGTTCATATATTCTCTAGCGCTCATCTTGCGCTGGGCATTTTCTGAAGGTCTCTCTCCCTTCATTCCCTTAATTAATTTAATGCCCATAATGACTGGCCAGTCTTCTCTACTTGTGCCTATACCCTCTTGCCTCTAAAACAAATCGTACAGCAAATCTAAATATTTACAAGAATAGTCTCCACTTATCTACGTGGATAGAAGGGGTTTATGACAATAGACAAAACACTCATTAAGAGACCCTCCTTGTCTCTTCTCTTTTCGGTGAGTTTTATCTGACCCTGCCAATGCACCTCTGACCCAGGTCGCCCACAAGGAGTCAATGCAGGGAACTGCAGAGGATTATCCCTATTCACACACAGTCCAACCCGTGAAGGGGGACACAAACACATTCACACACACGTTACCCAACCAGAAAGGTCCAAGAGTGGTCTGGTTTTCTTGAGAACCAACAGATAGGATATATAGGAAAGGCAGAAATATAGCAAGCTTAAGGACAGCTTAGCTAGACGGCATTTAAAGGTCTTATCCCGATGATCCTGATCAAAACATGGTTCCTTCTGGAGACTCTACCAAACTCCTGATATCTGACTCGCCAAAAACTGTTATGGAATTATTTCTGATTGGGGCTCTAAAACAAAGTTAATACTGCAGCTGCAGGAACAGATTCACAGGACTCAATCACTGTGTTTAAAATGTCCGGTCAGTGTCAAAATTTATTATAACATGTTATTTTATACATAGATAAGAAAGGGGGTGTTGTGAGATGTTATTAAATACTAACAATCAGAAATATGTTATTAAAAGCTAACAAATAGAAATATATTATTAAAAGCTAGCGGATAGAAAAATTGCAAAAACTTTGAGAGGGAAGGGGGGAGTAGAGAGCTTCTAGCAGAAGATGTGTCTGTGTGTTAGGTGAAGGTTACAGAACACATTTCAACAGTGAGAACAAAATGGAGTCTCTTGTGCTTAAATGAACAATACAGTGACTGTCCATGTCAGCATGGTTTCCCTCATGGACAGGATGGGGAATAGAAATAATGAAAAGATTGAATAACTACTCCAAAATTATGGATGAAATTATGGAAAAGAATTCTGTAGACATCAAACTGTTAAGTATTGAACAAAGGGCTATTCGTAAACAACTAGATATGCACGAAGTAGCTATGAAATTAAGTGCTGCTCTGACTGCACTCTGAAGTAACGGAGGACTATGAGTGCTGCACGTGGATTCATAATACCGTTATTGAAATACCGGATTATTATGATATAATTGATAAACACTAAAAGCTGAAGCGAGAGATATTGCCAAAGATGGGTGGAACCTCTTTAAGGGACTAGGAAGATTTTTTTGGTTCCATCTTCTCTTGGTTCCGACAGGCAGGAATGGTAATTTTAATCTGCCTGTTTTTTTTTTCCTTGTTATATATTGTTCAAGCTTTTTCAATGTATCTGTAATTATACAACGCAACAAAATGACCCCATACAGTGAACATGGTGATATCACGGTTTGTGATATAAGAGGGGATTGAAGGAGGAGAAAGAGTTAACATGACTAAAACTTTAATATAGCTGACAGAGGAATATCTTTTATTTTTAGGGTCTTGTTTGTCACGATGACCACAGCATAGATAAGGTCTGGTAAAAACTGGTTTTGAAATTATGTCTTCAGACTGGACTCTGAAGTAATGGAGGACTATGAGTGCTGCACATGAATTCATAATACCAGTATTGAAATACCGGATTATTATGATATAATTGATAAACACTGAAAGGAGGTGTCAAACTTCCAAGCTGAAGCGAGAGATATTGCCAAAGATGGATAGAACCCATTTAAGGGACTAGGAAGATTTTTTTTGGTTCCATTTTCTCTTGGTTCCGACAGGCAGGAATGTTAATTTTAATCTTCCTGTTTTTTTTCCTTGTTATATATTGTTCAAGCTTATTCAATGTATCTGTAAGTATACAATGCAATGAAATGACCCCATACAGTGAACATGGTGATATCATGGTTTGTGATATAAGAGGGGATTGAAGGAGGAGAAAGAGTTAACATGACTAAAACTTTAATATAGCTGACAGAGGAATATCTTTTATTTTTAGGGTCTTGTTTGTCACGATGACCACAGCATAGATAAGGTCTGGTAAAAACTGGTTTTGAAATGATGTCTTCAGACAAAGTCAGAACATCAGCATTAAATAGTTTAAATTATGTTTTTAGATAATATCCCCTGTCAGCTATTTACTAGTTTAGACTATGTCTGAGATGCTATGTTTGTATAGGAATTATGTGTCATGTGATGAACTCTGTCCTCCCTCCCTCCTTTCTTTTTAAGTTGTGCAATATTCTTTGTCCATAATTTGTATAAAGATGCGATTCTAACCATTAAAAGCGAGCTTTCATTCAATGACTCTCTTGTCTGCATTGGATGCTTCCGGAGCTCTGAAAGAATTCTACTGATTGTCCAGGTCTAAGCAGATGTAACCTTTTCAACCTGGTTTGAAAATATCAACCAATTTGTTCTCTTTGTTCCTCCCAAGACCTCCTGCTCTCTAGTTCCCTTATCACCTCCTCCTATTCTTTCCTCCATGACTTCTCCAGAGCCTCTCCCAACCTCTGGAACTCAGTACCCCAATCTGTCTGACTATCTCCTACTCTGATCACTTTCAGGCAATCCCTGAAGACTCATCTCTTCAGAGAGGCCTATCCTGCCCCCACCTAACAACTGGACATTTATTTTCTCCATCAGCCCATCCCCCACAGTTATAATACTTTTGTATCTCTTGACCCTCCCTCTTAGATTGTAAGCTCTAATGATCAGGACCCTCTGATTCCTCCTGTATTACACTCTAATTGTAATGTCTGCCCCTTTGTTGTAAAGTGCTGCGTAAACTGTCGGCTCTGTATAAACCCCGTATAATAATAATAATAAAAAATTCATAGAGAAGAATATTTATTTCACATTAACATTTCCTTTCCTAATTCCTCTCCCATCACCAGGACACATCTAGTGATTATAAGATACAACATCACAATGATACATTATATTAGGATCCATTATAAAAGTCATCCCACAGATCAGCTGTCATTGGCTGACATCTGATCACATGGTAAAGGGCTCTCTGTGATTGGCTCTTTACCCGATCTGTGATCAGCGGAATCCCAAGGGGGGGGGGGGGGGGCAGTGTGAGAACGGGAGGATGCACTCCTGGCATTTTAAGACAGCGCTGTAGCCGCCTTTCGGCTATAGTGTGGGCACCAAGTGGTTAAATCTGCCCAGCTACAAATCCCCCCCCCTCCCTAAAAAATGCATAAAAAACACAAAATGCAAAACAAGGTAAAAAAAAATGCGGAAAGCACAGCAGAAAGGCTGATAAGCAACCTGCATAGGTGTGAATGGAGCCTTAGTCTGGGATGAGACTTGTGGGATGCGGGAACCAGTGCGATTCCTGTGCGGGTTCCCTCATCACACCTCAATCACCGGACGTTCACACTGACATCTGAGAACCGCTGCGGGGGGTCAATGGAAAGTTAATGACACCCCCAGATCGCTTCGCAGATCGCAGTGCAAATGCTGAAATGGTGCAGGAATCGGATTGTATAGATGTGACACCCAATGTGATCCGATTCCAGTGAGGACCAAAAAAAGGGTCCGGCACCATTTTGGTGTGAATGTGATTTCAGTCACACAGTTTGTACGGCTGAATTCACATCACACAGACATGACATGTGATCTACACAGCGATGTGACCCCAGCCTTAGAGAGATTTCCTCTCACTTCCTGTCCTGGTGACAACAATACAAGGAGTGAGAGAAATCTGTACAGGGACACAGACATATAAACATCTGACAGGGGCTCTAAACCTTCCCCTTCCTTATTATACTAAACATATCATTCTTATTTCAGTCTGTGTTCATGTTGGAGAGTTCCCTCATTTCCTGTCTAGATAAATGTTGTCACCGGGACAGGAAGTGAGGGGAAATCTCTGTAATGGAGCCCCAGATAGAAGAAAAAAACTGACAGGGGATCTAATCCTGACCCACTCTGCCTAAAAACAGTCTGGACTCTCTGATCACATTATTTTCTTTCAGTAATAAATCTCTAGATGACGTCTTCATAGATTTCCTCTCAGATTGTTCCATTTATTTCCATCTCTTTGTAGTATAGATTGTATGGAGGGGGAGGGGGAGGGGCAGAGAGGAGAGGTGACCCCATCTTATCCCATCACAGTGACTGAACCCCCCCTCTATGTCTGATCATGGCTGCCCCCCCACACACAGAGGGACCACGTGTGGGGGAGGGGCAGGAGGAGGAGGGGCAGGGGGAGGAGATGGGCGATGTTAACTACTGTGAGAAAACACAGAAAGTATTAAGATAGATAGATAGATAGATAGATAGATAGATAGATAGATAGATAGATAGATAGATAGATAGATAGATAGATAGATAGATAGATAGATAGATAGATAGATAGATTTCTCACTGACCAATAGGAACATGTTATTGTTACTCCAATAATTGGACAGATATTCTACCCAATCACAGCGATCAGTAAGAAATCTCACATTTATTTATAGTAGAAAAACTTGCAGGAAGCCCCGCCCACTGCTATATACTATTGGATGAATATTAAGTGAATTCCCCTCCTTCGTCTGACATCACCAGACTGGGGGCGGAGTTCTCACATCTCCCGCCTCCCCCCACATATTTCTATACAACCTCTCCATACACATAACCCAGCATGGAGGGGCTCAGTGAAGGTGGTGGTGAAGGTGTGGAGATGTCGGATTGGGTCACACAGATCATAAAAGAAGATCCGCCCGGCCTCATAATCCAGATATATCCTGACTCTGTTACTGGAGGGATTGGTGGGTAAGATGATCTTATTATTGTCATGCATCACCCAATAGTGATGATATCCCCTGGCCAATCCCCAGGACTTCTTATTTTCTCCAATCCCTGTCTTCTCCCCTCTCCTCTCTATACTGGGGTAACACATCCCGACTATCCAGCTCACTGACCCCCCAACATCCACTTCCCAGTAATGTCTCCCTGAGGAGAAACTCTGACTGCTCAACACCGAAAGGAGAATAATCCTGAAATCTCTCTGGTGTTTCTGGGCAATTCTCCTCTATATCTGTCCAGGAAGCAGTTTTCCTGTCATCTGATATCTGTAGATAATTATTAGCTGTGTTCACATCCAGTAATATGTCTGCAGCTCCCTGTATATAGAAGTATACATTTACCTCTGTTATTATATCAGATAAACCTGTGTGTAAGACCCCCGCCACATCCAGACCCCCTCCATCATGGAGGAGTTCCTCATGTCTCTCTCTGTCCTCATTATCTCCATCCTCTGTATCACACAAGTGACCTGTGTCTGATTCCTGTAAGACAGTCAGTGGATCCGTCATGTTACACAGCTCCTCAATGTGACGCAACTTCCTGGACAGCTCCTCCTTCTTTATTTCCAGATCCCGGATGGAGATGGAGAACTGCTCTGCCCTCCCAGAGATGTCCCTCGGGACTCTCTTCTCCAGGTCTTCCAGACGTCTCCTGAGATCTCTAAACAGGGCAGTGACTCTCTCGGTGTCACCAGCTGCTTCTTCTTCTACTTTCCTCCTGTGTTCCTGCAGACTCTGGACTCTTTCCTCCATCCCCTCTCTCTTTGTCAGAAGTTTCTGCAGAACATTCCTCAGTGTCTCCTTCTTCTTCTCAGAAGCCTCATCCAGTGACTCCATCTCATGTCCTTTATGTTCTCCAGTCACACTATACACACAGATACAGGTCTTATCCCCAGTGCAGTAATGCTCCAGGATCTTCTTATGGATGGAGCATTTCCTGCTCTCCATGGACAAGGTGGGGTCACATAAGATGTGTTCTGGGGACTTGTTGTGGACTCTCAGGTGTTTATCACACAGAGAAACCTCACAGAGCAGACAGGATCTAATAGCAGGTACAGGAGAGTCCACACAATTAGAGTCCTCACAGTGAGTACAGAAGACCCCAGACTCCTCCTGATCTGGCTGAGCAGACACAACTTTTTCCACTATGTTATGTAGTGTTATGTTCCTCTGCAGTGCAGGACGACTCCTGAACCTTTTTCTGCATACAGGGCAGAAGAAACCTCCAGACCCCTCCTGTGTACCCAGCACACAATCAATACAGACCCGGCAGAAGTTGTGTCCACATGGCAGCATAACAGGGTCGGTATAAATGTTCAGACAGACGGAACATTTAAGCTCAGCTCTCAGATCAGCAGACGCCATCTCTGACAGCAGAAGAGTGGAGTTGGAGTCTTTGATATTCTCTGAGCTTATCTCTTGAATTTTTTCATGGACCTTTGGCTATTGCTGTAAATTACAAAAAGTATTATTCATGGTTGACTGTTCTTGCAGGACATAAATAAGATAAACATAACATTCTTCTACAGTAAGGCTGATGACATTTTCAGAGCCCCATGTTGCTCATCACTGTACTATGCAGCTGCTTAATCAATTTAAAGTAAACCTGTCATGGGTCATTTAGGGCAAATTAACAGATAAACCTAACTTTTGCTCTCCCTATTATTACACATGTACTTTACTTTTGCTCCTCTGTCATTCGGTATGGTCTTCAGGAACAAAGAAAGGAAACACATAGGGCTGAGGTCTCTGTCTCCACATCACATGATAGTGATAAGCAGGTCCGGACTGGCCATAGGGCAGACCGGGCACTTGCCCGGTGGGCCAGGGCCACCCACTCTGTGGCCTGTTGATGATCAGGCTGCACAGCGGGAGGTAAGCGGCGACCATGGCCTGGACAGGGCCACCACAGGCTGCGGCCGCTGCTTGCCTACCGCCATGCCTGTGTCATCTCCGGTGGAACTATGACTGAGGTTAGTGGCTGCATGGGCTGAGCTGGGTGTCTCTCTCACACACAAGACTCAGCCTCAGAGCCGACGCTGACAGTTCCGCTCTCCGCTCGGAGAGACTGCTTCTCCTCCTCCTCCCGCTCCTCTACTCCTGTGTCTAACCCACCCACACATCCCCGGGGAGATGTGAAGGAAGATTGAACACAGAAGATAAAAGCTGCAGACAGCCTGTGCCTCCATCCTGGGGTGAGTAAGCTCGCCCTCTCTCCTGCCTCCCAGTGTATATAGAAAATGAGTCTGTGTGGACTCTGATATAAGGGGGGTCTGTGAGGACTCTGATATAAGGGGGGTCTGTGAGGACTCTGATATAAGAGGGGTCTGTGCGGACTCTGATATAAGGGGGGTCTGTGCAGACTCTGATGTAAGGGGGTCTGTGCGGACTCTGATATAAGGGGGGTCTATGCGGACTCTGATGTAAGGGGGCCTATGTGGACTCTGATGTAAGGGGTTCTGTGCAGACTCTGATGTAAGGAGGACTTTTTGAGGACTCTGGTGTAAGGGGCCTGTGCGGACTCTGATGTAAGGGGGCTGTGCGGACTCTGATGTAAGGAGGACTTTGTGGACTCTGATATAAGATGGACTTTGCGTAATCTGATGTAAAGGAGCTGTGCAGACTTTGATGTAAGGGGGGCCTGTGTGGACTCTGATGTAAGAAGGGTCTGTGCGGACTCTGATGTAAGGTGGCTGTGCGGACTTTGATGTAAGGGGGCTGTGCGTAATCTGATGTAAGGGAGGCCTGTGTGGACTTTGATATAAGGAGGGTCTGTGCGGACTCTGATGTAAGGGGGCCTGTGCAGACTCTGATGTAAGGGAGGCCTGTGTGGACTCTGATGTAAGGGGGGCCTGTGCAGACTCTGATGTAAGGGAGGCCTGTGTGGACTCTGATGTAAGGGGGCCTGTGCGGACTCTGATGTAAGGGGGGCCTGTGTGGACTCTGATGTAAGGAGGGTCTGTGCGGACTCTGATGTAAGGGGGGCTTGTGCAGACTCTGATGTAAGGGGGGGGCCTGTGCGGACTCTGATGTAGGGTTGCCACCTTTTCTTCGAGCCAAGCCCAAACACTTCCGCGGGGCTTGGCATTTTTTTTGTAGCATACACTATAAGATTGTAAACTACCTGGGACATCTCAGTGTGCCCTAAGGGAGTAGTAATGCGGCGCGTGAACAGTGGGTGTAGCCAAATGCATATAGTGCAGGAGTGTGTAATGTACAATATAGTGTATATAGCGCAGGGGTGTGTAATGTACAATATAGTGCATATAGTGCAGGAGTGTGTAATGTACAATATAGTGTATATAGTGCAGGCGTGTGTAGAGTACAATGTAGTGTATATAGTGCAGGCATGTGTAATGTACAATATAGTGTATATAGCGCAGGTGTGTGTAATGTACAATATAGTGTATATAGTGCAGGGGTGTGTAATGTACAATATAGTGTATATAGTGCAGGCGTGTGTAATGTATAATATAGTGTATATAGTGCAGGCGTGTGTAATGTACAATATAGTGTATATAGTGCAGGAGTGTGTAATATACTATATAGTGTATATAGTGCAGGGGTGTGTAATGTACAATATAGTGTATATAGTGCAGGCGTGTGTAGAGTACAATGTAGTGTATATAGTGCAGGCATGTGTAATGTACAATATAGTGTATATAGCGCAGGTGTGTGTAATGTACAATATAGTGTATATAGTGCAGGGGTGTGTAATGTACAATATAGTGTATATAGTGCAGGCGTGTGTAATGTACAATATAGTGTATATAGTGCAGGGGTGTGTAATGTACAATATAGTGTATATAGTGCAGGGGTGTGTAATGTACAATATAGTGTATATAGCGCAGGGGTGTGTAATGTACAATATACTGTATATAGCGCAGGCATGTGTAATGTACAAAACAGTGTATATAGCGCAGGCGTGTGTAATGTACAATATACTGTATATAGCGCAGGCATGTGTAATGTACAAAACAGTGTATATAGCGCAGGCGTGTGTAATGTACAATATAGTGTATATACAACAAGGGTGTGTAATGTACAATATAGTGTATATAGCGCAGGGGTGTGTAATGTACAATATAGTGTATATAGCGCAGGGGTGTGTAATGTTCAATATAGTGTATATAGCGCAGGAGTGTGTAATGTACAATATAGTGTATATAAAGCAGGGGTGTGTAATGTACAATATAGTGTATATAGTGCAAGCGTGTGTAATGTACAATATAGTGTATATGCAGCAGGGGTGTGTAATGTACAATATAGTGTATATAGCTCAGGGGTGTGTAATGTACAATATAGTGTATATAGCGCAGGAGTGTGTAATGTACAATATAGTGTATATTGTGCAGGGGTGTGTAATGTACAATATAGTGTATATAAAGCAGGGGTGTGTAATGTACAATATAGTGTATATAGTGCAAGCGTGTGTAATGTACAATATAGTGTATATGCAGCAGGGGTGTGTAATGTACAATATAGTGTATATAGCTCAGGGGTGTGTAATGTACAATATAGTGTATATAGCGCAGGCGTGTGTAATGTACAAAACAGTGTATATAGCGCAGGCGTGTGTAATGTACAATATAGTGTATATACAACAAGGGTGGGTAATGTACAATATAGTGTATATAGCGCAGGGGTGTGTAATGTACAATATAGTGTATATAGCGCAGGGGTGTGTAATGTACAATATAGTGTATATAGCGCAGGAGTGTGTAATGTACAATATAGTGTATATAAAGCAGGGGTGTGTAATGTACAATATAGTGTATATAGTGCAAGCGTGTGTAATGTACAATATAGTGTATATGCAGCAGGGGTGTGTAATGTACAATATAGTGTATATAGCTCAGGGGTGTGTAATGTACAATATAGTGTATATAGCGCAGGAGTGTGTAATGTACAATATAGTGTATATTGTGCAGGGGTGTGTAATGTACAATATAGTGTATATAGGGCAGGGGTGTGCAATGCACAATATAGTGTATATAGCGCAGGAGTGTGTAATGTACAATACAGTGTATATAGTGCAGGGGTGTGTAATGTACAATATAGTGTATATAGCGCAGGGATGTGTAATGTACAATATAGTATATATAGCGCAGGAGTGTGTAATGTACAATATAGTGTATATAGTGCAGGGGTGTGTAATGTACAATATAGTGTATATGTAGTGTGTAATGTATAATATAGTCTATATAGTGCAGGCGTGTGTAATGTACAGTATAGTGTATATGTAGTGTGTAGTGTTTGGTGGGGAGCCTCCCAGTGTAATTTGGGGGGGGGGGTGAGGGGAGGTCTCCTGGTGTAGTGTGGGGGGTATGTAGTACCCGTACGGGTGGCAACCCTAGGGGAGAGGGCTAGTGCTGGAAGGGGGGTGAATATGTGCTGGGGGGGAGAGGGATAGTGCTGGATGGGGGGGTTGGATGTGTACTGGGGGAGAGGGCTAGTGCCAGAAGGGGGGGTGGATGTGTACTGGGGGGAGAGGGCTAGTGCTGGAAGGGGGGTTGGATATGTGCTGAGGGGGGCTAGTGCTGGAAGGGGGGGTTAATATGTGCTGGGGGGGGAGAGGACTAGTGCTGAAAGGGGAGGTTTAATGTGTGCTGGGGGAAGAGGACTAGTGCAATCTCTTCACCAAGTGTACATTGTTTTAGTTTCCTCCTTCCCAGCCACTCTCTCCCCTCCTCCCTGTCCATCTACAAAGAATAGAAAACTTACAGACCTGACATCAGCGCCTGTTTCTGATCCCCCGCCTCTTCTGTGTGTATATACAGAGCTGAAGGAGGAGGTGGAGGAGGCAGCTTTATTCTGCTGTGTGTGTGTGTGTGAGACAGGCTGCAGGGACGGCGGGGAGGGGAGACATGCAACAGATGATCGTGCAGACGTGTCATTCTCGGTGCAGTCCAGTCTGAATGATGTGTCCGGGTCTGAAGCAGATGAAAACCCGAACACATCATTCAAAAACGGACTGTCCGGGAGAAACCTGTACAGGTGGCAACCATACTCTGATGTAAGGGGGGGCCTGTGCGGACTCTGATTTAAGGGGGGCCTGTGCAGACTCTGATTTAAGGGGGGTCAGTGTGGACTATGATGTAAGGGGGGCCTGTGCAAACTCTGATGTAAGGAGGACTTTGCGGACTCTGATATAAAGGGGGGCCTGTGCGGACTCTGATTTAAGGGGGGCCTGTGCAGACTCTTATTTAAGGGGGGTCTGTGTGGACTCTGATGTAAGCTGGGCCTGTGCGGACTCTAATGTAAGGGGGGCATGTGCAGACTCTGATGTAAGGGGGGCCTGTGCGGACTCTGATGTAAGGAGGACTTTGCGGACTCTGATATAAAGGGGGGCCTGTGCCGACTATGATATAAAGGGGGGCCTGTGCGGACTCTGATGTAAAGGGGCTGTGCGGACTCTGATGTAAGGGGGCTGTGCAAACTCTGATGTAAGGGGGGCATGTGCTGACTACGATGTAAGGGGGGTCTGTGTGGACTCTGATGTAAGGAGGGTCTGTGCGGAATCTGATGTAAAGGGGCTGTGCGGACTCTGATGTAAGGAAGGGCCTGGGTGGAATCTGATGTAAGGGGGTGCCTGTGCGGACTCTGATATAAGGGGGCTGTGCTGGGGGGGAGAGGGCTAGTGCTGGAAGGGGGGGTGAATATGTGCTGGGGGGAGAGGGCTAGTGCTGGAAGGGGGGGTTGGATATATGCTGGGGGGAGAGGGCTAGTGCTGGAGGGGGGTTGGATGTGTGCTGGGGGGAGAGGGCTAGTGCTGGAAGGGGAGTTTGGATATGTGATGAGGGGAGATGGCTAGTGCTGGAGGGGGTTTGGATGTGTGCTGGGGAGAGGGCTAGTGCTGGAAGGGGGGTTAGGATATGTGCTGGGGGGGAGAGGGATAGTGCTGGAAGGGGGGGTGGATGTGTTCTGGGGGGAGAGGGCTAGTGCTGGAGGGGAGGCTGGATGTGTGCTGGGGGGAGAGGGGTAGAGCTGGAAGGGGGGGTGGATGTGTTCTGGGGGGAGAGGGGTAGAGCTGGAAGGGGGGGTGGATGTGTTCCGGGGGGAGAGGGGTAGAGCTGCAAGGGGGGTTTGGATATGTGCTGAGGGGAGAGGGCTAGTGCTGGAAGGGGGGGGGGTGGATGTGTGCTGGGGGAGAAGGCTAGTGCTGTAAGGGGGGTTAGGATATCTGCTGGGGGAGAGGGCTAGTGCTGGAAGGGGGGGTTGAATGTGTGCTGGGGGAGAGGACTAGTACTGGAAGGGGGGTTGGATATGTTCTGGGGGAGAGGGCTAGTGCTGGAAGGGGGGGTTGGATGTGTGCTGGGGGAGAGGGCTAGTGCTGGAAGGGGGGTTGGATATGTGCTGGGGGAGAGGACTAGTGCTGGAAGGGGGGGTTGGATGTGTGCTGGGGGGAGAGGACTAGTACTGGAAGGGGGGTTGGATGTGTGCTGGGGGGAGAGGGCTCGTGCTGGAAGGGGGAGGGTTGGATATGTGCTGGAGGAGAGGACTAGTACTGGAAGGGGGGTTGGATATGTGCTGGGGGGAGAGGGCTAGTGCTGGAAGGGGGAGGGTTGGATATGTGCTGGGGGGAGAGGACTAGTACTGGAAGGGGGGTTGGATATGTGCTGGGGGGGAGAGGGCTAGTGCTGGAAGGGGGAGGGTTGGATATGTGCTGGGGGGAGAGGACTAGTACTGGAAGGGGGGTTGGATATGTGCTGGGGGGAGAGGGCTAGTGCTGGAAAGGGGAGGGTTGGATATGTGCTGGGGGGAGAGGACTAGTACTGGAAGGGGGGTTGGATATGTGCTGGGGGAAGAGGACTAGTACTGGAAGGGGGGGTTGGATGTGTGCTGGGGGAGAGGGCTAGTGCTGGAAGGGGGGTTGGATATGTGCTGGGGGGAGAGGACTAGTGCTGGAAGGGGGGTTGGATATGTGCTGGGGGAAGAGGACTAGTACTGGAAGGGGGGGTTGGATGTGTGCTGGGGGAGAGGGCTAGTGCTGGAAGGGGGGTTGGATATGTGCTGGGGGAGAGGACTAGTGCTGGAAGGGGGGGGTTGGATGTGTGCTGGGGGGAGAGGACTAGTGCAATCTCTCCACCAAGTGTACATTGTTTTAGTTTCTTCCTTCCCAGCCACTCTCTCCCCCTCCTCCCTGTCCATCTACAAAGCATAGAAAACTAGCTGCGTTTTACCGCTAACGCCCATTGTGAAAGTAGCCTTGCGGTTCAGGAGGTTGGGGCGCTTGCTTGCCCCTCCTCCCTTTCCTGACCTGCAGAGCTGCCGTGGGCCGCGCACGCTCGCTCCCACTGCACACTGTAAGACCGTGCCCGTAGGTCAGGAGGGCTCAATGTCCTCCGGCGGCCCACGATTGCCTTGTACACAGGCAGAAGGGGCAGATGCATATGCAAACAAGCCATTTCCTCGTTCTGACAGGTGACATGAACAGTGATCTCTGTCATGTCCCAGTAAGCCCACCCCCCCCCCCCCAGTTGGAAACACTCATAGAGAACACAGTTAACCCCTTGATCGCCTCCTAGTGTTAACCTCTTCCCTGTCAGTGACATTTATACAGTAATCAGTAGCTATTTTTAGCTCTGATCTCCGTATAAATGTCACTGGTCCCAAAAAAGTGTCAAAAGTGTCCGATCTGTCCGCCGCAATTGCGCAGTCCAGCTAAAAATCACTGATCACCGCCATTACTAGTAAAAAAATAATAATAATTAAAATGCCAAAAATCTATTCCCTATTTTGTAGACGCTATCATTTTTTTATGGTTGACATAATCCATTGTTACTCTTTTGTAAACAACATTTACTTTTAAAAAACAGGCGATGTTTGCATTTAATTTGCACTGCATGTCATGCCTTTTTTATTTAAGTTAAAAAAAATTAAAATATTTGTGTACTCAGGATGTATAATGCCACATTTTTATATGTCCACTGCTGGTGGAATAGTGTCAACTTTTCTGTGGGTGGAATTAGGACCCTCTCTGAGGATAGTATTGCCCCCCTTTCTGTGGGTGGAATAGTAACTCTTCCTGTGAGTGTTCTGTGGGTGGAATTAGGACCCTCTCTGAGGGTAGTATTGTACCCCTTTCTGTGGCTGGAATAGTACCCCTTTCTGTGGGTCCTCTGTGGGTGGAATTAAGACCCTTTCTGTGGGTCCTCTGTGGGTGGAATTAGGCCCCTTTCTGTGGATACTTTGTGGGTGGATTTAGGACCCTCTCACTCTGAGGGTAGTATTGCACCCCTTTCTGTGGCTACAATAGTACCCCTTTCTGTGGGTGTTCTGTGGGTGGAATTAGGCCCCTTTATGTGGGTCCTCTGTGGATGGAATTAGGACCCTTTCTGTGGGTTCTCTGTGGGTAGAATTAGGACCCTATCTGAGCATAGTATTGCACCCCTTTCTGTGGCTGGAATAGTACCCCTTTCTGTGGGTGTTCTGTGGGTGGAATTATAACCCTTTCTGTGGGTCCTCTGTGGGTGGAATTAGGCCCCTTTATGTGGGTCCTCTGTGGGTGGAATTAGGCCCCTTTCTGAGGGTGTTCTGTGGGTGGAATTAGGACCCTCTTTTAGGATAGTATTGCACCCCTTTCTGTGGCTGGAATAGTACCCCTTTCTGTAGGTCCTCTGTGGGTGAAATTAGTACCCTTTCTTTGGGTCCTCTGTGGGTGCAATTAGGACCCTTTCTGTGGGTCCTCTGTGGGTGGAATTAGGACCCTTTCTGTGGGTCCTCCGTGGGTGGAATTAGGACCCTTTCTGTGGGTACTCTGTGGGTGTATTTAGGACCCTCGCTGAGGATAGTATTGTCCCCCTTTCTGTGGGTGGAATTAGGCCCCTCTCTGTGGGTGGAATTAGGCCAATTTCTGTGGGTCCTCTGTGGGTGGAATTAGGCCCAGTTCTGTGGGTCTTCTGTGGGTGGAATTAGGCCCCTTTATGTGGGTCCTCTGTGGGTGGAATTAGGACCCTCTCTGTGGGTCCTTTGTGGGTGAAATTAGGACCCTCTCCCTCTGAGGGTAGTATTGCACCCCCTTCTGTGGCTGCAATAGTACCCCTTCCTGTGGGTGTTCTGTGGGTAGAATTAGGCCCCTTTCTGTGGGTCCTCTGTGGGTGGAATTAGGCCCCTTTCTGTGGGTCCTCTGTGGGTGGAATTAAGACCCTTTCTGTGGGTCCTCTGTTGGTGGAATTAGGCCCCTTTCTGTGGGTCCTCTGTGGGTGGAATTAAGACCCTTTCTGTGGGTCCTCTGTGGGTGGAATTAGGCCCCTTTCTGTGGGTTCCCTGTGAGTGGAATTAGGACACTCTCTGAAGGTAGTATTGCACCCCTTTCTGTGGCTGGAATAGTACCTCTTCCTGTGGGTGTTCAGTGGGTGGAATTAGGCCCCTTTCTGTGGGTCCTCTGTGGGTGGAATTAGGACCCTCTCTGAGGGTAGTATTGCGCTCCTTTCTGTAGCTGGAGTATTACCCTTTCCGGTGAGTCCTCTGTGGGTGGATTTAGGCTCTCGGTGGGTGGAATGCCCCTTTATGTGGGTTCTCTGTGGGTGGAATTAGGACCCTTTCTGTGGGTCCTCTGTGGGTGGAATTAGGCCCCTTTCTGCGGGTCCTCTGTGGGTGGAGTTAGGACCCTCTTACTCTAAGGGTAGTATTGCACCCGTTTCTGCGGCTGCAATAGTACCCCTTCCTGTGGGTGTTCTGTGGGTGGAATTAGGACCCTCTCTGAGGGTAGTATTGCACCCCTTTCTGTGACTGGAATAGTACCCCTTCCTGTGAGTCCTCTGTGGGTGGAATTAGGACCCTCTCTGTGGGTCCTCTGTGGGTGGAATTAGGACCCTCTCTGAGGGTAGTATTGTACCCCGTTCTGTGGGTGGAATAGTACCCCTTCCTGTGAGTCCTCTGTGGGTGGAATTAGGACCCTCTCTGTGGGTCCTCTGTGGGTGGAATTAGGACCCTCTCTGAGGGTAGTATTGTACCCCATTCTGTGGGTGGAATAGTACCCCTTCCTGTGAGTTCTCTGTGGGTGGAATAGTACCCGTTTCTGTGGGTCCTCTGTGGGTGGAATTAGGCTCTCGGTGGGTGGAATGCCCCTCTCTGAGGGTTTGAATAGGCCCCTTTTTCTGGTACTGCACTGGTTACGCCACCAAAAGGGTGGTGTTAAATATCGCGCCTTTTTTTAGTTCCTGTTTAATTTGTGAATTGGACTTAACAGATTACCGCAACATTTTTTGCTATATTTACCAATAATTTTTTTTTAAATTCTTTTGTGTACCGCAAAATCATTATTTTTTATTTTTTAATAAATTGGACTTTACTTACCGCATGTGATAATTTATTAAAATGAGTAACATGATATCTTCCCGCATGTGGTAAAGCTTAGTGAATTGACCCCCATGTGTGTTATGCCGTGTACACACGACCGGACTGTCCGGTAAAAAAGGTCAGATGGAACAAATCCGTCGGACATTCGATCGTGTGTGATCTTCATCGGACCTTTCCTGTCAAAAAATCTGACGGACCTTAAAAATAGAACAGGTTTCAAGTCTTTCCGACGGACTCGATTCCTATTGAAAAAAAGTTTGCCTGTATGCTAGTCCGACGGAGCGAAAACTACTCAAGGGCAGCTATTGGCTACTGGCTATTGAACTTCCGTTTCTAGTCCGGTTGTACGTCATCACGTTCGAAACGATCGGACTTTGGTGGGATCGAGTTCAGTCCGCTGAGAAGTCCGATCGTGTGTACACGGCATTAGAGTAGAGATGTGCCCCTCTCCCTCTCCCTCCTAATATATTACCCCCCTATACTATTTATAATTGCCATGTACTGCATGTATATCTCTATTTGTAAATAATCCCAAACTTTATTGTAAGATTTAATCGTCCTTCATTGGAATCCAGACACCCCAAACAGAGCAGATTTTACAATCACACACAACAGAGAAGAGTAATAGGAAGGTGTCAATGATTAAAGTCTATCTGATCCACATCACTAACACAACACTACTACAACCACAAGTAATAGTCCAGAGTGGGAGACGTCCTCAGATAATTCTATACACACAGCTCAGCTCTGATATAATAATCACCTATCAGCAGACTTACCTGGATGGTAATGTTGGGGGGTAATGTAGTCCGGGTCGATCGATGTCACAGATCTCTGGTACTGCAGCAGTCGCTGTTCTCTCCGGAGCACTCGGGGGAAATGAACCTTCTCCTGGAAGAACCATGAAAGAATGTTTCTGATAATAAACAAAAGAAAACTACATTCTCTACATACTACGCTCTATTTAGTCTGTGACTCCGCCCCATTCACAATGACGCCAGTAGAGTTGTCAACCCTCTGCTACTTTTTTTTAACCACTTGCTTACCGGGCACTTAAACCCCCCTTCCTGCCCAGACCAATTTTCAGCTTTCAGTGCTGCCACTCTTTGAATGAAAATTACTCAGTCATACAACACTGTACCCAAATTAAATTTTTATCATTTTTTTTCACACAAATGGAGCTTTCTTTTGGTGGTATTTAATCACCATTTGGGTTTTTTATTTTTTGCCAAACAAACAAAAAAAAAATCATGTTTCATAGTTTGTTATGAAATTTTGCAAACGGGTAATTTTTCTCCTTCATTGATATTCGCTGATGAGGCGGCACTGATGGGCACTGGTGGGCTGCAAAATGTTTAATTCAATAGAAAAAAAATCCCCCTGTTTACTAATTGGCAAAACTATTTCCAGTATTATTTTATGAATACAGGCGATCACAGCCGGTTTTTGTCATCTGGTTCCTGTACACCCCTCTATCCCATCATCTGATTATATAATAATTCTCAGGTTCATTGTTTCTGTATTACAGTGCCTTGCAAAAGTATTCACCCCCTTGGCTTTTTATCTGTTTTGTTACATTACAGCCTTTAGTTCAATGTTTTTTTTAATCTGAATTCTATGTGATGGATCAGAACACAATAGTCTAAGTTGGTGACGTAAAATTAGAAAAATATATACATAAAACTATTTTTCAGACATAAAAAACTGATAATTGGCACGTGCGTATGTATTCACCCCCTTTGTTATGAAGCCCATAAAAAGCTCTGGTGCAACCAATTACCTTCAGAAGTCACATAATTAGTAAAATGATATCCACCTGTGTGCAATCTAAGTGTCACATGATCTGTCATTACATATACACACCTTTGTGAAAGGCCCCAGAGGCTGCAACACCTAAGCAAGAGGCACCACTAACCAAACACTGCCATGAAGACCAAGGAACTCTCCAAACAAGTAAGGGACAATGTTGTTGAGAAGTACAAGTCAGGGTTAGGTTATAAAAAAATACCCAAATCTTTGATGATCCCTAGGAGCACCATCAAATCTATCATAACCAAATGGAAAGAACATGGCACAACAGCAAACCTGCCAAGAGACGGCCGCACACCAAAACTCACGGACCGAGCAAGGAGGGCATTAATCAGAGAGGAGCACAGAGACCTAAGGTAACCCTGGAGGAGCTGCAGAGTTCCACAGCAGAGACTGGAGTATCTGTACATAGGACAACAATAAGCCGTACGCTCCATAGAGTTGGGATTTATGGCAGAGTGGCCAGAAGAAAGCCATTACTTTCAGCGAAAAACAAAATGGCACATTTTGAGTTTGCGAAAAGGCATGTGGGAGACTCCCAAAATGTATGGAGGAAGGTGCTCTGGTCTGATGAGACTAAAATTGAACTTTTTGGCCATCAAAGAAAATGCTATGTCTGGAGCAAACCCAACACATCACATCATCCAAAGAAAATCATGGTGGTGGCAACATCATGCTGTGGGGATGTTTTTCAGCAGTCGGGACTGGGAAACTGGTCAGGGTTGAGGGAAAGATGGATGGTGCTAAATACAGGGATATTCTTGAGCAAAACCTGTACCACTCTGTGCGCGATTTGAGGCTAGGACGGAGGTTCACCTTCCAGCAGGACAATGACCCCAAACAAACGGCTAAAGCAACACTTGAGTGGTTGAAGGGGAAACATGTAAATGTGTTGGAATGGCCTAGTCAAAGCCCAGACCTCAATCCAATAGAAAATCTGTGGTCAGACTTAAAGATTGCTGTTCACAAGCGCAAACCATCCAACTTGAAGGAGCTGGAGCAGTTTTGCAAGGAGGAATGGGCAAAAATCCCAGTGGTAAGATATGGCAAGATCATAGAGACTTATCCAAAATGACTTGGAGCTGTGATAGCCGCAAAAGGTGGATCTACAAAGTATTGACTTTAGGGAGGAGAATAGTTATGCACATTGACTTTTTCTGTTATTTTGTCCTATTTGTTGTTTGCTTCACAATTAAATTAAAAAAAAAACATCTTTATAGTTGTTGGCGTGTTCTGTAAATTAAATGATGCAAACCTTTAAACAATCCATGTTAATTCCAGGTTGTGAGGCAACAAAACACGAAAAATGCCAAAGGTGGGTGAATACTTTTCCAAGGCACTGTATATAAAGCTTTGCCCTCCTCTGCTGGGCTCCCCCTCCCATTTTACACCTTCAATGGTTGAACCAGTTTACTATTTTCAACAATCACATTCCATTCCTTTTCAAAGTATGAAACACTCCTCAAACCACAGATTTTCTGGCTTATAGTTCAAAGACTAATTTGTATCAGTTTTTTTAAATTTTTTATATTATATATATTACAGTTCTCTATGAACTTTATTTTGTTAGGATAAAACAACTTCAAGGAATAAAATAAAGATGTTTCATGCACATTAGGTCAGCAGTATAAAAAACTGGTCATCAGGAATGGGGCTCGGGTTCACAGCCCGGCCTGTGTGCCATTCATGGTCTGGCCAATCTTTTTACCATGTTTGTCAATCCAAACCTCTTCCTGGTAACAGATGCGGTATTACTATTATTATTAAATGAAAACTTCCCTCTGTAAAGTCTATTGGGCCCCCAAGTTCACCAGACCAGGAATGTGAGGAAGAGGCCCTCGCCCCCATCCTTGATAAGAGTATAGTATGGATTTGGAGGGGGACCCATGCAAAAAATAACAGTATGCATCTCCCAACCAAATCAATAGCAGACCTTTATCCTTGATAATGGTCTGGTATGGAATTTAACAACTTCCTAACCATGCCATAGATGAATGATGGCTACAGTGTGACTCTCTTGTTCCGGAAGGGCGTCCATGGATGTCCTCCTGGAACCATACCTGCCGCATGCCCCCTGGGGCATCCGACGTGCTCTTTGATCACTTTGTCTTTCAGACACAGCTGATCACAAATTGTAGTAAAGGGCCAATTACAGCATCCCTTTACCACACGATCAGCTGTGTCCAATCGCAGCTGATCACCATGTAAACAGAGTTGCCGGTTATCGTCTCTCTTTTCCTCAAGCACTGTCACAGCATGAGGAGAGGAGAGCCGATAACCGGCAATCCTGACAGGAGATATGTACACAGATACTCAGGGTACTGATCATCAGTGTAGCACCATCTGTGCAGCCTATCAGTGCCCATTAGTGCAGCCTAATCAGTGCCCATTAGTGCTGGCTATCAGCGCCGGCTATCAGTGCTGCATATCAGTGCCTCCTCAGCAATTGCCATCAGTGTCACCTCATCAATTCCCATCAGTGCCTCCTCACCAGTGCCCATCAGTGCCACTTCATCAATTCCCATCAGTGCCGCCTCATCAATTCCCATCAGTGCCTCCTAATCAATTCCCATCAGTGCCTCCTCACCAGTGCCCATCAATGCCACCTCATCAATTCCCATCAGTGCCTCCTCATCAGTGCCCATTAGTGCCGCCTTATCAATTCCCATCAGTGCCGCCTCATCAGTGCCCATCAGTGCAGCCTAATCAGTGCCCATTAGTGTTGGCTATCAGTGCTGCATATCAGTGCCTCCTCATCAATTCCCATCAGTGCCTCCTCATCAGTGCCCATCAGTGCTGCCTCATCAATTCCCATCAGTGCCACTTCATCAATTCCCATCAGTGCCACCTCATAAATTCCCATCAGAGCCGCTAAATCAGTGCCCATGAGTGTAGCCCATCCGTGCCCATCAGTGCCGCCTCATCAATTCCCATCAGTGCCGCCTCATCAATTCCAATCAGAAAAGAGAGAGGTGTCATCCTAATAGGCACTGTATATTTCTAGAGGTGGGCCCCCATCCCAATTTCTTGCCAAACATAAGCACCCCCTATCGGAGTGCAATTCCTCTAACGGGACTTTTTTGCGGGGTCACCTCTGATAAAGTAAAAAATAGTAGAAAATTTAGGTTTCTGTATAAAAGTATTGTAGTTTATTAGTTTTACATTTAAAAATCATTACACATGACCTAACCGTATATACAATAAAATGGATGCATATAATGGGAAGAAACAATTGTATAGGAAAAATGACCAATTGCAATGATACAGGTAAATAAAAACCCAGTGATCATAGAAACCCAACGTTTCGAGGTATGCAAAAGGGTTGACCTCTTCTTCAGGGGTAACGATAATTGGTCAGAGTGGGTGTTTCATCTAGAAAGTTAACAAAAAAGCAGAGCAAACATAAGTGAATGAATCTCTCAGATATTCACAACAGGAGGCAGTAGAGCTCCCTGAAGAAGAGGTCAACCCTTTTGCATACCTCAAAACGTTGGGTTTCTATGATCACTGGGTTTTTATTTACCTGTATCATTGCAATTGGTCATTTTTCCTATACAATTGTTTCTTCCCATTATATGCATCCATTTTATTGTATATACGGTTAGGTCATGTGTAATGATTTTTAAATGTAAAACTAATAAACTACAATACTTTTATACAGAAACCTAAATTTTCTACTATTTTCTACTTTATCAGAGGTGACCCCGCAAAAAAGTCCCGTTAGAGGAATTGCACTCCGATGGGGGGTGCTTATGTTTGGCATCAATTCCCATCAGTGCCGCCTCATCAGTAAAGGAGAAAATTATTCATTGCAAAATTTTATAACAGAAATGTAAAAATAGTTTTTTCAAATGTCATTTTTTGTTTGTTTAGCAAAAAAAAAAATCCAGTGGAGATTAATCAGTTAAGGTTTGCCCTATAGCAGTTT
Organism: Lithobates clamitans; assembly: GCA_037952925.1. Taxonomy (NCBI): domain Eukaryota; kingdom Metazoa; phylum Chordata; class Amphibia; order Anura; family Ranidae; genus Lithobates; species Lithobates clamitans. The sequence continues at coordinate 323,111 of JBBGZY010001582.1, read as the reverse complement.
TACTGCTACAGGATGGTACCTCTGTGCCAGATCATGTATATATACGTGATCTGGCTCTTCCGGGTAGTGGCAGCTCGCTCCCGCTGTGATTATCCACAGTGGGAGCTGATTGATGGGTACTGCGGACTCGATGTTCGCCGGCACCCGCCGATTGTCCGGTACAGAGGTAGAACAGCAGTCTATGTAAACAAGGCAGATCCCCATTCTGTCAGTATGTAAGGCATGGATCCTGTGTTCCTGCTAAGCAGGGACATGGATCCATGTCTTCCTCTAGCAAAAGCACCTCCCACAGTACACAAAAACACTGGCTAGGCACACAGTTAACCCTTTGACCGTCCCAGCCAGTGTCATTATTACAATAACAGTGCATATTGTTAGCACTGATCACTATATTAGTGTCACTGGTCCCCAAAAAGTTGTCAAAAGTGTCAGTTAGTGACCCCTTTTGACCTTTTGACCCCTTCTGTCTCCATTCTGATCAGCTGTTGATTATATCCTTTCTGTACAAATCTTTCTTCTAAAACCTCTGATTGTTGCAATAAATCTCTTTCCTTGTGCATTTTCTACATAAATGTATGAACTGACCTCTAGGTATATTAAACAGCCATGTTTTGTGGTGGCAACTTTCTATTGGTATAAAGATATTCCGGTCTGTGGTTTTAAAATGATTCTTAGTGATTAAATACCCATTAGCATGTATTACTTCCAGATCTAGATATGTAGCTTTATGGGGGTCCCAATGCCATGACAGCACTATATTTTTATCATTCTGACCCAATGTATCCTTAAACCTTTATCCTTAAGTTCAGTCTCCTCCCCTTGCCAAATCATAAACAAGTCATTAATGTAGTGTTTGTAGCAAATCATTTGCCTGGGCATACCGGAAAAAATGTCATCTTCCTCCCAGTGGACCATAAAGGTATTGGCCACACTGGGAGCAAACCTAGCCCCCATTGCAACTCCAGTGACCTGATGATAATACTGCTCATAATACCAGAAGTAATTGTGTTGGAGGCCTTAATCAAGGAACTCCAACACAAAACTTCTTTGCTTCCTGGTCAGATCAGATGACAGTAATGCCCACCTCACTGACTCCATGGCATCTTCATGTTTGATAACTGTGTATAGTGAGTTTATGCCAGCTGTCACCGGTAAACATTGACCCACACCAGAAAATAATTTAAGATCTGTAACAAATGTTTTGTGTCTCTTAAGTATGCCTTTGTATTGCTCACTAATGGCTGCAGATGTATATCTATACACAGTGGAACCTCGGTTTGCGAGTAACGCGGTTACTAAACGTTTCGCAAAACGAGCACTGTATTTCTAAAAATCCTAACAAGTGTTTTCTCACAAAACGAGCAGGATTCAGGCCTAAAGCGGTGTGCAGTACCGCTTTTGGCCTGAGGTGGGGGGGGCGCCGGAACCGAACAGCGCCGATCGTCTGCGTTCGGAGATGCACGGAAAGGCCCGAGGACAGTTCGGCTGACCTCGGCAAACCTCGGAAAGGCTCGTGAACGGAGTCTTTCCGAGGTTTGCCGAGGTCAGCCAAAGTGGGCTCGGGCCTTTTCGCCCATTTCTGAGGCTCTCCGCCACCCCCCATCTCTGGCTGCATGTGGTATTGCATCCCACTGAAGTCAATGCGGAACTTATTTTCGTTTCCATTGACTTCAATGGGAAAACTCGCTTTGATATGCGAGTACTTTGGATTACGAGCATACTCCTGTAACAGATTATGCTCGTAATCTGAGGTTCCACTGTACTGCCCCAGATGCGCCGAAAGAGAATCCACCCCATTAACTATGGGTCTCCCTGGGAGTATCATGGTATTCTTATGAACCTTTGGTAACTAAAAGATTATTGGGGTTCTACATGAGGAGGGGTTAAGATATTGTGCCTCTATATAAATTAAAACATCTTTTTTTAATCCCTTTGTTTATCAATTTAGCAAGCTTACTTCTAAATAGGGATGAGCCAAACACCCCCCCGGCAGAACATGCGAACAGGCAAAAAATTTGTGCGAACACCATTAAAGTCTATGGGATACGAACATGAAAAATCAAAAGTGTTCATTTCAAAGGCTTATATGCCCGTTATTGCCATAAAAAGTGTTTGGGGACCCTGGTCCTGCCCCAGGGGACATGCATCAATGCAAAAAAAAGTTTTAAAAACTTACCTTTTTTCGGGGACAGTGATTTTAATAATGCTTAAAGTGAAACAATAAAATTGAAATATTCCTTTAAATATTGTGCCTGCGGGTGTCTATAGTATGCCTGTAAAGTAGCGCATCTTTCCCATGTTCATAACAGTACCACAGCAAAATGACAATTCTAAAGAAAAAAATGGAATTTAAAACTGCTCGCGGCTGTAATGAATTGTCGGATCTCGGCAATATAGATAAAATTAATTTTAAAAAACAGCATGGGTCCCCCCCAGTCCATTACCAGGCCCTTTGGGTCTGATATGAATATTAAGGGGAACCCCGCACCAAAATTTTTTAAAAAATGGCGTTGGGGTCCCCCCCAAAATCCATACCAGAACGAAGGGTCTGGTATGAATTTTAAGGGGAACCCAGTGCCAAAATAAAAAAATGTCGTGGGCTTCCCCCCAAAGTCCATACCAGACCCTTATCCGAGCACGCAACCTGGCAGGCTGCAGGAAAAGGGAGGCCCCCCTCCTGAACCATACCAGGCTACATGCCCTCAACATGGTGAAGGTGTTTTGGGGTCCCTCCAAAAATACCTTGTCCCCATGTTGATGGGGACAATGGCCTCTTCCCCACAACCTTGCCCGGTGGTTGTGGAGGTCTGCGGGTGGGGGGCTTATTGCAAACTTGAAGCCCTCTTTAACAAGGGGACCCCCAGATCCCGCCCCCCATGTGAATGGGTTTTGGGTACATTGTACCCCTACACATTCACCAAAATAAGTGTCAACATGGTAAAAATTACAGTTAACGGTTTTAGGCAAGTCCTTTATTTAAAAAAAAAGAAAAAGGGTCCCGCGATGTAACTCCACCTTCGATGACAGCGCCGATGACCCAAGAAAAAAAAATGGAAAAACTCTGCCTCGATGGAAGGCTCCCGTGACTGCAGTCTTTTTTTTTCTCGGTCCGTTCTCGCTGTCATCGAAGATGGAGTTACTTTTTTTAATAAAGTGGCCTGTGGCCTTTGGCCAATAATGGCTCTCACAGCAGAGAGCGCTGTGATTGGCCAAAGCATGCAGGTAAGGTGCATGCTTTGGCTAATCAGCGGCTGTCAATGCACTGCGATCTCGCCGTTCATTATGGGGCATTCCGTGAGCACTTGAATTTCCTGGAAACCCCCCATAAAGTTCGGTATTCGGCGAATGGGCAAACACCCAATGTTCGAACCGAACTTAAACTCGAACATCGGGCTCATCCCTACTTCTAATCTCCTTCCCTGGATTTCTTGGTAACACATGGTAGGTATCTCTATCCCCTAATAATCTCCACGTCTCATCCTTATAATAGGCCTTAGTCATGAGAATTATTCCACCCCCCTTATTGGGCGGGTCTTATTATCACCTCCTTTCTCTCTTCCAGTGTTTGCATGCCCTTTCTAATTTACCTTGGGTCATAGGCTTTTTTAACTTTTAAAGTTTCTAAATCGTTAACCACCATGTTCAGAAATACTTCTATATATTTTTAGTCTGTATTAGGAGGGTTACATGTCGATTTATTGCTCAAATTAGTGAAATTCCCTTCTTTAGAGGGTCTCACTATGGGTTTGGACAGGAAATATTTCTGAACATTCAGAGTTCTTATGAACTTCTGAATGCTCACATAGGAATCTTAACAAATTTGTAACCTAAAGTCCTACAAAAACAAGTGTGTAAAAATTACTCATAAAGTGAAAAATATATGATTCAGTTCATAAAAGGTGCATAAAGATGTGCATACAAAATGTCCAACTGGCAGACCCTTATACAAAAGGGAACTGAGTGAACCAAATATCTGAAAACTTCTGTGCTCTTCAAGAAAATTGGGTGAACCAAATATAATGGAACTTCAGTGCTCTTCAAAACACAAAGACTTTAATATCCCATCACCACATAGATTCACTTCTTACCAGATAGCAGTAGATTCAAGCATTGGATAATAATCCCACCATGCTCCAACAGACTGGTCTGTAAGAACAAACCAAATTCCAGATAGCAGCGGTATCAGACACTGGACAATGATCCCATCAGGCACTAACACCTTAAGCTGTAAAAGTGGTCCCGGTTTTTCAATGGACACAGGAATCACAGTATCTTTGGAAGATTTAATATCCAATCAGATAGCAGTAGTTTCAAGCATTGGATAATAATCCCACCATGCTCCAACAGACTGGGCTATAAAAATTAACCAAATTCCCGATAGCAGCGGTATCAGACACTTGATAATGATCCCATCAGGCTCCAACACCTTAAGCTGTAAACATCGACCCGGTTTTTCAATGGACACAGGAATCGCGGTATCTTTGGAAGAGCTGATATCCAATCTGGCAGCTCAAGGATGAATCCCAGAGCATAAGGGAAGAAAATGATAGCCTCGTAGTGCAATATGTTTCAACAAAAGTGTTTATTAAAACAGCACACTAAAAACTTACATCAAGGCAACCAAACATTGTCAAAAATAAATGCACATAAAAAACAGAGCAGTGTTTTGTGCCAACCAACTCAAACGGTTAGACGTCTCACGAGACATCATACCGTTTGAGCTGGTTGGTGCAAATCACATTTCTCAATTTTAGTTTTCAACTCTCCTGATAATCTCCCAAATTCAAGGCTAACTTTAAAAGGTTCTACACGCTTTTATAATTCAGTAATCTGTGCATCTATTGCCCTCATTTTCTTCTGCTTCCTCTTGAGTAAGAATTGTAAGAGTTAAAAAACTCAAACCACTCCTTTGTAGACTCATCGTCCCTGAGTCCACCATTATGTGGGACATCCCATCTTAAAGCGGAGTTCTGACATTTTTTTTTTTTTTTTTAAGTCAACAGCTACAAATACTGCAGCTGCTGACTTTTAAAATATGGACACTTACCTGTCCAGGGTGCCCACGATGTCGGAACCTGAAGCCGATCCTCAGCTCTCTGGTGCTGCTGCCGCCATCTTCGGTAAGGGAATCTGGAAGTGAAGCCTTGCGGCTTCACTTCCTGGTTCCCTACTGCGCATGTGCATCTCGCGCTGCGTGTTCCCACAGGTCCCTGCTGTCTCCTGGGACTCATGTGTCTCCCAGAAGACAGTGGGGGGGCAGGAAGTGGTGTAGATACCCGGGGTGGCGCAGGTATCTATGCTGGTAGTGGGAACAAAATACCTGTATTAGACAGGTATTTGCTCCCCCTCCCCCCTGAAAGGTGCCAAATGTGACTCCGAGGATTCCAAAAAGCAGATGTTCCATTTTTGGGTGGAACTCCGCTTTAAACGTCTGGGGACCATTTTAGAGGTAATATATCTCTCAAATGAGACAGTGTCGCACCATGTTCTCATTTTCTTCTCAAAAATATAACTTAATTTTTTGAAGGAGTGGTACAGGTTTCCTGTTACAGGCTCATTGCTATTACCTGAAAACACTTCCTCTAAATTCAGCAGGACAGGGAAGCTGGTCAGAGTTGATGGGAAGATGGAACCATCTTCTACAGGGCAATGTTAGAAGAAAACCTGTTAGAGTCTAAAAAAGACTTGAGACTGGGACGGAGGTTCACCTTCCAGCAGGACAACAACCCTAAAAATACAGCCAGAGCTACCATGTAATGGTTCAGATCAAAGCATATTCATGTGTTAGAATGGCCCAGTCAAAGTCCAGAACTAAATCCAATCAAGAATCTGTGGCAAGACTTGAAAATTGCTGTTCACAGACGCTCTCCATCCAATCTGACAGAGCTTGAGATATTTGACAAAGAAGAATGGGAAAAAAATGTCCCTCTCTAGATGAGCAAAGCTGGTAGAGACATCCCCAAAAAGAATGGCAGCTGTAATTGCAGAGAAAGGTGGTTCTACAAAGTATTGACTCCGGGGGGCGCTATACAAATACTCATTTATCATTTTCCTTCCACTTTACAATTATGTGCCACTTTGTGTTGGTCTATCACAAAAAATCCCAATAAAATAAATTTATGTATTTGGTTGTAACATGACAAAATGTGAAAAAAATATCAAGGGGTATGAATACGATTTCAAGGCACTGTATCCTTTTTGGCTTGATGCTTTTAAAATGCCTAAAACACACACCTGCCTTCACTCTGTATAAAATATATTTTGGCCTAATCTTACTCATTAAAACTGACCTGCTACTGTTCAATTTTTTTACACAGCTGACCTATGATAAATTCTATTTTTTTTCAATAAAATAATGAACATGTCACACTTACCTGCTCTGTGTAATGGTTTTGCACAGAACAGCCCAGATCCTCCTCGGGTCCCACACTCCCCCCTCCTTCCCATTGACCCCACAGTAAGCAGCTTGCTATGGGGGCACCCAAGCTGAGCCACTGCTCTGTGTCCATTCAGACACAAAGCTGTGACTTGGCTCCGACCCCTTCATCTCCTGATTGGCTCACTGTGATTGCCAATAACCAAGCATGAGTGCGAGTTCTGGAGAGGCAAGGCTTCCATGGACATTGCTGGATCGAGAGGGGTTTCAGGTAAATATTGCGGGGGGCTGGGGGGCTGTTGCACATAGAAGGTTTTTTACATTCAGGCATAGAATGCACCTTCTGCCTTTACAATCACTTTAACCCTTTATACATACAAACAATAGCGGCCTTTTTAATTGAAATACACACTGCTCACATTATATGTTAGAAAAAGTCTCACCTTTAGGAAATGTCTGCAACAACCACTGCCATGCCAGCCACAGTTTCAAATATGGTAGTTTTCTTAAAGAGCCACTAATTCTTCTTAGTTAGAGCATTAGAGATAAAGCTTAATGATGTTAAAATATTGTTTAATGAAAAGATAAGATAATGGTGCAAGAAAAATAGTTACAGTAAAAGGCATGAAAAAAATAGACAATACGCAACAGCAAAATAAATAGGATCAAAAATGAAAGTACTTAACAAGATATTGCCTGAAAAGAGTCCAATTCAATGTAGAATAAGTCCTGGTATGACACAGTGATTCGCCCTAAGAGTGCCTGCCAGCATGGTGGTGGTTACAGAAATATTTCCCCCCTCCTGGCACATTTTTAAATGCAGTCATATTTTCAGAGGGCCAAGTATTACAGTCTGAGAACAAGTATATGATTATATAACATTAAAACTCAGTTTGATAGAGATCAAACATGATGTATCTATTTTGTGTTGCTTCCACAAAAGGGTTATATGTCCCTTCAGCCTCATGAACCTTGTAATATGGAAGTGTTTAGAATCAAATTTATAGTATTTCTTTCTATATTTTTGTAGACACTCATTATTAACCACTTGCCGACCAGCCGTCATCATTATACTGTGGCAGGTCGGCTCATTCCTGCAAATCACCATAGGTATACGTCGGCTCCTTTAAGAGCCATAGCAGGCGCGCGGGGGACCCAATACGCGTGGCCGCAATGTCCGCCGGCCACCCGCGATCACGGGAAAGAGAGCCAGAACAGAGATCTGCCAATGTAAACATACAAATCCCGTTCTGACAGGGGAGGAGAGAGAGATCTGCTGTTCCTAGAGATTAGTCAGTCCCATCCTCCCACAGTTAGAAACACCTCCCAGGGAACAAATTTAACCTCTTAATCGCCCCCTAGTGTTAACCCCTTCCCTGCCAGTGACATTTACACAGTAATCAGTGCATTTTTATAGCACTGATCGCTGTATAAATGTCAATGATCCCAAAAAAGTGTCAAAAATGTTCGATCTGTCCGCCACAATGTCGCAGTCCCGCTAAAAGTCGCAGATCGCTGCCATTACTAGTAAAAAAAAAAATAATAAAAATGACCAATGGCTCCCGCTGCTATCAATCTATACAATGAGAACAGAGACAGTGGCTGGAGTCACTTGGATCGTGCTCGTCGCTGGAACAAATGGATTCAGGTTAGAAAAAGGGGGGCTCTGGGGGGAAACTGCGGAACACAAGGTTTTTCACCTTAATGCATAGAATGCATTAAGGTGAAAAACTTTGAGACTTTACAACTAATTTATTGTTACTAAGAGAACTGGTAATGGCCACCATGGCTAAAACTGGCATTAGCAGGTTTGAATCTGTAAACCACTTGTGTAAAAAAAGTGCGTCCCCTGGTACCGTCCCCCCCCACGTGAATGAGTATGGGGTACATAGTTAAGAAAACATTGTACACACATGTGTAGGTAAATGCTGTTACACAGAAGCATTGGCATTTACAAAAGTATGGCAGGCTGTATGTGGCACCTGAAGCTCCCTAGACAAGGGAAGACACCCAGAATTTTATACTGGACTTATTTTCACCTCCTCATCATCCATATGAATGAGGACTTAATAAACTAAATTAAATTACATTTTAAATTCCTACTGCCCAAAGCTTTGATTCAGCAGTGGTCTAACCACATTCCCCTCCCTGTAATATCATCCAACTCTGGGTATAGTTTTCACATCTCCCGATTCCCCCCACATATCTTTATATAACCTCTATATACATATAACCCAGCATGGAGGGGCTCAGTGAAGGTGGTGGTGAAGGTGTGGAGGTGTCGGATCGGGTCACACAGATCATAAAAGGAGATCCGCCCGGCCTCATAATCCAGATATACCCTGACTCTGTTACTGGATACAATGGCAGGTAAGGGGATCCATTTACTTTCACATATCACCCCATACTGATTACCATCTCTATCCAAACCCCAGGACTTTTTATTATATCCCATGGCTGACCATTCTCCTCTCCTGTCTATACTGGGGTAACACATCCCGACTATCCATACATCTGATCCCCCAACATCCACTTCCCAGCAATTTCTCCCTGCAGAAAAACCCTGACTGCTTATCACCTGGGGGCAATCCTGAAATCTTGCTGGTGTTTCTGGGTGATTCTGGTCTATATCTGAGCTGGTTACAATTTTCCTGTCTTCTGATATCTGTAAAGTATTATGCACAGTGTTTGCATCCAATGACAAGTCTGAAGCTTCCTTTATATAGATGAATACAGTTACATCATCTATTATATCAGATAATGTGTTCAATGTGTGTGAGATCCCAGCCAGATCCCCTCCACCATCCTCCTCATCACCTCCATCCTCCAGATCCCATTCATCAGATATCTTATCTCCATCCTTAGTATCACACAAGTCACCTGTGTCTGATACCTGTAAGACAGTCAGTGGATCCGTCATGTTACACAGCTCCTCAATGTGACACATTTTCCTGGACAGCTCCTCCTTCTTTATTTCCAGATCCCGTATCATGTCTGTCATGGAGATGGAGACCCGCTCTGCCTGCCCGGAGATGTCCCTCACAACTCTCTTCTCCAGGTCATCCAGACGTCTCCTGAGATCTATAAACAGGGCAGTGACTCTCTCTGTGTCACCAGCTGCTTCTTCTTCTACTTTCCTCCTGTGTTCCTGCAGACTCTGGACTCTTTCCTCCATCTCCTCTCTCTTTGTCAGAAGTTTCTGCAGAACATTCCTCAGTGTCTCCTTCTTCTTCTCAGAAGCCTCATCCAGTGACTCCATCTCATGTCCTGTGTGTTTTCCAATCAGACAGCAGGACACACAGACACAGGTATCATCCTCAGTGCAGTAATACTCCAGGATCTTCTTATGGACGGAGCATTTCCTGATCTCCATGGACAAGGTGGGGTCACATAAGATGTGTTCTGGGGACTTTTTGTGGACTCTCAGGTGTTTATCACAGAGAGAAACTTCACAGTGCAGACAGGATCTAATAGCAGGTACAGGAGAGTCCACACAGTGAGTACAGAAGACCCCGGACTCCTCCTGATCTGGCTGAACAGACAAGAAATTCTCCACTATGTTACGCAGTGTTTTATTCCTCTTCAGAGCAGGACGGTTCTGAAACTTTTCTTTGCATTCAGGACAGGAATAACCTCCAGACCCCCCACGTACATCAAGAACACGAGTAATACAGACCCGGCAGAAGTTGTGTCCACATTTCAGGGTTATAGGGTCGGTATAAATGTTCAGACAGATGGAACATTCAAGCTCAGCTCTCAGACCAGCAGAAGCCATCGTTGACAGTAGAAGTTAGAGATAATAGTGAAAGTTTTGGATGTTCTTGAAGTTAATCTCTAAATTGCTTCAGGAACCTTTGGACTCAGACTTAGACAATCCCCTTGGCTTCCAATCTTCCCTAATAGTATAGCCACTCCTATAAATTACACAAAAGATCAGATTATTGCTGCTTTGTATTTGTTAATCAATCTAACTTCTATGGTCAATGCTGTACTGACTCTAATGGCTGGAAGATACAGTGGATCTTCTCTTTCTACACTGCAGTTAATATTGAACAGAAACCTTCAGATGCATACAAGGATCATATCCTACCTGATCAGAGCTTCAGATTTTCATCCCGTCATTTCTGTACTGTGCAGCTGCTTCACCGGTATAAGACGTATAAGGGCGGTATATGGAGGAAAATTCAGCAAGGCGATAAACATATAAACATTCCTCTGCACACGCCCTACCCCTTCACCTGATATTTGCTGCGGGGTTAAAGTCCTCAGCTGCATTTTGCTATGTGTGAGCTTGTTATGTAGCACTTTAAAGAGTGCCTATTCCTTGAAAAGTTCATCTGGGATAATAAGTTTTATTTAAAAAAATCCCATCTTTAGGCCCTATATATACAGTATATGACCTCAGGAGCAAGTGGTTATATCACCATCATGGCTGTATCATTTTTTTGAGCCAGCGATCGTCTCTAAAGTAGCTTCTCTGATTACAACCTGATCCCATCGCCCTGCAGTTCTTTACTATGGATGAAAAATAAAAATAAAATTTCTTGCAGCACTTAGGAACTTTGTACTTCTACAAAATAAGATGTATAAAAAAAAAAAACAGCACATGGTTTGCTGCCACCATCTTTATTTGGTAAAATGCATTTATATCCTGCTACTCCCGTCCACTTTAAACTGAACACAGACTGACTGCTTTTCAAATGTATCTTTGACTCAGTCCATCACGCTCAGGGGCGTAACTAGAAATAGCAGAGCCCCATAGCAAAATGTTGTATGGGTCCCCCCTGCAAACAGCCCCCCCCCACAGCTGCCCTAGTGTCAATGCAGCGTGACCTGTGCCCCATACAGCGTGACCTGTGCCCCATGCAGCGTGACCTGTGCCCCATACAGCGTGACCTGTGCCCCATACAGCGTGACCTGTGCCCCATACAGCGTGACCTGTGCCCCATACAGCGTGACCTGTGCCCCATACAGCGTGACCTGTGCCCAATACAGCGTGACCTGTGCCCAATACAGCGTTGCCTGTGCCCAATACAGCCTGGTCTGCCTGTGCCCCATACAGCCTCACCTGTGCAGAGGAAGAGGCAAGCCGCCCGGATCAGCAGAGATCGGGATTGCCCGCTGTAATAGCTTTCATTTGAATTTCCCGTCTTCCCGGGGCTCAGTGTCACATAGCCCCACTTCTTGGCCCAACGCCTTTGATGACGTCACACGTCCCGCATTGGATTGGCGCCGGGCCAAGAGGTGGAGCTATGTGACGTGAGCCCCGGGAACACTGGAAGTTCTAATGAAAGCTATTACATCGGGCAATTCAGCTCTCTGCTGATCCGGGTGGCTTGCCTCTTCCTCTGCACAGGTGAGGCTGTATGGGGCACAGGCAGACCAGGCTGTATTGGGCACAGGCAACGCTGTATTGGGCACAGGTCACAGCTTGCCTCTTCCTCTCCTCTCTCTTCCCACTTGGCTGCGGGCCCCATAGCGCCCGCATGGGTGGCTATGGTGGTAGTTACGCCCCTGACCACACTGGTCATATCTGTGGACTGTCGTTCTGAGCCATCTACTGGACGGAGGGATCATCTTCCACTCAGATCTGCAATACAGGAGTAGAGGTCTCATGGATTGGTGTTTACACCACAAGCCTTGTTGACTCATTAAGCGTATGTCCATTGGAGTCCCTTCACTCCGGTAAGCCTTCACACAATCGGTGGTGGTTGCATTATTGTTTTTTTCCACTCAACATTGACTTCAACATTGACTTCACGGGGAACACGTTTTCTTTTTTCTTGATCTAGTGCATTACTTTTCTTCACCATTCCTTTATGGACTTTTCAACTCAGGACATACTGTACATACACAGCACTAACAGTTACTTCTCCTACCTTAGTCACTGAAGTGCTGATATCTCTGCCGATTCTTCTGACCATCGGAACAGAGGAGGAGGGAGGAGGGAGGGGGAGGGGGAGAAGCTACACTCTGTGAAGTCTTGGGAGCGAGCAGAGAGCCGACATCAATCAAGCAAGATGATAGGAAAGTGGGTAGATCCAGACTCCAGAGCCAGACCATTGTTGGCATGATGCTGTAAGAAAGACTGTAGACCCTCCCACAGGTATTTAGCTCAATCTTAACCCCTTCCAGACCATACGCTGCAGTTGTACTGTGTTCAGCTCCCCTGTAGTGCGAAAGGTTGGCCTTTTGACCACTGGGGGGCACGTGCACGCCACCAGAGCAGATGCTCGTGCCCAGCAGTCACGATGACCGCCAGGCACCCACGATCACTCCACACAGAGACAGAACGGAGATCTGTCAATAAAAACAGACAGATCTCTGTGCTGTCAGGGGTGAGGAGAGCCATTTGTTGTTCATACTAAGTATGAACAAGGATCTCTCTCCTCACCCAGTCAGTCCCCTCCCCCCACAGTTAGAATTACTCCCTAGGGAACACAGTTGACCCCTTGATCGCTCCCTAGTGTTAACCCCTTCCCTGCCAGTGACATTAACACAGTAATCAGTGCATTTTTATAGCACTGATCGTTGTATAAATGCCAATGGTCCCAAAAATGTAACCACGAAACGCGTAGAGCTTTTTTATGATGCTACATCACAGTTTTCACGTCTAACATCTGTACCATGTTATAGTCTAGCCTATATGCTACTACTACAATTTCGGTCTACATAGCCAAGGCTCATTACTATGTATATTATGTTGAGACATTTGTTATATATTATGAATTGTCTAGACTTCATTTATTGGGACCTACTACTATATTATACCATTTTATTTATTTTTTACTATTTTATATGTGTATGTCTTCATACCCAAGGCTCATTATTATGTATAATATGTTGAGACAATTGTTGTATATTTTGAATTGTTTAGACTTTAGTTATTGAGACCTACTATTATATTATACTATTTTATTTATTATGTTTTACAATTTTACATGTGTATGTACACCTTTTGTAATAAATACCAATGTTTACATTGATTGGCTCATTCGACTTAGTATCGTCCTTCATATAAAGTCCCACAATCCATTCTCTTTGTCAAATTTATCAGGGATGGAGGTATAGATACTTATTGCCTCATATAAAGTCCCAATTTTAGCTCTAGTCCTAGTTTCCTGTTCAAAGTACCTAGCAACCCACCTGCTCCCGCTTCCCCTACTGCCATTACTGAGGCTCCGGAGCCAATGCAGATAGGCCTGCTTCGCTCACCATTGACACCAGAAGAAAAGCAGCGCTGCTGCCTGAATAATCTCTGTTTATATTGCGGAGTAGCCGGCCACTACGCAAGCATGTGCCCCAACAAGACTCATAAGTTTGACTCTCCTCTTCACGATCCTTGTGCATTGACTTTAACGAGATCTGCTCACATTGCTGTTCCTGTCTCACTACAGCTTCCAGAAGGGGCACCCCGGGTCCAGGCAATAATTGACTCAGGCGCCTGTAGCTTCTTCATGGACCATGCCTTCATCCAGCAACACAATATCCCTCTGCGACCCAAACAGCAGAGACTGACCATACGGTTAGCTGACAAGTCAAACATCAAATCTGGACCTATCATCCACGAGACTCAACCTCTGTCCGCTGACATTCTGCCGGACCACCAAGAACTGTTATGCCTGGATGTTATCTCCTCACCACTTTTTCCAATCATTTTAGGGATGCAATGGCTGCAAGCCCATAACGCCCAGATTAATTGGGTTACCGGCAAGGTGGTCTTCCAATCTTAATACTGTCTCCACAATTGTCTTAAGACACTTCACCATGCGGCTCCAGTTATTGGCTGCTTAAAACCCGTATCTGAATCCCAAGAACTCGTCCCACCCATATACCATGATTTCTTGGACGTATTTGACAAGTAGAAGGCAGACACTCTTCCCCCTCACCGGGCTTATGACTGCCCAATTGAACTTTTACCAGGGGCAGAAGTTCCATTTGGAAGGATTGTCTCTCTTTCGGAGCCTTAACTCCTGGTCCTAAAGGATTACGTCAATGAGAATCTCAGGAAGGGGTTCATCCGACACTCCTCCTCTCTGGCCGGTGCAGGAATAATTTTCGTCGAGAAGACCCACTCCGCCCATGTGTGGATTACAGAGAGTTGAATCGGATTACTATCAAAAATCGTTATCCTCTTCCTCTGATTCCGGAGTTGTTCCAGAGACACCGTTCTGCAAAAATATTTACTAAATTGGATTTATGAGGTGCCTACAACTTAATCAGAATCCGTGAAGTGGATGAGTGGAAGACGGCCTTCCGGACTCACTTTGGCCACTTCGAGTATCTCGTTATGCCCTTTGGACTATGTAACGCACCAGCCACCTTCCAGCATTTCGTTAATAACATCTTCAGAGACTTCTTATACCCTGTACACACGGTTGGACATTGATCGGACATTTCAACAACAAAATCCATGGATTTTTTCTGATGGATGTTGGCTCAAACTTATCTTGCATACACACGGTCACACAAAGTTGTTAGAAAATCCGATCGTTCTGAACGCGGTGACGTAAAACACGTACGTCAGGACTATAAATGGGGCAGTTGTCCAGGTAGGCAATCATGAATAAGTCTAATGCCCTGTACACACGGTCGGATTTTCCGACGGAAAAAGTGTGATAGGACCTTGTTGTCAGAAATTCCGACCGTGGGTGGGCTCCATCACACATTTTCCATTGGAATTTCCGACACACAATGTTTGAGAGCTTGCTATAAAATTTTCAGACAACAAAATCCGTTCTCGGAAATTCCGATCGCGTGTACAGAAATCCGACGCACAAAGTGCCATGCGATCAATGTCCGACCGTGTGTACAGGGCATTAGACAAAACGGATTTTATGCTTAGGCCGAGAAATGTGAATTTGAACGGCAGACCATTCAGTTTCTGGGCCTGGTAATCTCAACTGGGGCTATGTCAATGGAACCTCAGAAGGTCTCAGCTATAATGTCCTGGCCACTTCCAACCAATAAGAAAGGGGTACAATGCTTTATCGGGTTTTTTAACTTTTACAGAAAATTTATTAAAAACTTCTCTGGTATCATAACACCCATCAATCAACTCACCAAGAAACAGAACCATTTTCAATGGAGTGAAGCAGCTCAAGTAGCATTTGACAGACTAAAGGGACTATTTACCTCTGCTCCGGTACTGAAGCATCCCAATCCTGCTCTGTCCTACATCCTGGAGGTGGAAGCATCGGAAAGCGCTGTAGGGGCCATCCTGTCCCAGCGCCAAGGACCTAAGTCTTTAATACACTATGTGGGTTTCTTTTTAAAGAAATTGGGTCTATCGGAAAAGAACTATGGTGTGGGGGACCAAGAGCTTTTGGCGATTAAATCAGCCTTGGAGGAGTGGTGGTAACTCTTGGAGGGAGCAGCACACCCAATACTGATCTTCACGGATCACAAAAATTTAGAATATCTCAGAACTGCCAAATGCCTCAGACCCAGACAAGCGAGATAGGCTCTTTTTTTTTCACGCTTTAATTTTCATATTACTTACTTGCCAGGGTCCAAGAATGTCAAACCCAACGCGCTATCTTGCATGTCCATGAAAGCCGAATTTCCATCCCAACCAGATACTATCTTGCAAGCTGGAAATTTTTTATTAACACAATCTGATTTAATATCACAGATCCGTCAGGCATCCGTGGAAGCTTCCCTGCCCCCGGGCACTAACCTTCAGGAAAACAATGGACTCTACTGGCAGGGTAATAAAATTTTTGTACCACAGAACTTGCGCACCACCATCTTGCAGGTTTGCCATGACTATCCTTTGGCCGGCCATTTTGGGGGATACAAGACCATGGACTTGGTCCAAAGACATTTCTGGTGGCCCAAGGGATTGCAGGAAATATGTTAGTTCTTGCCTAACCTGCCTCAGGAACAAAAACAGTAAAAACAAGGCTTGGGGATTTCTAAGACCACTGCCCATTCCTGAAAGACCTTGGGATATGATCGCAATGGATTTTATTGTGGAGCTTCCTCCTTCTGAGGGGTTTTCATCCATCTTTGTGGTAGTTGATCGCCTCTCCAAAATGGCACATTTTGTTCCCATGAAGGGGACCCCATCAGCAACGGAAACTGCCAAGGTGTTCATTAAGGAAATTGTTAGACTCCACAGGATTTCCTAGTGACATTGTCTCAGATCGTTGAGTGCAGTTCACGTCAAAATTCTGGAAAGCACTATGTGAAGCCCTGGTTATCAAACTCAGTTTTTTCTCGGCCTACCACCCTCAGACCAACGGGCAGACTGAACATACTAACCAAATGTTGAAGCAGTACTTACGTTGCTTTTCCTTTTTTACCCAGGAAGATTGGGCCTCACTGCTGACCCTGGCGGAATTCACATTTAACAATTCTACCCATTCAGCCACTGACCAATCACCCTTCTTGTCCAACTATGGTTTTCATCCCTCTTTTTTGCCAACGCTGATTCCGGATTTTCTTTTGCCAGTTATCCAGGATAAATTAAACTTCTTTGTTACAAACAACCAGCTGCTGAGAGAGACCATTTCCAGGGCACTGGAGGATAATAAAAGATCCTTCGACAAGAGGAGGAGGGGGGGAATGGATTTAAAGACTGGTGACCATGTGTGGCTTTCAACAGTAAACCTGAAATTTGCATGCGCTTCCAGGAAACTGGGACCGAGATACTTGGGGCCCTTTCTGATCAAGAAAAA
Organism: Lithobates clamitans; assembly: GCA_037952925.1. Lineage (NCBI taxonomy): Eukaryota > Metazoa > Chordata > Amphibia > Anura > Ranidae > Lithobates > Lithobates clamitans. The sequence goes on along the minus strand of JBBGZY010001582.1, from coordinate 306,053 downwards.
AATTAATCCAGTAGCTTATGAACTTGAACTTCCCGACTCATTTAACCACTTAACAACCGGCCCATAGCCGAATGACGGCTGCAGGGCGGTTGCTTAACTCTAGGAGGGCATACTATGATGTCCTCCCAGAATTCCCCTCTCGCGCGCCCCCTGGGGCGCGCATCCGAACACATCCGTGATCGCCGGGTCCAGAGGACCCGGCGCATCACGGATCCCGGTAAATGGCCACTGATCGCGGCCGTTTACCATGTGATCGCGCCGTCAATCATCTGATGACGCCGGTTCCTCTCCTCCCCTCCTGTGTACCGATCGGTACACTGTGAGCGGAGAGGGGATTGGATGGATGGCTGCACCACTGATATCCAGCCATCCATCCATCCATCCATGCTCAGCCATCCATAATGCTCGGCAATGCCCTGCACTACTCTGCAATGCCCTGCAATGCCCCACAATACTCTGCAATACCCCCACAATACTTTGCAATACCCCCACAATACTCTGCAATACCCCGCAGTACACTGCAATACCCCGCAATACCCCGCAGTACTCTGAAATACCCCCACAATACTCTGCAATACCCCCACAATACTCTGCAATACCCCGCAGTACTCTGCAATACCCCGCAATACTCCGCAATACTCTGCATTACCCCGCAGTACACTTCAATACCCCGCAGTACACTGCAATACCCTGCAATAAACCGCAGTACTCTGCAATACCCCGCAATACTCTGCAATACCCTGCAATACTCTGCAATACCCTGCAACACCCCGCAATACTCTCCAATACCCCGCAGTACTCTGCAATACCCCGCAATATCCCGCAGTACTCTGCAATACCCCGCAGTACACTGCAATACCCAGCAGTACTCTGCAATACCCCGAAATACTCTGCAATATCCCACAATACTCTGCAATACCCCGCAGTACTCTGCAATACCCCGCAGTACACAGCAATACCCCGCCATACTCTGCAATACCCCGCAGTACTGTGCAATACCCCGCAGTACTCTGAAATACCCCGCAGTACTCTGCAATACCCTGCAATACCCCGCCATACTCAGCCATACCCTGCAATACCCCACCATACCCAGCCATACCCAGCCATACCCAGCCATACCCAGCCATACCCTGCCATACCCAGCCATACTCAGCTATACCCAGCCATACCGAGCCATACTCAGCCATACCCAGCCATACCCTGCCATACCGAGCCATACTCAGCAATACCCAGCCATACCCAGCTATACCCAGCCATACCCTGCCATATCGAGCCATACTCAGCCATACCCAGCCATACCCTGCCATACCGAGCCATACTCAGCCATACCCAGCCATGCTCTGCCATGCTCAGCCATACTGTACTCGGCCTCTGTATGTGGCCAGGCTGTGGAAGTCTCACACATGTGGTATCGCCGTACTCAGGAGGAGTAGGAGAATCTATTTTGCGTTTTAACCACTTCCCGCCCGCCGGCTGTCATACGACATCCTTGACTTTGTGCGGGGATATCTGAATGATGGGTGCAGCTACAGGCATCATTCAGATATCAGCTTTTTCAGCCAGCGATTCCCTACACCAAAAGAATGATCATAGCAGCTGTTACACTGCTTGATCGTTCTTACGGGAGGCGAGAGGGACGACCCCCCTCACGCCGCCCTCCGGTGCTTCTACCGACTCGCGCGCTACGATTCGAAGCCAGGATCTTTTTTTTTTATTATTTATTTCAGGCTTCCCAGCCTAGAGGTGAGATGTGGGGTCTTATTGACCCCATATCTCACTGTAAAGAGGACCTGTGATGCCATATTCCTATTACAAGGGATGTTTACATCCCTTGTAATAGGAATAAAAGTGGCCAAAAAATTTTTTGGGGGGAAAAAAGCATCAAACTAAAATAAATAAAGTAAAATGAATAAAAAAAAAAAAAAAAAAATTTAAAGCGCCCCTGTCCCTGTGTGCTCGCATGCAGAAGCGAACGCATACCTAAGTCCCGTTCACATATGAAAACGGTGTTCAAACCACACATGTGAGGTATCGCTGCGATCGGTAGGATCCCCAGAAGCTATAATGGTGGATGGAGAGGAGGAGTTCGAGATCGAAACTATTTTGTATTACAGGAAAAGACAGGGGCAAAAACAGTACCTAATCAAATGGAGAGTAAAACTCCTGGGAGCATGAGACGAATCTCCATACCCAAAAACTTATACAGGCCTTCTCACCTGGAGAAAGTGGCTCAGATGGGCATCCGGAGTCTGCCCCTAAGGAGGGGGCAATGTCACAGAACCACCACAACAAGTGCTTGTTCCTGTGCGCCAGCTGACAATCTCCGTTTCTCTAACGCCAATGCGTTTGCGCGGAGTCTTAGACAGAGACGAGTGAGGTCTGGCTCAGGCATGCTCAATGGTGCACCCATACGAACGAATGTACTTTAGCGCGCACACACGCACACACGCATCAACGAATCCTGGCGCACGCCACCCTGTTTAAACAGAGAGTCTGCCTAGTGTCAGTGCTGGATTGTCTTCAGCTTGTCCCTGTGTTCCTGTTTGCTGCTTTGCCTGATTGGCCTTATTCCTGAAAACCCGGCTTCCTCTAACCATTCTCTTGGATCCTCCCTCCTCTATTTCCTATACTGACCCTGGCTTGGACTTATGACTACGGATCTGCCTTCTGATTGTGTACCCTGCTGGCAGTCTGTTGCCAACTTCTGCCTGTTCCTGACTCTGCAAGTGATCCTGATCTGGCTTCCGCTGACTGAGTCTGGTGATCAGTGGCTACATCTTCTCAACAGAGGTTCCTGTGTCCCCGAACTTCAGTATTCTGCCTGCAGGCACCTGCACCCTTCCGTTGCTCTAGAAGTTCCTGTCTCAAGCTCCAGGGGTGCTAGGACCGGGACCGTGCAAGAGGCCACCCTCGTCATTTTGGGCTCCGCTGTAAGGTACGTGACACTGTCCTCCCACTGCAGTGTCATAAAAGGGGGCATGTCTAAAATACAAATACTCCCTTCCAGCCCAGCCCTCCTAACTAGAAGGAAAAAATGTGTTTATGGGTATAATATTTACCCATAATCCCATGTTTTTCTCACCTAGTTAAGAGGGAGAATGAGAATTGGCTGCTGCTGAAAAGGTACAAGCTAAATCATACATTATTATGCTATAACATAATCATTTATTATTTATCTACTTTGAAATTACCGGTTGGAAGTTATAACTTCAAACTTCAGTCATTTGTCCGTTAAGCCACCTGCTTGAGTACAGCTTTTGAAAATATAGTAAATTACCTTAAAGCGGGGTTCCACCCAAATTTTGAACATTATCTCTATGCATTCTCTTCCTTTCCTAGATGCTGACATGCTGTGTAAAAAAATTTAAATCGCCGTAAATACCTTTTTTTTTCGAATCTTCTTAGCACTTCCTGGTTTTCCTCCCATGGGAGTAGGCGTGTTTCTAGCCTCTCCCAGACCTCCCACAGCCCCCTGGGAGCTAGTCTCAGGCTTCCCAGCATGCATTGTGCAACAGCGTCATCACAACATCTCGGTGAATGCTGGGAGCACAGCATTCACTGCATCCAGGAAATACATGCTTGTGGGCTTCAAATGCCCACAATGAAGATGGAAACCGCTTTCAGTGAATTTTGTAAGTTATTCTTTACAACGAAATCGGACACAGGCAGACTTATTACACAGAACATGTGAGTAGATAATCATGAGAAGAAAAGTTTGTGAATGAACTCCAAAAAAAAAAACGATAGATAGGTGGACCCCCGCTTTAAGAACAATATATAATAATTTATTGTATATTACTTATGATAGTTAACCCCTTGCCACCGAGGCCAATTCTGACACTTCTCTCCTACATGTAAAAATCATATTTTTTTTTGCTAGAAAATTAGGGATGGGCGAACGCTTCAGCCCGAGTCACCCCCAAAGCACCTTGACAAGGGCCTCATCCCCACAAACCTTGCCCGGTGGTTGTGGGGGTTTGCAGGCGGGGGGGGCTAATCGGAATCTGGAAGCCCCCTTTAACAAGGGGACCCCCAGATCCCAGCCCCCTATGTGAATTGGTAACGGGTACATTGTACCCCTACCATTTCACAAAAAAAGTGTCAAAAATAGCAAAAAAGACAGGAGACACTTTGAGATAAGTCCTTTAATAAAAGATAAAACATAAAAAATGTCCCGCCAGCTCACGCCGCCCGAAGAGCCGAAAAAAGAAAAAGAAAAAAAAATGCAACAACTCCGCCTCAAAGGGAGGCTCCCGTCAAGTGATGCTTCTTCTCGGTGACAGCTGTTATGTAGCTGAGGGTGGGGCCACTCGGTGACGTAAACGGGTGACTCCACCCTCCTCTTACGTCACGAGGTGTCAGTGGGGGTGCGGGGTCACCCATTTATGTCACCGAGTGGCCCCGCCCTCAGCTATATAACAGCTGTCATCGAGAAGAAGCGTTACTCGGTGGGAGCCTCCCATGGAGGCGGAGCTGTTACTTTTTTTTTTTTTTGGCTCATCGGCAGCATGATAGAAGATGAATGGACGTCACTGGACATTTTTATTTTTTTATTTTTTAATAAAGGACTTGTCCCAAAGTGTCTCCTGTCTTTTTTACTATTTTTGACACTTTTTTTGTGAAATGGTGGGGGTACAATGTACTCCATTACCAATTCACATAGGGGGGGCGGGATCTGGGGGTTCCCTTGTTAAAGGGGGCTTACAGATTTTGATAAGCCCCCCGCCCGCAGACCCCCACAACCACCGGGCAAGGGTTGTGGGGATGAGGCCCTTGTCAAGATACTTTGGGGGTGACTCCAAAGCACCCTCCCCATGTTGAGGGCATGTGGCCTGGTACAGTTCAGGAGGGGGGGCACTCTCTCATCTCGCCCTCTTTTGCTGTGGCCTGCCAGGTTGCGTGCTCGGATAAGGGGGGACCCCTACGCCATTTAAAAAAAAAATTTGGTGTAGGGTTCCCCTTAATTTCGATACCAGACCTGAAGGGCCTGGTATGGATTTTGGGGGGACCCCATGCAATTTTGTTTTTTTTTAATATTGGTTTGGGGTTCGACTTAATATTCATACCAGACCCAAAGGGCCTGGTAATGGACTGGGGGCTGGGGGGAACCCATGCCATTTTTTTCAATGAGTTTTATCTATATTGCCGAGACCCGACAATTCATTACAGCCGCGATCAGTTTTAACCACTTGCTTACTGGGCACCTAAACCCCCCTCCTGCCCAGACCAATTTTCAGCTTTTAGCGCTGTCACACTTTGAATGACAATTGCGCGGTCATACAGCACTGTACCCAAATAAAATTTTTATAATTTTTTCCCCACAAATAGAGCTTTCTTTTGGTGGTATTTGATCACCTCTGGGTTTTTTATACCTCTCGCAGCATGTAAAGCCTGTCCCGTCCCTACGCGTGACGTCACACCACACGTGACTTCATCAGGGGATTTTTTTTTCTGGTCTTTTTTTGTTGAAACACACTGTACTGTTATTACTGCACTGCGACTGTCGCATGTCAGGACGTTGCTGTCACAAGAAAGACTTTTTGTTTGTTTTGCTGAAACACACTGTACTGTGACTACTGCTACATGTCAGGACGTTACAGTCACACTACACCTACTAGCTTCATACTATAGCACTTGCAAATTTTTGGGATTTTCTAATATTGTTTTAAAAAATTGTCATTGCACTGTTGCACTATGTCACTTTAAGCGGTACATGCTAATATGTACTAAAAGTCACTCTAGATTGTTGCTGCACTGTTTTGACACTTTATCTATTAGTGACACTTTTACACGATTGTTATTTTCTTATGGATATATTGTGGGATATGTATTAATTGCCGTCACCACGGGCGATGAATATTTCACCGCCCAGAGCTATTGCTACATGCGTGGAGATTAATACACGTTAGTCGTTATCACTGTTATACTGTCACTATATCTTTGACCACATACATATCTGTGACCACACACACTCCCTATATTTGTCACACCACCTTTAAGTTTGTTTAGCCAATTTATCCAGGATTAGCGCGCACCATTTTTGTTTATTTTTACTTATCCACAGGGTTTGGGCTGTACCTGATTCGGTGCAGGCAGCTTTTCCTATCTGCGTTCTGTTCAGTGTACACCAGATAGCATGGGAATAATTACTGTATTTATTGGCGTATAACACTCACTTTTTCACCATGAAAATTGGGTGCAAATAGTGCGTGCGTGTTATACGCCAATACTTCAGTTTTAGCTGCCTCGGAGGGGACAGGGAGGGGGGCGGGACGAGCGCCATCAGATTACATACAGTGAGAATCTCCTGTTTACTTGGCGGCCTCTGTAATAGGAAGTCCCATCTCCTGGGCCACCATTGGACCACTGTTCTGTCTATCATAGGAGATTCTCACTGTATGTAATCTGTCGGCGCTCGTCCCGCCCCCTCCCTGTCCCCTTTGGGCTGCAGATGGGCATTGATCAGGCAGCACTGATGGCAATGGTGAGGCTGCATTGATGTGGACTGATGAGGCTACATTGATGGCACTTGTGAGGCTGCAGATGGGCATTGATCAGGCTGCATTGATGGCAATGGTGAGGCTGCAGATGGGCACTGACCCTTGTTTTACTTCAAAGTTCCTTATTTAAAATTTAAGTTTTTTTCCTGAAACTTACCTCTTAAAATGAATGTGCGTGTTATTCGCCTGTGCGTGTTATTCGCCTGTGCGTGTTATTCGCCTGTGCGTGTTATACGCCAATAAATACGGTACATATCATTTTAGTCATTCGGCTATAGCGTGGATCTGAAGGGATTACATTTTTGCCACTTTACAGGCATACTATAGACACCCCCCAGGTACGATATTTAAAGGAATATTTCGTTTTTATTGTTTCACTTTAAGCATTAAAAAAATCACCGCTCCCAAAAAAAAACGTCTGTTTTTAAAACTTTTTTTTGCATTGATCCATGTCCCCTGGGGCAGGACCCAGGTCCCCAAACACTTTTTATGACCATAACTTGCATATAAGCCTTTAAAATTCAGACTTTTTTGATTTTTCATTTTCATGCCCCATAGACTTTAACTGCCGGTTCACACAGGGGCAACACGACTTGCAGGCCGACTCACAGAGGCGACCTGCACACGACTTCAGCGGCGACTTGCAAAATGACTTCTGTATAGAAGTCAACGCAAGTCGCCTGAAGTCGCCCCCAAAAAAAGTACAGGAACCTTTTTCTAAGTCGTAGCGCCTTGCATCGCTCCTATTAGAACGGTTCCGTAGTACAGAACGGGACGCGACTTGTCAGGCGGCTAGGTCGCCTGACAAGTCGCCCCTGTGTGAACCGGGGCTCACGGTGTTCGTACAAATCTTTCGCCTGTTCGCATGTTCTGGTGCAAACCGAACCAGAGGGTGTTCGCTCATCCCTACTACTAACGCATCCACTGACTTTAACGGTGTTCGTGTGTTTGTCCAAATTTTTTTGTGTGTTCGCAAGTTCTGGTGCGAACCGAACCGGGGGGATGTTCGGCTCATCCTTATAGAAAATCACTCAGAACCCCCAAACATTTTATATATATATATATATTTTTTTTTTAGCAGGCACAATAAAATGGCAGTCGCTGCAACTCTTTATGTCACGCGGTATTTGCGCAGCAATTTTTCAAATGCGTTTTTTTGGGGAAAAAAACTGTTATGAATATAAAAAACCCCCCACTAAAGTTAGCCCGATTTTTTTTCTTTTCTTGTATAATGTGAAAGACGATGTTATGGCGAGTAAATAGATACCTAACATGTCACGATTTAAAATTGCACACACTTGTGGAATGGCGCCAAACTTTGGTACTTAAAAATCTCCATAGGCGACGCTTTAAATTTTTTTACAGGTTACATGTTTAGAGTTACAGAGGAGGTCTAGTGCTAGAATTATTGCTCTCACTCTAAGGATAGCGGCGTATGTAACCTGCGTGTATCTGGCTCTGATACTATCCAGTGCCTCACCAGCCGCTCACCTCACTTCACGTCCTTGTGTACAGTGTTGTATGACCCTGCAATTGTCATTCAAAGTGCGACTGCGTGAAAAGCTGAAAATTGGCCTGGGCAGCAAGGGGGTTTAAGTGCCCAGTAGACAAATGGTTAACTTTCACATTATAGAGGGTAGTCACACCCTGAAGGAGCAGATCAGCTTTAGTTTCCTAGGCTGCATATCTTGCTAGTTGATTTTGGAGTACCCCAAGGCTCACTTGAGTGACTGTGTATTACTGAGTGCCTGGCTGCTGAGTGCTTATCAGAGAATGGAACCTGCAAACAGTCAGCCCGGCCTGCGGAATATGAAGAAATAGTCATTCTGTGTACGTGATTAGTCTGTGAAGGGGGGAAGGGGAATTCAGTCTCCAGATAAATGATGATGGCTGTGAAAAGGGCTCAGCCGGTTATTGTAAAATTTCCTGTACAGGAAATGTAAAATGTTTTCATTTCCTTAAAAAAATAAATGTGCAATCATTACGCCTCCCTATACCATGGAGAGGCTGATCTAATCGGCACCCATAAACACCTCCAGCTCTCACGTAGAAGGGAAGAGTATTTGGAGTTGGGTGAGTATTTTGGTATTGGGGGTATTTTATCATTCATACAGTATATCTGCATAGTCTGGCTCATAGACTATGAACTAGACATAGACTAGAGATGGAACCATTTCCATAGAAATCCTGAAACTTATCTCACCCCAGGGCTTCTTAAAGATAACTGAGGACAAAGATCCTTTTGTTTTGTAGACCATTTCCCATAAAGCCTGGAACACACGGACTGAAAGGTGGTCAAAAACGTGTGTAAAGAGAGGCCCGTAGTACGCCCCAAAATCAATAAACGAAGGGCCGGCATGACAGGGGTTAATAGGGCTTGAGACTGGGAGTAATGATAAGAGGGGAGGGGAGTACATGGTTAGGTTTTTGTTAGGATGTTTCTAAATGATTTAGGAGATATGGGTGGAGCTCTGGGGGGGAAGTGAGCTGGAGAGGAAAGGGGGGTGGTTATTCAGTTGCAGGGGAAGAGCTGGAGAATCAGCTTCCCACCCTCCCTCCCTACAATTTTGGGGGAATTTGTCATAGTATGGCGGGGTGCAAGGTCCTTTTTAGGTCATATGGGCACTTAAAAGGTATGGTGTAGGGACCTGTCCGAGGTACGGCTCCCAGTTCCTGGGGCACATATGAGGTATGGCTCCCAGTTGGTAGGGACCCATATGAGGTATGGCTCCCAGTTGGTAGGGACCCATATGAGGTATGGCTCCCAGTTGGTAGGGACCTGTATGAGGTACGGCTCCCAGTTGGTAGGGACCCATCTGAGGTACGGCTCCCAGTTGGTATGGGACCCATATGAGGTACGGCTCCCAGATGGTAGGGACCCATCTGAGGTACAGCTCCCAGTTGGTATGGGACCTGTATGAGGTACAGCTCCCAGTTGGTAGGGACCCATATGAGGTATGGCTCCCAGTTGGTAGGGACCCATATGAGGTATGGCTCCCAGTTGGTAGGGACCTGTATGAGGTACGGCTCCCAGTTGGTAGGGACCCATCTGAGGTACGGCTCCCAGTTGGTATGGGACCCATATGAGGTACGGCTCCCAGATGGTAGGGACCCATCTGAGGTACGGCTCCCAGTTGGTATGGGACCTGTATGAGGTACAGCTCCCAGTTGGTAGGGACCCATCTGAGGTACGGCTCCCAGTTGGTATGGGTACCTGCTTGTTCCATGACTGGAGGCCTGATAAGACTAGCAGGTACAGTTATGACTTTGGGCTACATTATCTTTAATAAAGATATATGTTATGTTTTGTAAGGTTATTGACATGTTAATTATTGGTATTTATATTTGGTTAATAAAACGGCTGCTATGGCCAATTTACTCCAGTTATGTGTGGAGTGGTCATTAGAATGAGTGGGGGGTGGGGTTATTGGTATAGCGGGTAACAAGCCATGGTTAATACCATAGTCAAGCTCCTCGTCCAACAGAAGCTGATCTCACGACTGGCTTCTGTCGAAGGGGCATGCTGGTAAAACATTTTTTTTTCATTTAGCCCATGGAAAAACTCATAGTGTGTACCAGGCACATGAGACTGTATCACCACAGCATACTGAAGCAGAGTTTCTCTGGCCAAATCGGGGGCCATAGCACCTGCTTGGTAAATAATCCAAAGGGGATGTAGAGATAGTTTGGGAAGTTCATAATTCAAAATAAATTAGGTTGATTCTGGCTTGTAGGTCAAATCTACAACTCGGTTGCATACAACTGTAGAGGTACATGAAGAGTGGTCTGGTCCTGTATGGCCCTGTATGGTGCTGGCTGGAGGGGGATCCTGGGGGGTGTCATCTACCTTTTGTGTTGGGTAGTCATCTAGCTGTGACATTAATGGGGAGGTGCAAAGACTGGATTTGCTAAAACATGTTATAATTGAATCAATTTAGCTATAATAATTGTTTAATTTTAATTCCAGGACATCGCCTGATTGGTTGGTCTCATACCGTGAATTATGGCATCCAATGTTCCTGGAGGTGAGAACTACCATGCCGAACAGGTTGTTGGTTTGACTTTTGTTGTGGAATTTATTTATATAAATATAATGTAGAGCAGAAGGGTGACAGATACCTATGCCATCCAGGCAGACCCTGATACCCTGACCCTAATCTTGGAGCCAGTAGATATCCTGAGAAGTAAGGTTTGTTTTCTACTAGGGTAATAGAAGGAATAGGTATTGGGAATGCATATTAAAGTTTAACTCAAACCATTTTTTACTTTGGGTAGAATGGAGGAGATTTCAAATTCCTGGCAGTTTTTCAGTTTTTTTGTGGGGAAAGGGGGTTTTGTCCCTTCCTGTCTCTTTAATATCCTGCAAAGGAATGGGGGTGTGGTTGTTGTCACAGGGACTGGATATGAATAGGGATAAACTCCACAGACCGAACTCTGCTTGTTCAGGTGTTTATCCGAATGCAGACTTTCAGCCGATGTAAGGGAGAACTCTGGGGACTCTAACATAAGGGATGCTCTGGGAACCCTGATTAAAGGGGGAACACTGAGAACTCTGATGTACGGAGAGGACTCTGATGTAAGGGGCAACACTGTGGCCTCTGGTGTAAAAGGGAACTCTGATGTAAGGGGTGCTCTGAGAACCCTGATTTGCCTTAGTGTACCCACTCAGAGGCAGGATATAGGTACTCAGGTACTCTGATGGGCTGGATATAGGTACTCAGGTACTCTGATGGGCTGGAGACAGGTACTCAGGTACTCTGATGGGCTGGATATAGGTACTCAGGTACTCTGATGGGCTGGATATAGGTACTCAGGTACTCTGATGGGCTGCAGATAGGTACTCGGGTACTCTTATGGGCTGCAGACAGGTACTCAGGTACTCTGATGGGCTGGATATAGGTACTTAGGTACTCTGATGGGCTGCAGATAGGTACTCAGGTACTCTGATGGGCTAGATATAGGTACTCAGGTACTCTGATGGTCTGCAGATAGGTATTCGGGTACTCTCATGGGCTGCAGATAGGTACTTGGGTACTCTGATGGGCTTACAGATAGGTACTCTTTATTACTGGGGCAACCTGGGGACTGTGCTTTACACTGTATTTGGTAACTCATTGTTACCGCAATCTCCTCCTCACACTGGATCGGTATGTGAGGAGGAGAACCCGGTAACAGCGAGTTACAGAGCCGGTCACGTGGTAAAGAAACATTTTCATTGACTCTTTACCTTGATCAGGGATGGGCTGTGTCTGAGGGACATGCCTCATCCCCATTCGCCGCGCTGCGCTCCCCTAGTAAGTAAGAGTAGTCTTATACATGGAGGGGTATCTGGGTGCCCCGTTTTTGTTAATGGGGGCTTCCAGATTCCAATAAGCCTCCTGCCCTCAGGCAAGGTATGACCCCTTGTTAGGGGCATGTGGCCTGGTATGGTTTAGGGAGGGGCTCTTTTCAGGGGACCCCACCCTTTTTTTCTTGATTTTTTTGTGGAGGTTCCACCTTAAAGTGGAACTAAACTCTGAGATACAGTACCTACATTTGTTTCAATGGTCTGATGTGCTTCAGTGGCATCCTCTACCCAGCTTCTTCCGGCTGGCAGGCTGTGGCCATCTTCATTGGCTGGCACAGAATGACCTCATCTTTTTCTCCAGTACATTTCAGCCATTTCTCTCTCATTATTATTGTCCAAATGCTGGCCAATTTTACACAGCTATATCACTTGCAGTCTTTTGGTTCTCAATGTGAGATTAAAACAAATTGTCCAGCTGCAGGACAGTATTGCCTCTGTGAGAACAGCAACATCATCAGTGAACTTCTAGTCCATTTCTATGTGCCAAAGTGGATCCATTACCATTTAATGGAAAAGCTTCTGTTACTACTAAAACTTCTCATAAAAGGCTATTTTATCAAACAGAAATAATCAGATTGGGGTCCTGCTGATGTATGTTTATGAATCTAATTGTAAAAGATAAAGAAAATTCCACAACAAAATATGCACAGCCAGTGTATGCTGTCACTGAGACTCAGTGGCCTGGTATAGGCCCAATCCCTGGCATAGCAGCCCGGGCAATACAACACACGTCTACCCAGACAGCCATCCAGGTGGCACAGGACACCAATCACCTGACTCCACTCAAATATATAGGTTCTCCCAGCAGGCCAAGGGATTTAGGAAAACCCCTGCCCATTGGCTGGGATACACCATATACCCATAATCTGACCTTTCATTGCCCTTCTTATATCTAATGCCACCAGGCACACGGCCACCTAGCGGCAAAAGAGAGAAGTGCGGCAATTACAGACTTATGCCGCGTACAAACAAGCGGAATGTCCGTCAGAAAAAGTCCGATGGGAGCTTTTCATCGTATATTCCGACCGTGTGTATGCCCCATCAGACTTTTTCCGTTGAAAATTCAGACGGACTTAGATAGAGAACATGTTCTAAATTTTTCCGACGGAACTAATTCCTATCAGGAAAACCGCTCGTCTGTATGCTGTTCCGACGTACCAAAAAGGACGCATGCTTTGAAGCAAGTACGAGACGGAAGCTATTGGCTACTGGCTATTGAACTTCCTTTTTCTAGTCCCGTCGTACGTGTTGTACGTCACCGCCTTCTGGACGGTCGGACTTTGGTGTGACCGTGTGTATGCAAGACAGCTTGAGCGGAATTCCGTCAGAACTCCGTTGGAAAAACCTTCAGAGTTTATTCCGACGGCAAAACCGGTTGTGTGTACAGGGCATTAGAGTGAAATCAATTGTTCCCTAACAATAGGCCAAGGTAGCTATACCTGGCAGGTAAATTTAGGAGCAACCCTGCCTAAACACCAGGGTGCTACATGTATTTCCAATGTTGTACTCAAAGTCACTAGAAAAGACCCTGCCCCACTGCACAATATTGTTTGTTTTTTTTGCATTGACACAATAGTTACTTATTAGCCCTAAAAATGGACAGAACTTCAAGATTTGCCTCCCATAGATGTCAGTCAGCTAAGTTCATGCATCGACTTTCAATCAGGATTCCCTGAACCCTTGGTGAATTGAACCCAACCAGATTTGCTAACCTCTTATAATGAATAAATGCAGAACACATATTCCCATATATGACGTTTTGATCTATTATATATGAACTAGAAGCCACGTGATCATGTGATTTAAATTATTGTTCTGAAGGTGAGGAGCCCTTTGTGGATCAGTACCGGGCAGAGCTCATCCAGAGGATCACTATGGTACATCCAGTGTTGGACAATCTACTACAAGAAGGTCTTCTGACTCAGGAACATTATGACACTGTGAAGGCTAAAAAGACAACCCAGGAGAAGATGAGGGGTCTGTATCAATTCAGTAGAGGATGGAGCATGCCTGACAAGGACATCTTCTACCAAGCTCTCAAAGCCAGCAATCCCGGAGTCATAGAACGCCTGGAAGGAACATCATTAACAGGTAATGTTACTCAAAGATGTTTTGCTTGTATCTTGTTCAGCTACTTTGTGGTAAAACAAGGAAATCCAAAGCCCTGTAGTATATCAATTGCTTTTAGTAAATAAGAATGTTGCATATACAAACTACTTACAAATGTAGGGAAACCATGCAAGACATACAGAATGAAACAAATATGCACCCACCACATGCACACGCTTTCTAACCTTCTTAGCAATGAGTATTGACAATGGTCTGTATCAGGGCTTTTTTTCAGCGGGAACGCGGGGGAACGCAGTTCCGGAACCTTCACCACTGAATGTATGTAATGGCAAGGAGTGCTGGGTTGTGCTACAGTGTCTATTGATGCTGGCTGCTGATGGATCTATTGTTGCTGGAGGGGATCTATTTCTGCAGAAGGGTTGATTGCTGCTGGGGAGGTCTATTGTTGTGGGTGGGGGGATCTATTGTTGCTGGGGTGGGTCTTATGTTGCTGGGGGGTCAGTTGTCGCTGGGAGAGATCTACTTTTGAGGGAGCAGTCTGTTATAGCTGGCTGCTAGAGGGTCTATTGTTGCTGGGTGGTATTTTGTTGTAGGTGGTCCATTGTTGCAGGGGGGGATCTATTGTTGCTGGTGGGTCTTTTGTTGTTGGCTGTGGGGGGTCTATTTTACTGCTTTTCTTATTATCAATAACAAATTCCATACAAATTATACTTGGTTCTGTATTCTCTAAAAGGGGCAGTGCTGGGAGGTGGGTAGGGGGTGGAACCAATGACTGGTGCTCAGAGGTAGGAAGGGGCAAAGACAATGGGTAACTCCCAAAAGGGGGAGTTCCCGCACCTATTCTCTGAGAAAAAAAGCCCTGGTCTGTATGCTATGAGATACACTAAAAAGTCACTTTGCTTAGATTATAATTGGTTCACAATCTCTGTAACAAATGGGCTCCTCAAACAATTGTAAGAAACTGGGTTCTCTCACAGTGTAGATTCGGTGTCATCCCCAGGTAGAGTCCCTTCTTTGGTCTCGTAGAGTCCCCCTCTCAGCTTGGGCTGCTGGCCTTATATTTAGAAAGTTTGGATAGCCATTCCCTCATGGGTATACAGTGCCACCAATAAGTTTTCATACCCCTTAAAATTTTCCATGTTTTGTCATGTTACAACCAAATGTATTTTATTGGAATTTTACATGATAGACCAACACAAAATTGTGCATAATTGTGAAGTGGAAGGAAAATTATAAATGGTTTTCAATTTTTTTACAAATAAATAGGTGAAAGGTGTGGTGTGCATTTGTATTCAACCCTTTACTCTGATACCCCAAATGTGAGAAGGAGGGGGGTGGAAAAGTGGTCCAGGGTGACGTGACAGCGTGAGAAGAACTAGAGCGTGGCCTGATAAAACAGTGTCTCTGATGATAACTGAAGCGGGAACAAAAATGTGGTCTATCCTGGCATAGGCTGGTGGGACTCCGGTCTGAGCTGTGGGGCCTGGATCAGAGATCTCCTCTTCCTCCTCTGCATCCATGCCATGTGGAGCTGCCCTCGGATGTCTTCGGCTTGGTGCCCAGCTGGTGAGAGAGATCTCGCCTCGCCATTTCCCGGGACATTAATGTGCTCCCTGGGGTCTCCGGAGTCGCCCCTGGATCGTGTTGTAGGGGGCTGAGCTGTTTATCGGTCGCGGTTTTTGACCTGGGATTTCCCCTCAAAGGGCCTGGTATGGATTTGGGGGGAACCCTATGCCATTTTTTTTTCTTAATTTTGGTGTGGGATTCCTCTTCAAGATCCTCAGAGCTCAAGTAGCATGCCAAAGTCGAATCAGTTAAAATGATGATCTGACTTTGATCTGACTTCAATGATATTCAATGGGCTAAAGTAGGACCAAAGTCGGACCAAAGTAGTGCAGGAATCTTTTTCAGAGTCGGTCCGACTTGTGTCAGAACAGTTAAGATGGCTCTCATAGGGAACCATTGATTTATACACGTCATGTGACATGTGCTCCCAAAGACGGAACGTATGTCGTACCGGTGTGAACCCGGCCTTATTGCCTGCGGCCGCCTGGGGCTGATTGGCTCTACTGCAGTCATGTGGAGCTGCCCTGCAGACAGTGAAAAAAAAGTCACGTGTTGCAGCTTAAGAAGGAAGGGAATAGCTTCATTATAAGGAAATAAAAAAGAAAGCACAGTGCAAGTGGCAACAAAGCAGCCTAAGGATTGACTGCTATAACATTGCCACTAACAGAAGGGAGGTGCTAAACATGGGGCTATTCAGAGCCATCTTCTGTATGATGTAACCATCCAAGCACCAAGGCCTGCCTGCCTACCACACAGGAGCACAGATCGTGATTTGAGACTCTTACACTCCATCCCCTTAATACAAGTCCATGACAACACCTTATATGACAGGGTCACCTGGCTTGTACTTTGTTGAGGGGGCCCTTACTCACCACTAGGGATGAGCCGAACACCCCCCTGTTCGGTTCAGACCAGAACATGCGAACAGGAAAAAAGTTCGCTCGAACACGCAAACACCGTTAAAGTCTATGGGACACGAACATTAATAATCAAAAGTGCTAATTTTAAAGGCTTATATGCAAGTTATTGTCATAAAAAGTGTTTGAGGACCTGAGTTTTAAAAACGGACGTTTTTTCAGGAGCAGTGATTTTAATAATGCTTAAAGTCAAACAATAAAAGTGTAATATCCCTTTAAATTTTGTACCTGGGAGGTGTCTATAGTATGCCTGTAAAGGGGTGCATGTTTCGCGTGTTTAGAACAGTCTGACAGCAAAATGACATTTCGAAGGAAAAATTACATTTAAAACTACTCGCGGCTATTGCATTGCCGACAATACATATAGAAGTTCATTGATAAAAACGGCATGGGAATTCAACACAGGGAAACCCGAACCAAAATTTAAAAAAAAAAAAGATGTGGGAGTCCCCCTAAATTCCATACCAGGCCCTTCAGGTCTGGTATGGATATTAAGGGGAACCCCGGCCAAAATTTAAAAAAAAAATGACGTGGGGTTCCCCCTAAATTCCATAACAGACCCTGGTCTGTTATGGATTTTAAGGGGAACCCCGCGCCAAAAAAAAAAAAACGGCGTGGGGTCCCCCCAAAAATCCATACCAGACCCTTATCTGAGCACGCAACCTGGCAGGCCGCAGGAAAAGAGGGGGGACAAGAGTGCGCCCCCCCTCCTGAACCGTACCAGGCCACATGCCCTCAACATTGGGAGGGTGCTTTGGGTTTGCCGGCATGGAGGGAGGCTCCCGCTGTGTGACGGAGTCTCCTCGTCTGACAGTTCTTAAATAACGGGGGGGGTGGGGTGACTTGACGGGACTTCCCTGTGACGTCACGGGGAATGCCACAGGGAAGTCCCATCATGTCCCGTGCGACAGAGGGGGCGGGGTCACCGGGTGGCCCCGCCCCCTATTAAGAACCGTCAGATGAGGAGACGCCGTCACACAGCGGGAGCCTCCCTCCATGCCAGCATGGATGCGGAGCGGCCCGGAGAAGAAAATGAAGAAGAGAAGAAGAGAAGAAGGAAGAAGAAGAGGATGAAGAAGAAGATGAAGAGAAGAGCGGGAGCCTCCCTCCATGCCATGGGTGCGGAGCGGCCCGAGGAGAAAAAGATAGAAGACGCCGCGGAGGAGATGCTGGACGAGAACGCCAGAGGAAGAACCATAAGAGCCAGAAGAACCAGAAGAAGATGAAGGAAGATAGAAGAAGAAGCATTTAAATAAAGGAATTGTCAAAAACTGTCTCTTGTCATTTTTAACATTTTTGACAGTTTTTTAGTGAAATGGTAGGGGTAAGTACCCCCTTACCATTTCACACAGGGGGGGGCCGGGATCTGGGGGATCCCTTGTTAAAGGGGGCTTCCAGATTCCGATAAGCCCCCCGCCCACAGACCCCCACAACCACCGGCCAGGGTTGTGGGGATGAGGCCCTTGTCCTCATCAACATGGGGACAAGGTGTTTTGGGGGGCTACCCCAAAGCACCCTCCCAATGTTGAGGGCATGTGGCCTGGTACGGTTCAGGAGGGATAGCATAGAAACCAATCAGCTTCCAGGTTTTTTTTTGTCAAAGCTTAAAATGGTTCTTAAGCCATTATAGTATATTCATACCTTCCCCTCTGTTAAATAATATGTGTTCCAGTGTCTGTGTTATATAAAAAAGATGACGATTTGTACCTTGTACCTAATATCAGACTGTCTCCTGGTGCTCACATGACTCCTTGGCTTTCTCCTCTCCCAGGCAGACAGCTACAGTGGGAGAGGCTGAAAACTCCCACTAATGTCAGCTGGGGAGAAGGGAAGGAGAGAAAGCCGAGTGGTCACGTGAGTGCCGGGAGACGCTCTGATAGAAGGTATTAATCAGCATCCTTTTTATATAACACAGACAATGGGGCACATATAATTATTTAACAGAGGGGATGGCATGAATATGCTATAGTTTTTATTGCAGCAGGAGGGGATCAGAGCAACACTGCAACGAGCTGACAGGCAGGAAGGGAAGGGGAAGAGGATGGGGGAAAGCAGAGAGGAGAGCTGCGGATGACGAAGGCACCTAAACTGACCACAGTGTCAGGGCTCAGTAGCCATGATAAACCTTGGTCAGTTTACAGGGGAAAGGGCAGAACCAGGCAGGATCAGACAGATATTTTAGGTGATACAGAGGGGCAAAGGACACAGCACAAGCGCTGTGCTGTTATTCATGCTTCAAGGGAACAGGATCCATTTTTTTTTCTTTTAGGATAACAAATGCTTTAATTGAACAAGCTGAAGTTAGAAGCTGATTGCCTACGATGCACAGCTACACTAGATTTTGCCCTCTCCAGTTTTAGTAAATCACCCCAACAGGGTCACAAATACACTGTAAGCCTGTCACAGAGACTTTAAGTGAGAACAATCCAGATTTCCATCTAACTGCATCACTAATTTGCTTTACTAACCACTTGCGTACTGGACACTTTCACCCCTCTTCTGCCCAGGCCAATTTTCAGCTTTCAGCACTGTCACACTTTGAATAACAATTGAGCGGTCATGTAACACTGTACCCATATGACTTTTATATTTTGCTAAACAAAAAAGGACCAAAAACATTTTCTTAGTTTGTTACAAAATTTTGCAAATAGGTAATTTTTCTCCTTCACTGATGTGCGCTGATGGGGTTGCACTGATGTGCACTGAGTGTCAGGATCACTTAGTGATCCTGTTTCTCATTCCAGAACCCGGGGTTTTGGCAATGGCACTGTCCTTGTCTGTCTGTCCACCTTCAGGCTTAATGTGATCAGTCTCTGGGTGGAAACCAAGCCTGTGATAAGCCAGCTAAAACCTCATGAGTGTTACTCTGTGATCTGAGCCTTGTGTCCTGTGAATCCACCTGAATATATATATATTGTTCTTTTCCAGCCAAACAGAAGAAGAACAGATTTTCAGGTTAGTAGGACATCCACTTTTGATATCAATTCTCTTCCGTTCTTTGGCTGAACATTTAGTTCTGTTTTAGTCTGAATTAGTGCCATCTTTAATGTGGGACAAAGGGTGCAGCTGCCCAAGGCCCTGTCAATGTTGTGGGGCCCAAAGCAGCTGCCCCTTGAGCCCCTTGCCATGGGGAGTCCTGGACTGGTGGCAGCAAGAGTAGGGAGAAGGCAAGCAGTGAGGGAAGCTAAGACCAAGAGCCCGGGGGGAGAAGACTTCTATGAGCTCCGGAGAGGTGAGGAGCAGCAGGCGCAGCATCCCAGAGCCTCCCAGAGCCTCCCAGAGCCTGAATTGCTCCAACCACCTCTCCACTCCCAGCTCCGACAGTGGCCCAGAGGACAGGCTGATCGGGGCCCCCGAGGATGGGCGGGAGGCGCAGGAAGCCAGGGACCACTAAATGGGACAGTCCGTGGTCTATTGCATCAAACTGGATCTGCTGGAGAGAGCACCCCCATCCTCACCCCCCTGCCCACTGCTTCCCATCATGAATGTCTGATGGAAGGTACTGGGCATCATACACACCTACCCAGGGACTGGGATGGGGGCACAGGAGGGACTGCAGACAGGGCTAGGGGTCTCTCTCACCCCTTCTCTCTCTCTCCCTCTCTCTCACCACCCATATTCTCCTCCTTGCACACCCCCTCTCTCAGCCCCCTCTCTCTCTCTTTCACCTACCCTCTCTCTCTTTCACCCACCCACCATTTTTCTCTCACCCCCTCGCTCTCACACCTCTATCTCTCTCTCTATCACCCCTCTCTCCCACCCCCTCTTTCACCCCCTCTCTCTCTTTCACCTACCCACTGTCTCTCTCACACACCCCTATCTCTCCCCTCTCTCATGCAGGCAGGGGGGGCTGAGTGGGCACTAACCAGCAAGTGACAGCAAACGAGTGTCACTGATCCCATCTCCACCCAACACTGACACTGATTCCATCTCACACCAGCACTGACACTCATCCCATTCTCACCAGCACTGTCATCACTCATCCCATCAGCCCACCACTGCCACTGATCCCATCAACCCCCAGCACTGCCACTGATCCCACCCCCCCCCAGCACTGCCACTCATCCCACTTCCCAGCACTGCCACTGATACCATTCCACCTCCCACCACCACCACCAATCACCCCCTAGCCCCAGCAACCAATGGGTGAACGGTAATGATGTGCAGTAACCTCCAGCAACCAATCAGCAAGCAGAAATGATGTGCTGTAACCTCTAGCAACTAATCAGTGAGTGGTAATGTTACCTTTGGCAACCAATCACAATCGCTGCCTGATCTGCTGCACTAAACAGATTTTGAGTTTAGCTTCTATTTATTGTATTGTTTAAAGCAGGTGAGAGAGAAAGCAAAAATTGCATGCGGGTGGGGGTCAAGAATATGTTTGCCCAATCAATATTAAAGATGGCCTGGGTCTGCATGGGTCTGCATGATGTCTCCATAGTTTGGATGCTTTCACAATTATCCTGTATTTCATGGAATATCTTCTTTTTTGGTTACATTCTTTGGGTTTATGGTTAGAATAAAATATTTCCAACTGTGCCTTATAAATACTATTTCATGTGTGTGTGAGGAATAAAATATTCTCCTTTCTCTCATAAAGACTTCAAAAAAGAACACAGACAGTCCACGAAAGTGACATTCCAGAGGATACCAGAATATAATTCCCGCATGGGGGAGGCTGTTAATCTACAGAAAATTTTCACCAAATTATTAATGAGAAAGGGACCCCAGAATAAAGAGGAAAAAGTACAAGAAATACAGAGTTCTGGCAGAAGACATCTACAGATGATGGAGAAAAGATCCCCAACCACAATGCAGGCCCTCTTTGATCCTGATGAAGATGGCTTCATCCCTAATATTGTGGTGTTAGAAGGACCTGCTGGGATTGGAAAAACAATGACCTCCAAGAAGATCATGCTGGACTGGGCCTCTGGGGATCTCTACCAAGACGAGTTTGACTTTGTGTTTTATTTGAGCTGTAGAGAAATCAACACCATCCCTGGAAACGTAAGCCTTGTGGGCCTTTTATCCAGAGCCTGCAGACTGAGTTCAGATGACCTGGTGTCTATTCTGAAGGATCTTGGAAGTCAGAGAAAACTTCTCACCATACTTGATGGGTTTGATGAACTGAGGTGGACTCTGGAGGAGGAATCTATGGTTTGTCTTGACATTTCTATGGAAACTCACAAAGAAATAATTCTCCAAAGATTGCTCAGGAAACAGGTTCTCCCACAATCTTCTCTGATCATCACCACAAGGTCACTGGCCGTGGAGAAACTTAACACATTCATCAATGATTCTCGCAATGTGGAAATCCAGGGATTTACAACCGAAGATCGAGAGGAATATGTCCAAAAATTCTTTGGAAATAAAGAAGATGCAGACAAGGTTCTCAGTATAATAAAAGACAATGATGTTCTGTACACTATGTGTGCGATCCCCATCACATGCTGGATTGTCTGCACTGTAATGAAACAAGAAATAAGAAAAGATGTGGCTTTAATTTGGTGTAATACGATGACTTCAATTTACCTTCTCTACCTGGAAGTTTTACTAACCCATCACAGCAAGAAGGAGCAGTCTGTACGCAGAAAACAAACCTGTCTGAAGAAGCTGTGTGCTCTGGCTAATCGGGGAGTTCTGAACCAACAAATCTTATTTGAGAAGAAAGATCTAGAAAGACACGGACTTACTCTGTCTGAGGTGGAGTCTGTATTTCTGAATGAGAACATCTTTCACTGGGACGTTCGCAGCCAGACCTGCTACAGCTTCATCCACCTGAGTGTACAGGAGTTCCTTGCTGCTCTCTATTATGGGCTGGATGATTGGTTTGGATTTCTGAAAGGTATTTTTCTCCCGGAGATCTGTAAAGGGAAATCAATATCAGACTTCAGTTTATATTACCCACATCTAGCATTAGCTGTACAATTCCTGTTTGGTTTCCTAAATGAAAAGCCAGTGAAGACATTCTCAGAGAGCACAGGAATAAACATCTCACTCCGAGCCAAACCTGCAATGAAAAAATGGGCCATAAAGGACATTGATCAGACTTTCCGTACTCGGACCATCTCCTGTCTGTATGAGACTCAGGATGAGGACTTCATTAGGAGCGTCATGTCTGGTTGTTCAAGTTTGGAGCTGCGTGGCTCACGTACTGATCTCTCATGGATGAAATGTAAATATTCCAAGCATCTGAGCTATTGCTTGAAGACTTTGAATCGAGAAAGTTTTCAGTATTTATATTTTAGATGGCTAACTGTGGATTCAGAGTGCCAAAAAAATCTATCTCCATTACTACACAGGTGTCAGAAGGTCAGGTAAGTGAGTGTGAGGATATCCTAACTGAATGCAGAGAATGGGCAGGAACCTGCATACAGTATAATGGTGATTATCAGACATGTTCTCCATCTACCACATTTTTTTGAAGTACTGGGAGCTCATGCTTTCCTCAGCCCTAAATGGTGGTTCCTCACATATCTCCTTATACAGAACTTCTGGTAAAAATCACATTATTCACATTGTATTAACTCTTTCACTGCCAGGAGGTGACAGCAGAGGAGGGACTATATTTCAATTTGTGGGGCACGGGCAGACATTGTGCTGTCCCTGTTATATTTCTGGCTGAGGCCCCACTAATTATGCATACCTCCCAACCGTCCCAGTTTCTGTGGGACAGTCCCTCAAATAGAACATTTTCCCGGCATCCCACATACGCATGGGTGGCAGCTGCAAGTCGAGTACAGTGACTGTATACTGGACCTGCATCCACTCTGTTAATCAGAATGGAGGACGCTCCCTTTTTTGAGTGAACTGCCCCAGGTATACAAAACATTACTGTCCGGGAAGCCTCCAATCAGGGATAGCTTGCTGCAGCCAATCAGCTCTTCTTGCTGGACTTGGTGTCCTTTTTGTTTACTGCAGCAGAAACTGCAGCTGAACAGGTCGGCACTCAATGTTAGCTATGTGAGCAGACTGTGTGATTTAAAGCCTTCTTAAGAATGTGAGAATGCCCAATGCGCCTGCATCAGCTTTGCCAGGCTGAGCAATAACTGATGGAGTGTCTCAACAACTCAGATTTCCTTTAATTGCTGGGAGGATGTCAATAGACGTCCTCTTGCGCATGAGCTGCCTGCGCCCCCTCCGGTTGATCACAGATCGGAGTAAGGGGCCGATCCCAGGGGGGGGGGGGATTCATTATTAGATTGGATTCATTATTAGAAGGCATGCTTCAGGTGATTTAAAGGCATCATAGATGTACCTTAAGACCTCGGTCACACCAGTACGACTTCAGGCACGACGGGCAATTTACAAATCGTACCTAGAGTAGCATCTAATGTGTTTCTATGGCAGTGTCCTAAAGTGGTTGTAAACTCGGAAAAAAAAAAAACAAACCTGCAAGACAAAAGCATAATGAGCTAGTGTGCATATTATGAATCACTTACCTTACATCGAAGTCCCCGCAGCGGTCCTCATACCCCCCTCCAGCCGGCGACATCTCTCTCGGGGGTTACTTGCAGGTATCGCGGCTCCTGCGCTGTGATTGGCCGGAGCCACGATGATGGGACGCACGCGGGAGCTGCCAGTAACGGCGCGCTCACTGAAGCAATGGCACATATGTGCCGTTGCTTCAGTTTGCCCCAGTGCGCATGTGCCAATGACATCGGCACATGCAGGGGGCAGGGGGATATCTCCTAAACCGTGCAGGTTTAGGAGATAACCTGGGTAGCTACAGGCAAGCCTTATTATAGGCTTACCTGTAGCATGAAAGGGTCTGTAAGGGTTTACAACCGTTTAATAGATACAATTTCAAGCAGTGTGATTTGAGAAGTAGTTCATGTATTACTTTTTCAGGACTTCAGCACAATTTCACTGCCATAGACTATAGTGTAAATTGTACTGCACATTGTGCCTGTGTCCTTATCAGCACTACTTGAGCCTGAACAAAGTGAAAGAATAACGCTTTGCTAGTTAAATTGTGAAGTGGAAGGAAAATGATAAATGGTTTTCAAAACGTTTTACAAATAAATATGTGAAAAGTGTGTGTGTGTGTGTGTGTGTGGGGGGGGGGGGGAGGAATTGTATTCAGCCCCCTTTACTCTGATACCCCTAACTAAAATCTAGTGTAACCAATTGCCTTCAGAAGTCACCTAAATAGTAAATAGAGTCCACCTGTGTGTCATTTAATCTCAGTATGAATACAGCTGTTCTGTGAAGTTCTCAGAGGTTTGTTAGAGAACCTTAGGGAACAAACAGCATCATGAAGGCCAAGGAACACACCAGATAAGTCAGGGATAATGTTGTGGAGAAGTATAAAGCAGGGTTAGGTTATAAAAAAATATCCCAAGCTTTGAACAGCTCACGGAGCTCTGTTCAATCCATCATTGGAAAATAGAAAGAGTATGGCACAACTGGAAACCTACCAAGACATGGCCGTCCACCTAAACTGACCGGCTGGGCAAGGAGAGCATTCATCAGAGAAGAGCCAAGAAACCCATGGTAACTCTGGAGGAGCTGCAGAGATCCACAGCTCAGGTGGGAGAATCTGTCCACAGGACAACTATTAGTCGTGTTCTCCACAAATCTGCCCTTTATAGAAGAGTGACAAGAAGAAAGACATTGGTGAAAGAAAGTCATAAGAAGTCCTGTTTGTAGTTTGTGAGAAGTCATGTGGGGGACACAACAAACATATGGAAAGAGGTGCTCTGGTCAGATGAGACCAAAACTGAACTTTTTGGCCTTAAAGCAAAATGCTATGCGTAGCGGAAAACTAACACTGCACATCACCCTTCCCACACCATCCCTACCGTAAAACATGGTGGTGGCCAACGCTGTATCCTGGCCTAGGCCAACAAGGCCCAGGCTTAGGGCAGCACTTTGCAGGGGGACAGCATGGAAAGATTCCCAGCTGGCTTGCTCTACACTGTTATGCCCTGTACACACGGTTGGATTTTCCGACGGAAAAAGTGCGATCAGATTGTGTTGTCGGAAATTCCGATCGTGTGTAGGCTCCATCGGACTTTTTCCATCGGAATTTCTGACACACAAAGTTTGAGAGCAGGATATAAAATTTTCCGACAACAAAATCCGATCGGTTAAATTTTGATCGTGTGTAGACAAATCCAATGCACAAAGTGCCACGCATGACCAGAATAAATTAAGAGAGGAAAGCTATTGGCTACTGCCATGTTTATAGTCCCAACGTACGTGTTTTACGTCACCACGTTCAGAACGATTGGATTTTCCGACAACTTTGTGCGACCATGTGTATGCAAGACAAGTTTGAGCCAACATTTGTCTGAAAAAATCCATGGATTTTGTTGTCGGAATGTGTCCGATCGATGTCCGATCGTGTGTACAGGGCATTAGAATTTGTGAAAGACCTGAGACAAGGGCGGAGGTTCACCTTCCAGCAGGACAACGACCCTAAACATACAGCCAGAGCTACAATGGAATGGTTTAGATCAAAGCATATCCATGTGTTAGAATGACCCAGTCACAGTCCAGACCTAAATCCAATTGAGAATCTGTAGAGTATTGGTAACTGTAAGCGCAAACACACAAGTCCATATATAACAGGAGATATAAAGGGCTGAGCAACTTAGTCCATAGGGGACAGGCTGGAAGTTCAAGGGTTAAGTGGTAACCTGTAATGTAATGGTTAAAGTAGGCTGGTAGGCTAGGCGGCTGCTGTCCTCAGAGAGCTGGCTCTGTGATGGATGAGAGATGGGTAGAGATGGAAGCGCCACCTGAGTGTAGTATTAACAAATGATGTTTAATGACAACAGGTAAAAACACACTTACAGGATAAAAACATTCTCCCAACCTCCCTGCTAGCCCTCCTCCCTGGACGATCCCTCCCCTGGATACCGAACCCGGAAGCGGACGGACGACCTGTGACGTCATGCACGCTCCACGTGCGCTCCACACCGGCCCCTAGTCTCTTCCAAATTTCAAGGGGTATAAATACTTTTTCAAGGCACTGTAACATCACTGTTTCCACCTGTGACATGGACAGCAGCTCTCACTGAAGTCATATCAAATTATTACAAATCTCACAGGAGTAGTGCTGAAGTAATGGTTGAAGTTGGTCTTCAAATCACACTACTTTAACCCGTTCCAGTCGGCGCTATAGCTGAATGACGGCTACAGCGCGGACCTACATTGCCGGGAGGCCGTCGTATGACGTCCTTCCCTTTGCACGCTCCCTGCGGGGCGCTTGCAACGCGCTCTGAGATCACTGAGTCAATGAGACTCGGGTGATCACAGATCAGAGTAAGGGGGTGATCCCGGCCTCTTACCACGTGATCAGCTGTCAGCCAATGACAGCTGATCACGTGATGTAAACGGAAGATCGTTTTTTGTTTTCTCCCCACGCTGACAGTGTGAGGAGGAAAAAAAAGCCGATCACCGGGTTAAGGGACATCGGTCCCAAAGAGGAAGAGGCACAGTCATCTCACCTGTGCCCACCAGTGCCATCTGCCAGTGCCACCTACTAGTGCCCACCAGTGCATATCAGTGCCACCAATCGGCACCACCTATCAATGCCCACCAGTGGTGCCAGTGTCCCATCAGTGCCTCTTCAGTTCCACCTAGCAGTGCTGCCTATCAGTGTCACCTACCAGTGCCCATCACTGCCACCCATCAGTGCCACCCATCAGTGCCACCCATCAGTGCCAGCTATTAGTGGCACCTATCAGTGCCCTTCAGTGCCATCTATCAATGCCCTTCAGTGCCACCTCTCAGTGCCCACTAGTGCCACCTTATAAGTGCCCATCAGTGCCACCCATCAGTGCCACCTCTCAGTGACCATCAGTGCAGCCTATCGGTGCCCATTAGTGCAGCCTATCAGTGGCCATCAGTGCAGCCTCATCAGCGTACATCAATGAAGGAGAAAAATTACCTGTTTGCAAAATTTGATAACAAAATATAAAACTGTTTTGTTTGGTTTTTAAAAAAAAAAATCAGTCTTTTTTCATTTTTTTAACAAAAAATAAAAAACCCAGTGGTGGTCAAATACCACCAAAAGGAAGCTCTATTTTTGGGAAAAGAATGATAAAAATGTTATTTGGGTACAGTGTAGGGTGACCACGCAATTGTCATTCAAAGTGTGAGAGCGCTAAAAGCTGAAAATTGGTCTGGGCAGGAAGGGGGTTTAAGTGCCCGGTAAGCAAGAGGTTAAATCGTACCCAGTGTGACTGCAGGCTTAGGCTTAGGTAAAATGTAGAAAGTCAATGGCAGCATTCTGATTTAGCAGGTATAAGCTCAGGTGTGTTCAGATCCTAGCCTAATCCCATTTATAACAGTCTGCAATAAGATAAATATCACTTAAAGACAAAGCTTTTTTTTCGAGGCAGGTTGGGCAGGGTCAGGGAGGCCCCATCAGGTAGGCTGTACGGTATGAAGCCCAATGGTTTCTAACAGTGGCCCTGCACACATGATAACCAGGGATGAGCCTGATGTTCGAGTCGAACGTAAATTCGACTTGAGCATTGGGTGTTCGCCCACTCTACGAATTTAGAACATTATGGGGCGTTTGCAGGAAATTCCAGCACCCGCGGAACGCCCCATAATGCACTGCGAGATCGTCACATGATATCAGAAGTGGGTGAGGTCACCCGGTTACGTCACCAGATGGCCCCGCCCTCAGCTATATAACAGCTGTCATCGCGAAAAGGCTGCAGTCGCGGGAACGCCTCCCATAGAGGCAGAGTTTTTTAGTTTTTTGGGTTTTTTTATGACCGTCGTTCTGTGATCGAAGATGGATTTACATTGCGGGACACATTTTTTTATATAATGAAGGAATTGTCCCAAACTGTCTACTGTCATTTTTACTTTTTTGACACTTTTTTGGGTGAATAAGTAGGGGTACAATGTACCCGATACCCATTCACATAGCCCCTCTCTGGTCCCCCCCATTTTTTTTTTTCGGTTGTGTGCTCGAATAAGAGTCTGGTATGGATTTTGGGGGGGACCTCCACATCATTTTTTTTATTTTGGCATTTTTTCAATGATTTTTATCTATTACAGGCGCGAGCAGTTTTAAAATTAAATTTTTTCCTTTAGAAATGTCATTTTGCTGTGGTACTGTTAAAAACATGGGAAAGATGCGCTACTTTACAGGCAGACTAAGGGGACCCCCAGGCAGGATATTTTTATTGTTTTTTCTTTAAGCATTATTAAAATCACTGACCCTGAACAAACGGCCCTTTTAGAGAGAAAAAAAAACATTAGTACATGTTCCCTAGGGCAGGACCCGGGTCCTCAAACACTTTTTTATGGCAATAACTTGCATATAAGACTATATATAAAAAGGGTTGTGGCGCTTCCTATGGGGTACTAAATGGGGAGGGTGGTTATGGTGTACACGGGTAGTTACCCTCACTAAATCCTAATGGAGGTGCCTGGTGGCTACCATAGAAAACCTTAAGGGTATATATGTCTGTGCCTGCACATACACACACATATATCCACATGCCCCCACATATATCAACAGAGGTCATGTCTCCAATGGTGGTTCATTCAGACCTTATTTAAGGGGTGTGGGCTGAGGCCCCTGTAACTGTGATACATATGCCACCACTAGGTGAGATACCTATACCATATGTGTGTAACCTTTTGTGTGCTCTGCTGCCAAAAATAATCCAAACACTCTACTACCCGTGCAGAGTAAACAACCATAAAAATATGTTACCCATTACATATTGTAATCAAATTTAGTGCAAATAAATATATAGTGTTCAAAATAAGTGCAAAAAAACCAATATTAACAATTTTTCAGTGATTATAGTCCTTAAGGTAAAAAACTTGTTCAAATCCAGTGTTCCAAACAATTTCGTGACTTGAGTGCTCTCTGGTAATTCCTGTGACTATTTGTGCACCCCCTTGCGGATCCCCACTCACCAGATCCAATAACCCCGAAGAGGGGCAACCAGCATAAGATGTCTCAGTCACGGTCTCTTCTCCACGCTAATCGAGCGGGCTGTGCAGGATGGTTTCCGTTGATTTTCCCAGTAGATTCCCGGGTCCTCCAGTTTCAGATGGGACAGGTTGCATGGGATATTCCTTATCACAATATTCTCTCCCCCACCGTCCTACCGGGTATCCAGGTAACTTCCTACTATTGGGTAGAATGTCCACAATGGCTCCCCCATGGAAAGAAAAAATAGGAAGCTTCCATGGTGTAGTATGTATAAAGGCTTTTATTCACCATCAACAAACAGCGGAGTAAATTGTATAAAACAAACTTAAAAACATAAAAACAAACTTAAATGCATAGGCTACCTCTTCGGGGTTATTGGATCTGGTGAGTGGGGATCCGCAAGGGGGTGCACAAATAGTCACAGGAATTACCAGAGAGCACTAAAGTCACGAAATTGTTTGGAACACTGGATTTGAACAAGTTTTTTACCTTAAGGACTATAATCACTGAAAAATTGTTAATATTGTTTTTTTTGCACTTATTTTGAACACTATATATTTATTTGCACTAAATTTGATTACAATATGTAATGGGTAACATATTTTTATGGTTGTTTACTCTGCACGGGTAGTAGAGTGTTTGGATTATTTTTGGCAGCAGAGCACACAAAAGGTTACACACATATGGTATAGGTATCTCACCTAGTGGTGGCATATGTATCACAGTTACAGGGGCCTCAGCCCACACCCCTTAAATAAGGTCTGAATGAACCACCATTGGAGACATTACCTCTGTTGATATATGTGGGGGCATGTGGATATATGTGTGTGTATGTGCAGGCACAGACATATATACCCTTAAGGTTTTCTATGGTAGCCACCAGGCACCTCCATTAGGATTTAGTGAGGGTAACTACCCGTGTACACCATAACCACCCTCCCCATTTAGTACCCCATAGGAAGCGCCACAACCCTTTTTATATATAGTCCTAGTCCATAGAGAATCTCTAGGGAATCTCTTTTTAAGGGAGGCAGCACACCTACCTGTTGTTCTAAGCGCAGCTCTTTGTTTCTAACCTTAACTTGCATATAAGCCTTTAACCACTTAAGGATCTCTTTTTCAGATTTGTTGTTTACAAGTTAAAAAAAGAGTTTTTTTTGCTAGAAAATTACTTAGAACCCCCAAACATTATACTTTTTTTTCTAACACCCTAGAGAATAAAATGGCGGTCATTGCAATACTTTTTGTCACACCGTATTTGCTCAGCGGTCTTACGGTACAAGCGCACTTTTTTTGGAAAAGATTCACTTTTTTGAATTAAAAAATAAGACAACAGTAAGGTTAGCCCAATTTTTTTTTATATTGTGAAAGATAATGTTACGCCAAGTAAATTGATACCCAACATGTCACGCTTCAAAATTGCGCCCGCTCGTAGAATGGCGTCAAACTTTTACCCTTAAAAATCTCCATAGGCGACATTTAAAAAATTCTACAGGTAAAGAGTTTTGAGTTACAGAGGAGGTCTAGGGCTATAAATATTGCTCTCACACTAACGATCGCTGTGATACCTCACATGTGTGGTTTGAACACCGTTTTCACATGCGGGCGCTGCTCACATATGCGTTCGTTTCTGCAAGCGAGCTTGGTGGGACGGGGCGCTTTAAAAAAAAAAAAAAATCTTATTTATTTTACTTTATTTTATTTATTTTTACACTGTTTTCAAAAAAAATGGTTCACTTTTATTCCTATTACAAAGAATGTAAACATCCCTTGTAATAGAAAAAAGCATGACAGGTCCTCTTAAATATGAGATCTGGGGTCAAAAAGACCTCACATCTCATATTCACACTAAAATGCAATTAAAAAAAAAAAAGAGCTATGGGCGCAAGTGGCGTTTTGACGTTGCTTCCGCCCTGCTATGGTACATAGACAGGTGGGGGCCATCTTCCCTTCTCTCGTCTCCATACCCAGCCACGGACAGGACCCAATTGCCTCCGCCGGTACCGACAGCTCCGGAGGGCACGGGAGAGCGGTGGGCCCTCTCCCGCTGCCGATAACGGTGATCTTGCGCCGAACACGCCGCAGAGACCACCATTATCGTAAACCGGACCGCTGCCTGAAGACGAGAATATCTGGGTTATGGCAGCTAGCTGCTGCCATAACAGAGATATCCCGCTTCAAAGTGCCGACGTATATAGTCGTGCGGTGGTCCGGAAGTGGTTACGAGAAATTAGTCTTAAGAACATTGGACCAGAAGAGGAAATAATATGAGGAAGATCTCTGGTCAGTGTATGGAGATTCCTCTGCTCACCACTGACAGTGTAATGATCAGACACAGCAGAGGGAACTGCTATACAGAATGCATACAATGTTGCAGAGACAGAACTCCATTGTGTACCTTAGGGGATCAATCTTGTCACACAACCGAGTCTGCAACATTGTATGTTCTGTATAGGAAGGAGGTCACGCTCTGCAACATTGTATGTTCTGTATAGGAAGGAGGTCACGCTCTGCAACATTGTATGTTCTGTATAGGAAAGGGGTCACGCTCTGCAACATTGTATGTTCTGTATAGGAAGGAGATCACGCTCTGCAACATTGTATGTTCTGTATAGTAAGGAGGTCACGCTCTGCAACATTGAATGTTCTGTATAGGAAGGAGGTCACGCTCTGCAACATTGTATGTTCTGTATAGGAAGGAGGTCACGCTCTGCAACATTGTATGTTCTGTATAGGAAGGAGGTCACGCTCTGCAACATTGTATGTTCTGTATAGGAAGGAGGTCACGCTCTGCAACATTGTTTGTTCTGTAGAAGATCACTCTCTGCATTTCTTATGATCAACAGCTCCATCTAGTGATCATAATGCAGTATTTTTTCCTGATTCCCTCATTTCTTACAAATAAATGAAAAACATTTGAACTGGAGAGAAAAAGTTCTTTAACTCTTCAGGTTGAATGTACTGAGGGCTATTTTCTCTTCTTATCAAATGTTATGGAATGTTACATTCACCCTGTGAAAGGCAACATGTAGAAACTGACATTTCACACACATATTACAAACATTATTTGTGATTTTTTTTTTCTTTTGTGAATGTTGAGACATCACACCTCAAATTTTCTATAAATAGACCCATAAAATGATTTCTAGTGCACACAAACACAATAAAACTCTCCATCAAATATAAAGGATGAGGCTATGTGGGGTTAATAAAATACAAATCTGTGCAAAGCCTGATCACTTGTGAAAAAATGGTGAGAAACTACAACCCTCAACATTGTGGATAATCAATTTACAAAAAAGTCTTTAAAGCTCATTAATCAAAGTTCCTTAAAAGAGACCCAAAATAATTCCTCTCCCTCCAGGGTGTGAAGACCCAATATGTGTTGTACAAAAGATGTGTACATGACCTGTGTGTCCGAGGGGGATGTGTGTGTGTGCACAGACCAGACCCCCAACATGAAAGGATAATAGGGGGGTCTTGTTATTATTAGTACACATATATAGGGTTCCCCAAAAACTGTATTGGGGGTGAGATGACTAGTGGAAACCCCTGTGTAGGGAGGTCGCCTGTATATATGCCAGGGGCCTCCTTTAAGTTTTGTCTGGGGTGAGATCTCAAAGACTGTTCATAGCCACCAATGGCAGCCAAAGCCAGCCATGTAGAAGGGAAATGTTGCGTGTTATTCTTTTTGTTCTTGTTGTCAGAGGCCATACAGACTTGGTGGTAATAATTATATCATTATTGTGTTTTAGATTTCAGCATTGTACTATTTGCAGTAAAGATTGTCTGGGAGAGGAAAAAGCAGAAGATGAAGAGTCCTCCTCTTCAGAAGATATAATGAAGTCTGATACTCTTTCCTTTCTGATTAACCCAGAAAGTAAAATTCAGGAATTATGGTAAGAGAAATCTGTGATCCTGCAGTGATTGTGAAATGTGACGTCTTGTGATTCTTCCCGTCTCTCAGTATTTTCTTATATCTCTTGGTGTCCTCCATCCTCACCCATGTAGAATCTTCCATCACCTGTCCTCTTCTCGTGTCTTCTCCTTTCTCTGAGGGGATCTTTCTCTTTGTAATCTCATCCATTGGATATGCAGTTCTCCTTAAAGTAGAATAGTAGCTGGCTATGTACATATGGAATGAACATCCATTATTTCTAACAAGCAGTGAATACAGTCTAAAATGGCTGCTTAATCCACAAGCTCCGGCTCATGGAGGTCTTGCTTCCGACTCCCGGCAGAGGATAATTAGCGTGAAGATGGGGAAAACTTTGAGGAGTGCCTCCACATCCTGTTCCCACTCAACTAGAAACTCGGATACACAACTCAGCCAGAATATACCAGAGTTTTTCCAGACCCAGCAGAGGAATACTGCTGCTTCTTCACAGGCCTCGTCCCGGACCTCCCGCTCTGCTAGTTAGAGGCCGGCGGGCGCACAACTCACAGGTGCTATAACATGGACTATATGGACTTTCATTAGTCAATTTTAATAATTTTAACTCCTTTGACCATTACTATCCCCCTATGTCCAACAGGCTGGCGTGTTAACACTCAACTTGATGCAAGCACTGACTTATCTATGTGTGGCACAACTCACAAAGCCCACCTCACTCGGCTCTCATACCAGCAAGCATCAGGGTCTGGGTGTCAGGCACCCTGGGTGTCAGGCACCCTGGTTGGAGGCCAAGCTAACAAAAGGGCTTCCTATATGGCTCTGGGCCTCTGGGCCTCTCCTTCCCCTTTCGCTCCCCTGTATGCACCACTCCCTCCCTATACTTCCTCCAATACCATACCGTGTTCCTTTTTTTCCCCTTATTCCTCCCCCATCGTTTCTTTCTTCTCCATGCCACCATGAGCTCCTACTAGATATCTGCAGTACATGGTCATGCACCCCTCACATGATCCCTGCATTTAACAATTGTTATTTTATTTGCCTCCACGCAATAACACACCAAATGCTTATGTACTGGACATGAGTAAACATAGCGGACAGGAGCTTTGACTCCTCGTAGACACTCCTTTTTTTTTTCAGATTGTCCTCCCTTACATACATGTTAACGTGCTTTTTTGATGCCGCCTCTGCTATGCTGGTATTCCATGTTTTAGAGAACACATCATCACGTACAAATCCGTCGGACTTTGGTTGATCGTGTGTAGACAAGTCCGTTCATTCGGAAAGTCCGTCGTAAAGTCCATCGAAAAGTCTGCCGGGCAAAGTATGCCGTAAAGTCCGGTCGTGTGTACGTAGCATTACGCTCCTCCTATACCTACATGCTGCAGGCGCAGTGCTTTAAATATGAACCTTTATTATGGCTTGTATTGTTTTAAAATTTCATGTTGGCTGAACAACATTCTGTATATCCTGATATTCCGCTCTAGTGATGTTATGCTACTTTTCACTAAATGGGAATAATTCCCCATATTCATCTTATAATATCATACTGTATCATGTGTCTTTATTTGTCTCCGCAGTTTGATTGGATGTGGTTTGACTTCCTTGTGCTGTGATGATCTCCGATCCATTCTTATCACTAACCGATCCCTCACCACACTGGATTTATCAGATAATAATCTGCAAGACTGTGGGATAAAACTTCTATGTGATGGACTCAGACAACCTGGCTGTACTCTGCAGGAGTTGAGGTGAGTCCTTGTCTGCCATAAAAAGTCCCAAGGCTTCCTCTGTCCTGGCTCTGGGCAGTGAGTACCTACTCCCCCTCTCTCTGCTCCCGATGGGGGTTTTGTTCAGGTATGAAGGTCGTATCCTTTTAGGTATGAAGGTCGTATCCTTTGGACATAAACCCCCTCCGGAGTCCCCCCACAACCACATATTATGCTATGTAGCGCTGGGCAGTCAGCTTCCTCTTATTGTATTTTGTTCCTTTCTGTTTGATTTCCTCATTACAATCTTGTTCTCCATAAAATGAGTAGAGCTCTCCTGTGGTGAGGGACATCCTCCTTATATACTCCTATGGAGGGTTTTGTTCATTTTTGAATTTCATTTTTTTTTCTGGATGATTTCAACAAGGAAGTGGACTTTGTGTCTCATGTCTGGCTGTGCCAATAATTCTATCTGCAGATGTCTGAGATCACCAAAGACTTTATGGATCATTTCCTGACCAAGTGCTTCTCCCTTCATACACTTTGCATCTAGCAGAGTTTTGCTGCACATTCAACTTGGAGCAAGTTGAATGTATCACTGCACTTTTATTTTATGCTGCTCGTTTCTCTCCCTCCGTATATTTTGTATGCAGTGGCGGTCCATCCATAAGGGGCGCATGGGCGCCGCCCCCCCCCGATCCATGCATTTGGCCCCTAATCTACATGCAGGGCGCCAGATGCATGAATTCCAATGGGGGGTTTGAAGCACGTGATCAGAGCAAAAGGCTCTAATAGGCTTCACAAAAGGGTGGGCTCGGGGCGCAGAGCATTGCACTCCAAAAACACCCAGTTTTGTGACACTAGCGAATTAATATTTGCTATTGTCCCACTAATTCTCCTCCTGGCCAATCAGGAAGTGGGTCTGAGACCCATTTCCCGATTGGCCGAAAAGGAGAAGCTATGCTGGCTGCTGGAAGGTGGTGGGAGTAGAAGCGAGGAGAGGAGAAACAGGGGAAGCTAGCCGGGTGGCCGACTTACCAGGGGTTGTGCACTGTTTGTTGCCTCCCCCCCCCCCGAAAAAAAATACCACCGGGCCGCCACAGTTTTGTATCCTGCTGAACTTTGCTGTATATGGAGGTATTAAGAGTCATCATGGGAGCTCCTTAATTCTTATAAACTAACTACCTGCCTGGTGTTTGCATGTTCTCCCTGTGCCTGCGTGGGTTTCCTCCGGGTACTCCTGTTTCCTCCCATACTCCAAAGACATGCTGGGAGGTTAATTGGATCCTGTCTAAACTGGCCCCAGTATGTATGTGTATGAATGTGAGTTCGGGACCTTAGATTGTAAGCTCCTTGAGGACAGGGACTGCTGTGGATGTTTAATATAAAAGTAAAGCATTGCGTAAATTGACGGCACTATATAAGTACAGAAAAACCTTGGATTGGGAGCATAATTTGTTCTGGAAGCATGCTTGTAATCCAAAGCACTTGTATATCAAAGCAAATTTTCCCATAAGAAATAATAGAAACTCACATGATTCATTCCACAACCATTTATTCATAATGCCGCGTACACACGAGCGGACTTTTCGACCAGGCTGGTCGAGACGAACCGAGTCCGGCGGACAATCCGACCATGTGTGGGCTTCATCGGACCTGCAGGGGACTTTTTCGGTCGAAAATCTAATGGACTTTAGATTTGGAACATGTTTCAAATCTTTCCAATGGACTTGAGTCCAGTCGAAAAGTCCACTCGTCTGTATGCTAGTCCGACAGACGAAAACCGACGCTAGGGCAGGAACTGGCTACCGGCTATCAACTTCCTTATTTTAGTCCGGTCGTACGTCATCACGTACGAACCCGTCGGACTTTGGTGTGATCGTGTGTAGGCAAGTCCGTTTGTTCGGAAAGTCCGTCGGAAGTCCGCCGAATGTCCGTCGGATAGACCGTCGGACCAGCCTGATCGAAAAGTCCGCTCGTGTGTACGCGGCATCAGTCTTTCCGTTTATAGTCCGTATAAAAAGATTATAGCAATGTGATCGGTTGTGTAACCATAAAATGTCCATACACAAATGGAAGCCTCCACAAGGGGATTAGAAGAAAAATCCAGCAGGAGCTCCAACCTATAAAAGAGAAGAGAGGAGCCTCTAAGTGTAGCAATATGGTTACATTTAATGTAGGTACATTTAGCAACTCACATGGTTGATGATTAAAAGAGGCACATCTAAGTATGGAGGCATCCGGGGTAAAGCTGTCCACATAGACCATCCTCTGCACCACCGGCTCTCATCACTGTCAGTTTGCAATCGTGATGGGAAGACTACCCTGCAGTAGAGCGATCTGAAAGTAAAGCTTGAACCGCTTGTGGAGCGCAGCGTGGAAGAGATGACGTCAATGGCAGTGAGGATAACGGTCTTTGTGGACATCTTTACCCCGGATGCCTGAATATATGTGCCTGTTTCAAAGAAATGAGGAATCCCTTAATTTGTTTTTTGTATGAGGGTTCTAGGGAAGATGTGGCTACATTTCACTCAATTTCACATCAGACCTCTGCAGCTGAATGTTCTGTCAGCTTAGGACAGGAGATCGCAGTCTTCGCTCCTTGCACTTTCATTCTGTTCCTCATCATTTCATTCCATAAAGTATTTTTAATGTCCTTAGGGCCCCACTAGCATGCCAGGATGTGTTTTGTCATCCTTGTAGCATTTGGAAAATAATATTTCTTCACAATATATGCAAATCGCAGCTTTGCTTTCTGCAGAAATTGTTCTGTGGAAATGTTTCCAAATTTTAAATGTTGGTCTCACCATTTTACTGAGTGGAGGAAAAGAAAAAAGAATTTACTAAGCAGACTATAGTGGAACATTATGCTGTGATGGTGGAGAACACTTATAGGAATCATTTAAAGGTTATAAAGATAAACCAATTTGTGAGACAAATTTACCCTCTTATCTGTCAATTAATGGCTAAGGGAGCAGAGACTATCATCTACTGTATCCCAACAATCACCCAACTGTAGGAGGTACAAGATGGAGCCCACAAGCAAACCAAACTGGATACTTTCCTTTTCAGTGCCCCCTAGTGACAGAAATGCATATTTCTCTTTTTTGAGAACTGTATTGAGAAGTACAGTGTAGGGGTACAATGTACCTGATACCCATTTACATGGGGGGGGGACCGGGATCTGGGGGTTCCCTTGTTAAAGGGGGCTTCCAGATTCCTATAAGCCCCCCAGCCCGCAGCCCCCCACTACCACCAGGCAAGGGTTGTGGGGATAAGGCCCTTGGGGACCCCAAAGGATCCTCCCCATGTTGAGGGCATGTGGCCTGGTACGGTTCAGGAGGGGGGGCGCTCTCACCCCCCTTTTCCTGCGGCCTGCCAGGTTGCGTGTTTGGATAAGGGTCTGGTAAGGACTTTGGGGGGACCCCATGCCATTTTTTTTATTTTGGCGCAGGGTTCCCCTTAAAATCCATACCAGACCTATAAGGCCTGGTATGGATTTTGGGGGACCCCTACGCCATTAAAAAAAATGGCGTAGGGTTCCCCTTAATATCCATACCAGTCCTGAAGGGCCTGGTATGGATTTTGGGAGGACCCCCATGCATTTTATTTATTATTTTTAATTTTGGTGCAGGGTTCCTCTTAATATTTATACCAGACCCACAGGGCCTGGTAATGGACTGGGGGGGGACCTATACTGATTTTTTTCAATGATTTTTATCTATATTGCCTGGATTTGACAATTCATTACAGCCGCAAGCAGTTTTAAATGACTTTTTTTCCTTTAGAAATGTCATTTTGCTGTGGTACTGTTATAAACATGGGAAAGATGCACTACTTTACAGGCATACTATAGACACCCCCCATATTTAAAGGAATATTTCATTTTTATCAGTTTACTTTAAGCATTATTAAAATCACTTCTCCTGAAAAAACGCCCGTTTAAAAAAAAAAAAATTTGCATTGATACCCCGGGGGCAGGACCCGGGTCCCCAAACACTTTTTATGGCAATAACTTGCATATGAGCACTTTTGATTTTTCATGTTCGTGCCCCATAGACTTTAACAGTGTTTGCTTGTTTGTACAAATTTTTTGCCTGTTCGCATGCTCTGGTGCGAACCGAACCGGCGGGGGGGGGGTGTTTGGCTCATCCCTATCTGCAGTGTACATTCCAGGAGTGGAAAAGTGGCAGGTGGATTTTATCAGCCATCAAGGGTTGGCCCTTGGGGAATGGTCCCTCCATCCAGGAGTTTTCAGGTCACTTTACCAGTGTTGGGGGGATGCTGGACATGGATGTGCTGGCTTCCAGGTTCAACACAAAACTAAGGATATCTGTGTCCAGGACCAAGGATCTGCAGGCGCTCGCAATGGGTGCCCTGGTGGCGCCTTGAGATCAGTTTTCTCTGATGTACACCTTTCCTGCAATGCAACTTTTTAAGCGTCTGTTGTGCAGAATCAAGGTGGAGAAAATGTCAGCTTGGCCCAGGAGGGCTTGGTATTCCAACATAGTAAACCTGGCAGTGGACTGCCCTGGACCCTTCCAACTCATCCAGACCTTCTTCAGAGTGCAATTAGCCATCTTTCTTTATAGTCACTTGCTTTAAAGGATTGGCTATGGAAGTCAGGGTCTTGATGGATAGGGGGATATCCAGGGCAGTTGTCCCACATTATTATGGGCCAGGAAGGAGGCCTCTAGACATATTTACCATAGGACTTGGAAATCCTATATAGCCTAGTGCGAGGCTAGGGGATTCCATCCCCTAAGCATGTGATAGGAAGGAATTTGTGCTTCCTTCAGTCTGGACTTGAAGCTGGCCCTGTGTACAATCAGGGGCAAATCTCAGTTGGGTCTGTGACCAATCTGACATAATGATGGTGCCACCTCCAGTGTTTCACCACAAAATAAAGTGGTTTCAAAGTGCTCCACCTCTGTGCTGATTAAATGCTCGCCTAAAGGATTGGATCCATATACATTATAGATCTCATGTGCTTGTCCCCCCTCTGGGGTGCTCAATGGGCTCAGGGTACTTCCCACAAGATCAGCTGCCACAAGCCTACGCTCTGTTTAAGGGATCTGGTACCTCTTGATTGGCTGTATATAGAACTCCAAAAAAACGAAAATGCCACCAATAGTGAAGTACGTCCTTTAAAACAGTTGTCTCTTTACTGACAATAAATGCACTGACAAGCATTAATATGTCAGCATATCAAGCAACAAATTGGGCAGTAGATAATATTACTTATGCTGCGTACACACAATCGGACTTTACAGCAGACTTGTTCCGGCGGACCTGAGTCCGTCAGACAATTCGATTGTGTGTGGGCTCCAGCGGACTTTTTTTTTTCCAAAAATTCGACGGACCTAGAAATGAAACATGTTTCAAATCTTTCCGACGGACTTGAGTCCGGTCGAAAAGTCTGCTCATCTGTATGCTAGTCCGATGGACAAAAACCGACGCTAGGGCAGCTATTGGCTACTGGCTATGAACTTCCTTGTTTTAGTCCGGTCGTACGTCATCACGTACGAATCCGTCGGACTTTGGTTGATCGTGTGTAGGTCCGTTCATTCGGAAAGTCCGTCGAAAAGTCCGCCGGACCAAGTCTGCCCTAAACTCTGCTCGTGTGTGTACGCGGCATCACCAGCACCACTTCCTGTTTCAGGTCCAGACAGAAAATGACATCACCCGGCTCCACCCGGGGGTCGAATTGATTGCTTGATATGCAGCAATTATCATTGCTTGTCAGTACATTTAGCCATAATTATGGATTTTGCTGCATAGAGACGCATGTCAATTAGAAATCCCATTATTTCCTATATCGTTGGTTCACATCGATGTGCCACAGTTCAGTGTAAAAGGGAATCTATATGGAGCCATTCACACCTACATTACCACGTACGATGCAATGTACCCACAACAGTGTAACTCCAGACTAATGCCACCTACAGACGATCGGACATTCCGACAACAAAACCGAGGATTTTTTTCTGATAGATGTTGGCTCAAACTTGTCTTGCATACACACGGTCACACAAATGTTGTCGGAAATTCCCAAAGTCAAGAACGTGGTGACATACAACAGGTACGACGAACCAAGAAAAATGAAGTTCAATAGCCAGTGCGGCTCTTCTGCTTGATTCTGAGAATGCGTGGACTTTTGTGCGTCAGAATTGTGTACACACGCTCAGAATTTGAGAACCAGCTCTCAAACATTTGTTGTCGGAAATTCCGACCGTATGTACGGGGCATTAGACTTTTCAGGTAGGCGAAAAAACTCGCCTACATTTCACAGGGAAGGTCCAACCAATATTCCATGAAATCATTCAGTCAAATGTCCCAACATTTCATTTTCTAAGACCCCCTCCTCCCCACTGATTATTTATTGGAATGTGTCTACTTCTGCCAGTCATTGGAAGAACATTTCACCTCTTTCCTGCTTCTCCCATCAGTGTTCATTTCTGTAATGTAAGATTATCATGCTGTGATGATCTTTGCTCAGTCATCACTACAAACAAAACGCTGACCAGACTGGAGACAACATTGGATGGTGATAAGATGTCGGACTCAGAAGTAGATCGTTGTTGTGAGGTTCTCCGGAATGCCGGCTTCACTGTGGCTAGACAATGGTAAGATCTGTTTTATTGGAGGTAACACACATACTAAGCCTTAGAATATGAATAGTAAAATGTTGACAACATTGGATGTTGATGAGATGATGGAAGTGGGATGCTGTTGGGAGGTCTTCTGACACCCGGGCTGCACTGTAATGAAAATGGAAGGACGGGGTGAGAAACATTCTATACAATTTCTGTAGAACCCTTTGGAAATCTCTGAAGTTATACAGATAATGAGAGAGATGATTTAGATTTCCTGGGCCAGTCACATATTTCCCAGATGATGGAGAAATGTATTCCTCATCCCAAGTTTTATCATTATGGGGGGAGGGGGGGAGGAAAATCAGATCCACCACTAATAAACTTAGTCAGGTCCTACAATCTTCCACAAATTTTCTGTTAAAGAAAAATTAAATTACTTTCATTAAAAATACCCCCCCCCCCCCCCCAGTCCCCTGCTATAACTGAGCCAAATCAGATGTGTGTTCTTAGCCTGTACACAAGACAGCCCAGCACACATACAGTCTGGTATGGTTGGATGGCCATTAGTGTGCGGGCCCCTGTCATGGTGACAGCCCCTGACAATTAGGTGGATGATTCACAAGGTGGTTAGGGGCCCTTTAAAGGTGGGACACTTATCAAACCCCTAAAGTGTGAGGACTGGGGGGATGGTTTGGTGTATTTGCATACTGGGATCAGTTATAAAGAGATGAGATCACACATCCCACCATCTTCATACAATCTACGTCAGATCTCCTCCCAACATAGGAGACCACTGACGTTCATTGCAGGGCTGCAGATTTGTACATTGTACATTACATACATTTCCAGGAAGACAGAAAAAATACTTCCAATTAATGTGTAAAAAATGCCCCTTATTTCTTTCAGAATGCAGTACGAGCTCCCCTTTTTCCATAATTTCTCACAGAGCACAGTACGAGCTCCCCCTTTTCATTAATTTCTTACAGAGCATGGTACGAGCACCCCTTTTTCCATAATTTCTTACAGAGCACGGTACGAGCTCCCCCTTTTCCATCATTTCTTACAGAGCACAGTACGAGCTCCCCCTTTTCCATCATTTATTACATAGCACGGTACGAGCTTCCCCTTTTCCATCATTTCTTACAGAACACAGTACGAGTCCCCCCTTTTCCATCATTTCTTACAGAGCACAGTACGAGCTCCCCCTTTTCCATCATTTCTTACAGAGCACAGTACGAGCTCCCCATTTTCCATCATTTCTTACAAAGCACGGTACGAGCCCCCCATTTTCCATCATTTCTTACAGAGCACGGTACGAGCCCCCCATTTTCCATCATTTCTTACATTGTACAGCTGCAGATTTGTACATTGCACATCACACACATTTCCAGGAAGACGGAAAAAATACCTCCAATCAATGTGTATAAAAATGCCCCTCATTTCTTACAGAACGCAGTACGAGCTCCCCCTTTTCCATCATTTCTTACAGAGCACGGTACGAATCCCCCTTTTCCATCATTTCTTACAGAGCACAGTACGAGCTCCCCCTTTTCCCTAATTTCTTACAGAGCACAGTACGAGCCCCCCTTTTCCATCACTTCTTACAGAGCACAGTACGAGCCCCCCTTTTCCATCACTTCTTACAGAGCACAGTACGAGCCCCCCCCCCACCCCCACCCATTTCCAACATTTCTTACAGAGCACAGTATAAGCTCCCCCTTTTCCATCATCACAGTAACATTTCCTCCTCTAATACTCTCATTTTATTCTTCAATGAAGGGGTGCATTTTGGAAAGTATCTATATACAGATGAAGATAAGAAAATGGTCGGTAGGAGCTCCTCTCTTCCTCTGCAGGTAATACTGATATGAAGAGAATGTTCAGAATGGAATTATATCAGATTAACCTGTTCATGACCCTGATTCTTCATCACTTTTCTTTTCGTCACATTCAGATGATGCATGGTACCTCTGACTGATATCTACTGAACCAGAATGATCAGAATTAGTCCAGAATGATCTAAGCAGTGATCTTTCTTTCCTCTGATTCCTCCATTTTATATTGTATTGTTACTCCTTAATGTATTCATTACTACAAAACAAAAATTTGATTTCTGGATCTTCACACCAAAACTGCCAGCACTGATGAGACCAGCACGCTGGGAAATTTCTGTTCATGATTCCCCCTACACAAGTAGAAGACACTAAACACACAGTGGCAGTGCGGTGAGGACAGTGGGGGGTGATCCCCATCATTCATCCAAACTCACCTCTGTGGATGTATGAAGACACTGAGGGGGTGATCTCCATCCTTCATCCCAATTCTCCTCGGTGGACGGAAGAGGACAGTGGGGGGGTGATCTTCATCCCAATTCTCCTCTGTGGACGGAAGAGGACAGTGGGAGTGTGTTCTTCATCCCAATTCTCCTCTGTGGACAGAAGAGGACAGTGGGAGTGTGTTCTTCATCCCAATTCTCCTCGGTGGACGGAAGAGGACAGTGGGGGGGGGTGATCTCCATCCCAATTCTCCTCTGTGGACGGAAGAGGACAGTGGGAGGGGTGATCTTCATCCCAATTCTCCTCTGTGGACGGAAGAGGACAGTGGGGGGGGAGGGTGATCTTCATCCCAATTCTCCTCGGTGGACGGAAGAGGACAGTGGGAGGGTGATCTTCATCCCAATTCTCCTCTGTGGACGGAAGAGGACAGTGGGGGTGATCTCCATCCCAATTCTCCTCTGTGGATGGATGAGGACACATTGGACTCTCTTCTTATATCTGAAGGAGCTCGGACCCCAGTCTCTGTATCACCGGACACAGGTCTAAGAAATATAAATAACACCCAGAAAACAACAAAAGCCCAGATATATCACAGGATAGGTCAGGAAGGGGAGGGAGATGGGGTATGGAAAAATATTGTAGATAATAGCAGTATTGTTTTGGCAAATTTACACCTTCACTTATTCCCTTGGTGATAAATATAATAAGTGAATACCACCTTTGGTTTATACCTGAATCTAGCCAATCTTGCCGCAGCG
Organism: Lithobates clamitans; assembly: GCA_037952925.1. Taxonomy (NCBI): domain Eukaryota; kingdom Metazoa; phylum Chordata; class Amphibia; order Anura; family Ranidae; genus Lithobates; species Lithobates clamitans. Next base: position 261,503 of record JBBGZY010001582.1, on the reverse strand, counting down.
CTTACTATAAAGTTAATAATAACAAATATCAACTGTACTAAATAAAAAGAACATAAACATTGTTTTTTTTTGTTTTTATTATTTTTTTACACAGAAAAATATATTTTTTTATTAATCAAATACAATGAAATACAAAGTAGATGGTATACAGAATGTTATCAATACATTGTCAGAGCCTATATGAATGAAACTTATGACATATGATTCCTGATTGTAACTATGAACTGGTCTAGATGTCAGTTGGGATGAAATCTTAAAAGGTCACATCTTGAGGTTCCGGTATCAAAGTTACAAGACAGGAAAACTGTGATTACAACTTGTAATCGGTTTGTTCTGCAAGCAAGTTGTGTACAACTCAATTAAACTCGGGGACTCGCCATAATGAAAATATTGACTCGCCAAACAAGTGAAAGGAGTTGCACACAAATCCAATAGTACAGCTGAGATTGCATTGTTCTGGGCAATGAGTAGGGATGAGCTTCGAGTTCGAGTCGAATGTAAGTTCGACTCGAATATCAGGTGTTCGCCTGTTCGGCGAACAGCAAATTTTATGGGGCGTTTGCGGCAAATTCGAGCACCGTGGAACGCCCCATAATGCGCCCCATAATGCACTGCGAGATTGCAGTGCATTGTTGTATGATGATTGGCCAAAGCATGCACCTGACCTGCATGCTTTGGCCAATCCCAGCGCCCACTGCTAAGAAAGCCATAATTGGCCAAAGGCAGGGTGCCTTTGGCCAATCATGGCTCAGGCGGACTAAGTCCATGCCCCACACTATAAAAGGCTGTCTACACAGCGGCCCTGTGTAGTGTTGTTGGCGTGGACAGAGAGATAGCTTGATTTATAATAAGCAGGCAGGTTATTTAGTTAGTGGCAGTGTATTTGATTATATATATATATATATATATATATATATATATATATATATATATATATATATATATATATACTGTGTACACAACCAGAAAAGTAGTAGCAACTGCACTGTATTGTGTAATATGTAAAGTGTAGTAGAAACAGTACACCACGGAATGCACTGTAGATATAGGCTACACTGGATGCAGAGTATATATATATATATATATATATATATATATATATATATATATATATATATATATATATATACTCTGCATCCAGTGTAGCCTATATCTACAGTGCATTCCGTGGTTTACTGTTTCTACTACACTTTACATATTACACAATACAGTGAAGTTGCTACTACTTTTCTGGTTGTGTACACAGTACACAATACAGTGTAGCCGTAGTACAGTTGCTACCACTTTTCTGGTGGTGTACACAATACATTGCAACCGTAGTGCAGTTGCTACTACTTTTCTGGTGGTATACACAGTACACAATACAGATGCAACCCTTCTTAATACACGTTACAAGGGTAAGGTTGCAGAACTCATCCTGCCTTCACAACTGTACTACGGCTGCACTGTATTGTAATTTAAATTGTATTGTAATTGACCGTTCCTGCGCCCACCAAGAGTAACTGTGAGAGCTTACAGTGTTCTGGTACCACCAACACCTAAGGCCCAGTTTTCTGCAGAGTATATAGGGCAGGCCGTATAGTATATATACTTCTGTTCAGAGTATATAGTGCCTGGGGGCCCCCCATGCCATTTTGTTTTTAAATTTGGGTGCGGGGGTTCCCCTTAATATCCATACCAGACCTGAAGGGCCTGGTAATGGGCTGGGGGGGGACCCATGTCATTTTTCTCATTGATTTTTATCTATATTGCCAGGACCCGACAACACAGCCACAAGCAGTTTTAAATGAATTACTTTATTTTCCTTTAGAAATGTCATTTTGCTGTGGTATTGTTCTAAACACGGGAAAACTGCGCCAATTCACAGGCATACTATAGACACCCCCCAGGCACAATAATTAAAGGAATATTTCATTTTTATTGTTTCACTTTAAGCATTATTAAAGTTACTGCTCCCGAAAAAACAGCCTTTTTGTATAACTTTTTTTTGCATTGATACAGTCAGGTCCATAAATATTGGGACATCAACACAATTCTAATCTTTTTGGCTCTATACACCACCACAATGGATTTGAAATGAAATGAACAAGATTTTCTTTAACTGCAGACTTTCAGCTATAATTTGAGGGTATTTACATCCAAATCAGGTGAAAGGTGTAGGAATTACAACAGTTTGTATAAGGGACCGAAAGTAATGGGACGGATTAACAATCATCCATCAAACTTTCACTTTTTAATACTTGGTTGCAAATCCTTTGCAGTCAATTACAGCCTGAAGTCTGGAACACATAGACATCACCAGACGCTGGGTTTCAAGATAAAGTGGAAAATATTGTGAATCTTTAATAAAAAGTATTTGATATATATAAAAAAAAAGTCAGGTTTCTGCGATGAAAAAAAATTAGACAAAGATAAATCATTTTAAAACTTTTCCCACCTTCAATGTGACCTATAAATTGTACAACTCAATTGAAAAACAAACTGAAATCTTTTAAAGGGGGGGGAAGTAAAAATAAAAAAACTAAAATAATGTGGTTCTATAAGTGTGCACACCCTCTTATAACTGGGGATGTATCTGTGTTCAGAATTAAGCAATCACATTCAAACTCATGTTAAATAGGAGTCAGTATACACCTACCATTATATAAAGTGCCTCTGATTAACCCCAAATAAAGTTCAGCTGTTCTAGTAGGTCTTTCCTGACATTTTCTTAGTCGCATCCTACAGCAAAAGCCAAAGCATTCCAAAGCATCAGATGGATCTCATTGTTAAAAGGCATCAGTCAGGAGAAGGGTACAAAAGAATTTCCAAAACATTAGACCATGGAACACAGTGAAGACCGTCATTGTCAAGTGGAGAAAATATAGCACAACAGTGACATTACCAAGAACTGGATGTCCCTCCAAAGTTGATGAAAAGACAAGAAGAAAACTGGTCAGAGAGGCTGCCAAGAGGCCTACAGCAACATTAAAGGAGCTGCAGGAATATCTGGCAAGTACTGGCTGTGTGGTACATGTGACAAAAATCTCCTGTATTCTTCATATGTCTGGGCTTTGGGGTAGAGTGGCAAGTCGGAAGCCTTTTCTTAAGAAGAAAAACATCCAAACCTGGCCAAATTTTGCAAAAACACATCTGAAGTCTCTCAAAAGCATGTGGGAAAATGTGTTATGGTCTGATGAAACCAAGAATGAACTTTTTGGCCATAATTCTAAAAGATATGTTTGTCGCAAAAACAACACTGCACATCACCAAAATAACACCATACCCACCGTGAAGCATGGTGGTGGCAGCATCATGCTTTAAGGCAGTATTTTTTTCGTCTACACTGAATGCAGAATATATATATATATATATATATATATATATATATATATATATATATATATATATATATATATATATATATATATATATATATACACACACACACACAAATACACTATCTGCAAGTCACTAACTGCCTAATTTAGCTCAAGTTAACTCTAGCTACGTCCACTCCAACACACTACATACAGCCGCTGTGTAAGTGTGGGGCGTGGACTTAGCCCCCTGAGCCATGATTGGTTAAAGGCACCCTGCCTTTGGCCAATCATGGCTCTCGCAGCAGAGCGCACTGTGATTGGCCAAAGCATGCAGGTAAGCTGCATGCTTTGGCCAATCATCAGACATCAATGCACTGCAATCTCGCAGTCCATTATGGGGCGTTCTGCGGTGTTCACATTTGCTGCGAACGCCCCATAATGTTCTGCATTCGCCGAATGGGCAAACATCCGATGTTCAAGACGAACTTACGCTCGACTCGAACATCGGGACCATCCCCACTGAGCATGGCGAGCAAGGTATGCCTGTCCCTGAACCCACACTGGGAGATATCCTCACTGCAGTCACATCCTACAATACAGTCATTATTGATTTAAACTCAGAGATAAAAGGGGTGAGGATTGAGATTAATCTTGTGAGGCAAAATTTGCAAAAGCTGAGAGACCGAGCATCAGCTCTAGAGGATAGAATGAGTAATGTGGAAGATGAGTTGATGCCATTACAGCATGACATGCACCATATTCAATCCCTTGCTACAGGCCATACGGCCCGCTTGGAAGACATGGAGAACAGACTAAGGCCTAACAACATCCGTGCAGTGGGCATTCCAGCGAAGATGGAGAGGAGAAACCCAGTCACGTTCATTGAAAACTGGCCTATTAATGCTTTCGGGAGAGAATCTTTTTCCCCAATGTTCGCAGTTGAGAGGGCTCATAGAGTCCCTGTTAAACCACCCAGACCTGGGGAACCTCCGTGGCTATTTCTATTGAAGTTCTTAAATTTCAAAGATAGAGATGCTACTCTATACCAAGCCAGAACAAAAGGCGCAGCTTTGAAAATAGATAAGATACGTACTGTATAACATTCTACCTGAATTTTTTAGCAGATGTGCAACGACGCAGAGCAAAGTTTACTGAAGTTAAAAAACACCTTTGGCGCTTTGAAGTCACTTATGCCATGCTCTACCTGGCTTGTCTCAGAGTTGCAGCTAACCATAAGACTCACTTTGGTTGGATAGAGTGTATAGAGTGTGAGCACACCCTGTCAGAAACCATGAATCAAACCGAGACAGAAGTACAGTTAAATCACACTTGTCTAATAATAGTAATAAAAAAAGCTAAACAGAGTAAACATAGTCAAAACATAGCCAGAGTTCAGAAACCAGAACGGATAGTCACACAAGCCAAACATCAGGGAGCCAGAGATCAGCGTAGTGGAACAGCAAGCAGGATCCGGAGCCAGTAGGAATGTCAGCCAAGCAAGTCTTCAACAGGAACGCAGGAGATCTCTGTGATGTGACCAAGGCGAAGGCAGAGATCATCTGGACTGAACGGCTTAAGTAGGCAGGACTGATGAGCAGGATAATAACAGGTGAGGTCCTGTGGAGAGATAGGAGCTGGCAATTAGCCGACAGCTGATCGGCCAGCTCAGAGAAGGAAGGGCTGAGACTAAGCTACGACTAAGCACTCTGTGTAGTGCGAAACGCGTAAGTTTTGTTCCACTCTGCTGTGACCTGTATTTTGGATGACACTTTATTGAATAAAGGCAAATATTTTTGGAGTGCGGCTGTCCAGGATTTCTTTGATGTCTAACTGCTACAGCATTGCCAGCACCTGGACTTCTAGACTGAAGGAGATGCCTTTTACTTTGATCTGACCCACCTGGAGCGTGGGTACAGTCTATGTGATACTCTCTCTCTACTTGGATTTCTGGACTTTGCAAACTCAGGCTCTCTGATAGAGGCAATGAAACTTATTGAACAATTTGGGGAATACTCTGGTTTTGACATTGACTGGCACAAATCAGTCAATCTTCCCTTAGATCCACTCCCCATGGCTTTACCGGAAGGTCTGTCTTAAATACAGATGGTCACCTCTTTTAAATATCTGGGTATAAGGGTAACCGCAAGAATATATTTCTCTGAATCTTAAACCCATCTTGCAAAAATGTAAACACTAATGTGACAGCTGTTGTAAGCTACCGTTGTCGGTCACTGGACGTGTCAATCTTACCAAAATGATATGGGCACCACAATTATTATACATACAGTACTCCACAATTTACCTGTGTGGATACCTACCTACTGGTTCCGCAGAATAGACTCACAATTCCGAGCCCTTATTTGGAAAAAGTGAATAGCCCGCATAAAACTTGACACTTTACAATACCCTAAAGATCAGGGCAGCATGGCCGTCCCACATCCATTCTTTTTTTTTTTTTTTATAGATATATTTTTATCGGTTTTAAAGACAAACCAACATACAAAAGAAAGACTTTGGTTATTCATGGTTATGCATAAACATGTGATACACTCATTTAGTCAATAAAAAAATATCAAATTCACATGTCTCTTGTGGTTATTAAGTGCATAAAGTACAAGAATTGACCAAACAATCAATTTTTAAAAACTTTATAAGGCAGCAATGGAGATCAACATGGTCAGGTACGTGGCACGACCAAATAGTAGCAGAACAATGTATTCGCCCTGGGGTGAGGGTCAAAGGGCTAGCCATCCACCTGCCCCAGCTTTTTTGAAACATTTTATTTTTTTTTTTGAGTCTCAAATGTAAGATTATATAATGGTAGAGCGTCATTAATCAGCTTCAACCAGAGGGATCTCAGAGGTGTCTGTGATACCTTCCATGATTTCTTTACATAAAAATACAAAATGCGGAGTAGTCTCTTGGCATGAGAGCAGTGGCGGAATTACCAGGGTCACACCAGCCGCATTTGCGGCTAGGCCCTCGTGTTCTGCACTGTAGGGGGGCCCGCCACTGCCTGGGAGATAGTACAGTAGAGTACACTCACGGTGTACACTACAGTCATTCACGGGGAGTATGCTCCGCCCATCCTCTCCAGCCGCTCCGCCCATCCTCTCCGGCTGCTCCGCCTATCCTCCCTGAGTGCACTTACGGGCACACTACACAGGCTCCGCCTATCCTCTTCACCCATCCTCTCATCCCGCACTCAGGGGCACAGTCCCCGCCCGTTCCGCCCATCTTCCCCAGCTCTGCCTGCACTCACAGGCCCTGCCTATCCTCTCTGCTCACCCAAGCAAGACCCAGCAAGGAGGGGGAACCAAGTGATCTGCAAGTAAGTGGCACGCATCCCTCTATATCAACACTGCCACTGATCCCCACACCACCACTACTGCACTGATTCCCCCCCCCCACACCACTGCTGCCACTGATACCCTTCCACAACACCACTGCCACTGATCCCCACACCACCACTACTGCCACTAATACCTCCCAGACCACCACCACCACTACTGCCACTGATACCCCCCACACCACCACCACCACCACCACTACTGCCACTGATAACCCCCCACACCACCACCACCACTACTGCCACTGATACCCCCCACACCACCACCACCACTACTGCCACTGATACCCACACCACCACTACCGCCACTTATACCACCACCACCACTACTGCCACTGATACCCCCCACACCACCACTACTGCCACGGATACCCTGATGCCACCACCACCACTACTGCCACTGATCCCTCACACCACCACCACTACTACCACTGATACCCTGATACCACCACTACTGCCACTGATCCCCACACCACCACTACTGCCACTGATACCCCTCCACACCACCACCACCACTACTGCCACTGATACCCTGATACCACCACCACCACTGCCACTGATCCCCCACACCACCATCACTACTGCCACTGATACCCTGATACCACCACCACCACTACCGCCACTGATCCCCTGATACCACCACCACTACCGCCACTGATCCCCCACACCACCACCACTACTGCCACTGATACCCTGCCACTCATCCCATTCAATCCCCCCTACCACTGATCCCCCCCCAACCACAACCCTTGCCACTCATCCCATCCCCCCTCACCGCTGCCACTCATCCCATCCCACTACCACCACTGCTGCCACTGATCCCATTCCCACCCAACCACCACTGTTGTCACTGATCCCATTCCTCACCGATGCCCATCACCCACCACCAATGCCACTGATCCTATCCCTCCCCAACCACCACTGATCCTATCCCTCCCCAACCACCACTGATCCCATCCCCCACCAACACTGCTGTCACTCATCCCAGGGGCATAACTACAGGGGTCACAATTGCAATAGCACACATGTTGCCCCTGAACACCTGGATGGGGGGGACATTTAGAGGAACAAATCCCCTCCATTTTTCTCCCGCAGCCACTAAAAATCTGCTTCTCCTCCTCTCCCTCTGATAGGCATTCGGTGGCTGCAGGGGGAAAATGGAGGGGATTTGTTCCCCCTCCTATCCAGGTTATGCTGCCCCTGGGATCAGTGGGAAGGGCCCTGGCCGGAGGTTAGAGGGGCCCTCCATGGTTTCTTGCACCGGGGCCCTGAAGGTTCTAGTTACGCCACTGCATGAGAGGGTATAGGCAAATCTCCAAAGATGCCCAAAAGGCAGTTCTTAGGATGAATAATGTTGGGGAGACCCACCGCTGAGGATATAAAGGAACCTACATCCACCCAGAAGTCATGAACCACTGGGCAGGAGCAGAAGCAGTCTAGAAAATCAGCCTGTTGACCACAGCCTCTAAAACATTCAGCAGAAGGAGACAACCCCATTCTATGCAACCTAGCTGGGGTAAGACGAGAGTGGTGAAAAACTTTAATGTGTATAATGCGGTCCCTAGAAGATATAATTGAGGACTTGTATGTGTCTCTAAATTCTGACCAGTCATCGTCCGTGGGAAAAATGTTCAAGGAAGTCCATTTTGTTTGGGCCATCCGAAATCTAGGGTTATAGTCAGCCGTGAGGGCAGCATAGTATGTGGAGATAAGCTTGGTAGTGTAGGGTCAGGATGTTGCAACATTTTCTTCAGTAGGGGTATAGTTATAGGGTTAGGCATTAGGGTATTGTCTAGAGAGCCAAACTGACACAAACATATTTCTTAGCTGCGCAATTGCATTTCACAGGTTGGGGACATACCTTCATCTACAGACAGGGCCAGATTAAGAGCATCATGGGCCTGGTGCTGAGGATTTCGGTGGGCCTTTTTATGGAAACAATATGAAAGTGCAAACATTTTTTGCTAAAACAAATTAAATCTACTCTCACCAGTAATATCAGCCGTGCAGCCTCTGAGCAGCAGCAACACCACCAATACCACCTGCTATGCCGTCTCTCACTAACAGCAACATAGGGCGACCACATTTCCAAACTGCCATTCAGGGACATCCCCCCCTTCCCAAAAAAAAGATGAGGGGGGATGTAGTCTTGGGTTTGATGGGGAAATAGGTGGCGGGGGTGATTTTTCGGGCAAATGGCTGGTGTTAGCACTTAAAATCATCCTGACACTATGCTTGATATGGCGTCAGGATGATCAAATTCCATTATTTCTATTACTACATTGTAATATATAGTGAAATAGTTCAACTCATCATGATGCAGAATCAGTGGGAACCTGAGCTTGTCACTTGCCACCATCGCCTGCCGCCAGATGCCACCCATAGCCTGCTATCAGATACAGTGTGCCACTTAACACCTGCAACCTGCCACCAGATACAGTGTGCCACTTGCCACCAGCAGCCTGCCACCAGTGACGGTGTGCCACTTGCCACCAGCAGCCTGCCACCAGATACAGTGTGTCACTTTCCACCAGCAGCATGCCACCAGATACGGTGTGCCACTTGCCACCAGCAGCATGCCACCAGATATGGTGTGCCACTTGCCAACAGCAGCCTGCCACCAGATACAGTGTGCCACTTGCCACAAGCAGCATGCCACCAGATACAGTGTGCCACTTACCACCAGATACAATGTGCCACTTGCCACCAGCAGCCTGCCACCAGATACAGTGTGTCACTTTCCACCAGCAGCATGCCACCAGATACGGTGTGCCACTTGCCACCAGATACACTGTGCCACTTGCCACCAGCAGCCTGCCACCAGATATGGTGTTCCACTTGCCAACAGCAGCCTGCGACCAGATACAGTGTGCCACTTGCCACAAGCAGTCTGCCACCAGATATGGTGTGCTACTTGCCACCCACAGCCTGCTACCAGACACAGTGTGCCACTTGCCACCAGCAGCCTGCCACCAGATACAGTGTGCCACTTGCCACCAGCAGCATGCCACCAGATATGGTGTGCCACTTGCCACCAGCAGCATGCCACCAGATATGGTGTGCCACTTGCCACCAGATAGTGTGCCACTTGCCACCAGCAGCCTGCCACCAGATACAGTGTGCCACTTGCCACCAGATACAGTGTGCCACTTGCCACAAGCAGCCTGTCACCAGATACAGTGTGCCACTTGCCACCAACAGTCTGTCACCAGATACACTGTGCCACTTGCCACCAGCAATCTGCCACCAGATATGGTGTTCCACTTGCCAACAGCAGCCTGCGACCAGATACAGTGTGCCACTTGCCACAAGCAGCATGCCACCGGATACAGTGTGCCACTTGCCACCAGCAGCCTGCCCCAGATATGGTGTGCTACTTGCCACCCACAGCCTGCTACCAGACACAGTGTGCCACTTGCCACCAGCAGCCTGCCACCAGATACAGTGTGCCACTTGCCACCAGCAGCATGCCACCAGATACAGTGTGCCACTTGCCACCAGCAGCATTCCACCAGATATGGTGTGCCACTTGCCACCAGATAGTGTGCCACTTGCCACCAGCAGCCTGCCACCAGATACAGTGTGCCACTTGCCACCAGCAGCATGCCACCAGATACAGTGTACCACTTGCCACCAGATACAGTGTGCCACTTGCCACCAGCAGCATGCCACCAGATACAGTGTGCCACTTGCCACCAGATACAGTGTGCCACTTGCCACCAGCAGCCTGTCATCAGATATGGTGTGCCACTTGCTAACAGAAGCCTGCCACCAGATACAGTGTGCCACCTGCCACCAGATACAGTCAGCAGCCTGCCACCAGACACAGTGTGCCACTTGCCACCAGCAGCATGCAACCAGATAGAGTGTGCCACTTGCCACCAGCAGCCTGCCACTGCCTCCAGAACTCTGCCCAGACAGATAGAAGGGACAGGGCCTGTATAGTCAATCAAATCCCTGGAGCCCCTACCCCTCCTGAGCTGGGATGGTATGGCCGTGTGTGTGTATGCCAGGAGTATTGATTAGACCAAGTTCTACAGGGGGGTTGTGTGTACAGCCTTTGGGCTCACACTGGTGTGCTGCAGTCGGCCGCACTGCTTGTGTATCTGCAGTTTTAGCTGCAGTCCTATTGATATATATCAGGTTACAGGTTTTGCTGCATTTTCTGACAGTGCGCCAAAGATAAGATGCAGCATGCAGGAATTTTGGTGCACTTTCAGAAAAAAACACACAACCTAATAGAAATCAATAGGACTGTGAGTAAAACGCAGGAAAACTGTGGATACACCAGCAATGGGCCAAAACATAGCAAACCAGTGTAAACCCTTCCTAAAAGCACAAGGGACCGAGTACTACCACAGGCTGAGGACACAATTCTTAACACTTTGGCTGCAGTAATAAGAGCTACTGCTGGAGGAATAAGATAAAAAGGAGGGGAAGGGAGATAAGAGTCACTGAGCTCACATTTGGATGGTCCCTGGAGGCTCATCACTCAGATATCTGCCGCTGTTCTGTTCATAATTTCCCACCCACACGGCTCCTTCTTCACTACACAGCCACAGACTTCACAGAGTGAGAGAGGGGAGGGGAGGGGCAGAGCCGACTCAGCCTCTCCCATTTGTGTAGGGGGGGAACTGTGCACTGTGACAATGTAATAAACACAGTGAGCCAACACAGATGCAGCCAGACACCCCTCCATTTACACACAGCTTCTCCTGTCCCATAGAAGTTTATGGACAGGAGAAAATCGGCCTTTTACTGCTGACTGGGAGGGCCGATTTTAAGGCAGGGGCCTGGAGCTGCAGCTCCATCAGCCCCTATGTTAATCCGGCCCTGTCTACAGATTCCTCTAAGTGTTTAATGCTTCGTCCGCATACTGCCTACTCGGCTTTATCACACATGGACATGGTAAGTCAATTAATGATAAAACTGTGGAAAGCTATTAGACAGAGATTCGGTCTCACAGGTTATTTTTCCTATACACCTATATGGAATAATCGTTTGTACATGGAACTAACAAAGCTTGGCACTTTCACCACGTGGATGCAGGCTGGAATTAAATATATATCCCAGTTGTATGCTGATGCTGGAGTGAAACCATTTCCCAGGCAACTGTCAGAATGTCCATTGCGTAGACATTCTCACTACCAATATACACAACTCTGCCATGCTTTAAATAGACAGAACAGACAAACCCCCATGCACTTAACTAAATCCACTTTTCCTGAGTCAATTTTTACAGAAAAGGACAAAAAGGGTATTATATCCAAAATCTATGTAACTTTACTGTCATACTTATGCCGCGTACACACGGTCAGACTTTTCGGCTACAAAAGTTCGACAGCCTGTCCGACAGACTTTCGACGGACTTTTGTCGGACTTTTGGCAGACTTTTGGTGGACTTGCAGCAGACTTTCCTACGAACGGACTTGCCTACATGCGATCACAAAAGTCAAAAGTCCGACGGATTCGTACATGATGACGTACACCGGACTAAAATAAGGAAGTTGATAGCCAGGAGCCAATAGCTGCCCTAGCGTGGGTTTTTGCCCGTCGGACTACCACATAGACGAGCGGATTTCTGGGTCCGGCGTAGTTACGACGTAAAGATTTGAAGCATGTTTCAAATCTAAAGTCCGTCAAATTTGAGGCTGGAAAAGTCCGTTGAAAGTCCGCTGAAAGTCCGGGGAAGCCCACACACGATCCAATTGTCAGCCAGCTTTAGCCGTCGGCGTCCGTCGGACTTTTGTAGACGAAAAGTCCGACCGTGTGTACGCGGCATTACAGTCCCCAGGTCTTCTCCCCTGTAGAGAGAGATGGGAGAGGGTTGTTGGGCCCATTAGTGGAGAACAATGGGAGCAGATACTGGCGTCTGGTTCCCTAGTGTCGGTGTTTGCAACTCATAAACTGTGTCACCTATTTAGTTAATAGTTATGTCAGCACAGAGTGGCACTGTGGACATAAAGAGTAAACCCCATGCCTCATCCCTTAATGGAAGTGGTATTTTGGAAAGATTTAAAAATGGAACTTTCTGAGCACCATATTACACATAGTCAAAAATAGTTAAAAGGTTAGAAATTTATCAAAAAAATATTAAAAGCACCATGTAAATATACAACACATACTGATAGATAACTCCATCCAAAAAGATAGCTGACAATGCCACTAGCCCTCAACGAAAAGGTAAGGAGCCTCCAAGACACTAGACAACATATATAATATATATGTAGCTCCCTGCTCCTGAAGAGCAGACGCTATTTTTTTGAAAAATAAATTAGTTGAAGCTTCAGTTTGGCTCAACTTATTATTGCCTAAATTTAATGGTTTCTGTGCCAGATTAGCTGGACTGTGCAGATTTCCATCTAACCATGGCTGGTGCTGTCATCATTGGTGGATTGGGAAATACAGTCTGGTCAAACGCATTGATTACTCATTGCTCAGAGGCTTTACGGTGGGAGTGGTTCACACACCGGACATTTCTGGGTAGGGGTATTTAAGGCACAGACGCCATCTTAGGTGGGTTTTTTTGCTGGTCGCTTGATGGTCTCTTTGATGTCAGGCCTGCGGGAAGAAGCAAGGGACTGCAGTGACCAGGGGAGGACTCTTTGGGAGAGGACCGAGCATAAGGCTGGTATCTTGAGAAGAGCCTGGGAACTCAGTCGGAGATGCATCTTGGATTAGTACCACAGTCAGTTCTTTAAAGACTGTACGGTCTGTGGCAGAGACTGGTTAGATCATCCACAATTTGTTCACTCAGTATCGTAAGGTCTGTGGCAGAGACCGGTTAGATCATCCACAATTTGTTCACTCAGTATCGTAAGGTCTGTGGCAGAGACTGTGTTTGAGCATTGCATCGACTGCTAGGTCAGTGAGAGGGGCCTATCCGGTGATTGCTAAATCCAGCTTTGGAAGTGTCATTCACTGGATGTAGAAAGTATCTCCGACTGCAACATCCAAGGTACCTGAATCCCTTTTCTCCCTCTGTCTTTCTATTGCGTGTGATGTTACTGAATAAAACTTGGAAAGAGAAAAAGAAGTAAGTGTTGGAGCCAGTGTTTCAATTGAACGAGTGATGAGTACCCCTAGGATGGACACTGGAAGTAAGGTAACGGTAAGCCCGAAAAAAATAATTAGCAACTGCTTTGGGGTGAAGAGATTAGAGTAATAATCTGATACTTTGATGCACCGGAGAAAGCGTGGTACCGTTTCTACATATGAAAGTGCCACAAGGTTGTTACATATATACAGAGAATCACAGTCTCCTAATAATCAGCAATGTCAGGCGGTGGCTCTTTTGAGGGGTGGTAGCATCCAGCTACATAGAGTAAAGTAGGCTCAACATGTTTCGCGTTGCAGGAACGCTTCTTCAGGAGCTTGAATGGTTAATTATATTCAAACTCTATAGGAATAAACATAAAATGGTCAGATGCAAAGGTATATTCAAATACAGTAGATATATATATATATATATATATATATATATATATATATATATATATATATATATATATAAATAACAATGTATTGACACTCACAAAAAAAGTAGATCAAGCAGAGAAAGGGGCGGAGCAGGAGACACAGAACCCCCCCCCGTAAAAAGGCAGATATGGTGTTACACCTAGGTAGATGGTGCATAGGTAAAGATTAATACCAACATATACATAGGTAAGATGTAGGATAAAGAAACTGCACTATAAAGTTACTGGTAACGCGTTTAACAATATCCTAGGCCAGGAGTGGAGAGGTAGGTAATACACCAATAGACCAGCAGCAGAACCAACAAGTTGCTGGATGAGTATACACATGGGTTTTCTCATCCAAGTTGGATTAGCTAAGACTGTGGCATATAGTATGTAGGAACGTACCACAGCATGCAGATAGAGTGTGCTGGTAAGACTGAGCTGGAACTGGTCTAATTCCAGGACCCTCCCCCTGGTTGGCTTCTGGCATATGGGGGAAAAAAAATACAAAATCAGTGCCAGAGAATGGGGGCACACATAACCCCAAACCAAATAGGTTCCCCATTCTTCTAAACTCTGAGAATTCCCATAAGTGAACAATCACCCCCAATGCCTGTGTCTCAAACGCTCCTCTTCCCCTCTCCTGTAGGATTACACCGTCTCGGTGGGACAGATCAGCGGGTCTCAATTAGTCCCAGCTGATCGTCTCTCCTTTATGGACTGTATCCCAACCGACGTGCTGACGGGGGCATATGACGTCATTCGGCCTGGCTGGAGGTACACCATCCCCATCGGTGGCCGCGCATGCACGAGCGCTGCCGCACAGCCCACTGAGGGGATAGGTGCAATTCCGGAGACAGAGGAGGGTGAAGAACCCCCACCCAGTGTCCCCCAGAAGTGCCATTGATCATACTGCACACCAAGCTGATGGGACGTCCCTAACGGCAGATGACATCGGCGCCTTCAGCGGCATGTCTACCGCCCCCCAAAATGGGGGGGAATAGCACAGGGGGAAAGAGACACGAGACTTGCTCCTAACAAGCCCCATCCCCTGCTCGAAAATTGGTACAACACTGTACAAAACAGAAAACATTTATTCTGATTAAAAAAAAGTAAAAAAACGTAAGTATCAATTATATTGTAAATATGCGTTACCGACAACACACACATTTGCAGCCATGAAAGAATCAGAGTGCCAGTCAAGCAATCATTCCCACCCACCTTGGAAACAGCATTTCACGTTAGTTCCTCCCATAAACATCCCTTCCAGCAACAATAGGCCCCAACAGTACAGTAAGTATACCCCCCATTTGTCAATCCCAATGGCATTTTTTATGGGTGTAAAGCTTGCACCTAATAGGGAGTAACAAAGCCATAGCAGCTGACAAACATGTAGGGGATTGAGCATGTATAGGGGCTAGAGGGCTATTACAAAAAGGTATATAAGTGCATTTTTCATTCAGACCTGGAGGCTGGATAGAATTAAAGTGGAGTTCCGCCAGAAAATGAGAAATGATGGAAAAGGGGGAGATCGTACTGTGCT
The DNA here is from genome assembly GCA_037952925.1 of Lithobates clamitans. NCBI lineage: Eukaryota > Metazoa > Chordata > Amphibia > Anura > Ranidae > Lithobates > Lithobates clamitans. The sequence continues at coordinate 245,849 of JBBGZY010001582.1, read as the reverse complement.
CTGTAGGAAATGATGGAAAAGGGGGAGATCGTACTGTGCTCTGTAGGAAATGATGGAAAAGGGGGAGATCGTACTGTGCTCTGTAGGAAATGATGGAAAAGTGGGAGATCGTACTGTGCTCTGTAGGAAATGATGGAAAAGGGGGAGATCGTACTGTGCTCTGTAAGAAATGATGGAAAAGGGGGAGATCGTACTGTGCTCTGTAGGAAATGATGGAAAAGGGGGAGCTTGTACTGTGCTCTGTAGGAAATGATGGAAAAGGGGGAGCTTGTACTGTGCTCTGTAGGAAATGATGGAAAAGGGGGAGATCGTACTGTGCTCTGTAGGAAATGATGGAAAAGGGGGAGATCGTACTGTGCTCTGTAGGAAATGATGGAAAAGGGGGAGATCGTACTGTGCTCTGTAGGAAATGATGGAAAAGGGGGAGATCGTACTGTGCTCTGTAGGAAATGATGGAAAAGGGGGAGATCGTACTGTGCTCTGTAAGAAATGATGGAAAAGGGGGAGATCGTACTGTGCTCTGTAGGAAATGATGGAAAAGGGGGAGATCGTACTGTGCTCTGTAGGAAATGATGGAAAAGGGGGAGATCGTACTGTGCTCTGTAAGAAATGATGGAAAAGGGGGAGATCGTACTGTGCTCTGTAAGAAATGATGGAAAAGGGGGAGATCGTACTGTGCTCTGTAGGAAATGATGGAAAAGGGGGAGATCGTACTGTGCTCTGTAGGAAATGATGGAAAAGGGGGAGATCGTACTGTGCTCTGTAAGAAATGATGGAAAAGGGGGAGATCGTACTGTGCTCTGTAGGAAATGATGGAAAAGGGGGAGATCGTACTGTGCTCTGTAGGAAATGATGGAAAAGGGGGAGATCGTACTGTGCTCTGTAGGAAATGATGGAAAAGGGGGAGATCGTACTGTGCTCTGTAAGAAATGATGGAAAAGGGGGAGATCGTACTGTGCTCTGTAAGAAATGATGGAAAAGGGGGAGATCGTACTGTGCTCTGTAGGAAATGATGGAAAAGGGGGAGATCGTACTGTGCTCTGTAAGAAATGATGGAAAAGGGGGAGATCGTACTGTGCTCTGTAAGAAATGATGGAAAAGGGGGAGATCGTACTGTGCTCTGTAGGAAATGATGGAAAAGGGGGAGATCGTACTGTGCTCTGTAAGAAATGATGGAAAAGGGGGAGATCGTACTGTGCTCTGTAAGAAATTAAGAAAGGAGAGGGGGCTTTGGAATTTAGGTGTTTACATGTTTAAAACAGTTTTTTTTTTTGCTAGAAAATTACTTAGAACCCCCAAGCATTATATGTTGTTTTTTTATAACACCCTAGAGAATAAAATGGCGGTCATTGCAATACTTTTTTTCACACCATATTTGCTCAGCGGTCTTACAAGCGTGCTTTTTTTGGGGAAAAAATCACTTTTTTGAATAAAAAAATAGTAAAAAAAAACCCAGTAAAGTTAGCCCAATTTTTTTTATATTGTGAAATATAATGTTACACCAAGTAAATTGACACCCAACATGTCACGCTTCAAAATTGCACCCGCTCGTGGAATGACGTCAAACTTTTACCCTCAAAAATCTCCATAGGCGACGTTTAAAAAATTCTATAGGTTGCATATTTTGCATTACAGAGGAGGTCTAGGGCTAGAATTATTGCTCTCGCTCTAACGATTGCGGCGATAACTCACATGTGTGGTTCGACCACCGTTTTCATATGTGGGCGCTACTCACGTATGCGTTCGCTTCTGCGCACGAGCTCGTCGGGATGGGGGGTTTAAAAAAAAAAAAAATGTAATTTTTCTTATTTATTTTTACACTGTTTAAAAAAAAAATTGTGTCACTTTTATTCCTATTACAAGGAATGTAAACCTCCCTTGTAATAGCAAAAAGCATGACAGGACCTCTTAAATATGAGATCTGGGGTCAAAAAGACCTCACATCTCATATTTACACTAAAATGCAATAAAAAAAAAAAAAAAAGTCATTAAAAAAAATGTGCCTTTAAAGACGTATGGGCGGAAGTGACGTTTTGACGTCGCTTCCGCCCTGGAGTGTCATGGAGACGAGTAGGCGCCATCTTCCCCTCACTCGTCTGCAGGCACAACAAGGGCACAGACGCAATCGCCTCCACCGCTACCGACGGCTCCGGTAAGCGGCGGAGGGCACTGGATCGCGGAGGGAGGGGGGGGCCCTCTCCTGCCACCGATAAAAGTGATCTTGCGGCAAATCCGCTGCAGAGACAACTTTTATCTGAAAGCCGACCGCCGCATGAACACGGGGATACCGGGGTTATGGCAGCTATCTGCTGCCATAACAACGATATCCGCCGCCAAACTTTGGACGTACATCGGCGTGCGGTGGTCGGCAAGTGGGTAAGAAATGATGGAAAAGGGGGGCTTGTACTGTGCTCTGTAAGAAATTGGTATTTTTCTGTCTTCCTGGAAATGTGTGTGATGCGTACAAATCTGCAGCCGTACAATGTACGTCAGTGGTCTCATATGCTGAGAGTAGATCTGACGTAGATTGTATGTAGATGGTGGGATGTTTGATCTCATCTCTTCATAACTGACCTCAGTATACAAATACACCAAACCATCCCCTCTGTCCTCACACTTTAGGGGTTTGATAAGTGTCCCCCATTTATTAGGGCCCCACCACCTTGTGAATCACTCACTTAATACTGAGGGGCCCTCCCCATGGCAGGGGCCCACACACTCATGGCCATCCAACCATTGGGATAGCAGACTGTATGACTGGTGTGCTGGGCTGTCATGTGTACAGGCTGAGAACACACATCTGATTGGTTCAGTTATACTGACACATTGGATAGACAGGCAGCTTTAATGAAAGTAAAGTTATTTTTCTTTAAAGGTAAAACATTGTGGAAGATTGTAGGACCTGCCTGAGATTATTATTGGTGGATCTGATTTTTTTCATCCCCCATATGTAATGATAAAACTTGGCATGAGGAATACATTTTCTATCATGTTGGAAATCTGTGACTGGCACAGGAAATCTAAATGATCTCTCTCATTATCTGTATAACTACAGAGACCTCCAATGTTTTCTACAGAAATTGTATAGAAGGGTTGTGACCCCGTTTTTACATTTTTTTTACAGTGCAGCCCAGGTGTCAGAGGACCTCCCAACAATGTCCCACTTCCATCATCACATCACCATCCAATGTTGTCTACATTTTACTATTCACAATCTAAGGCTTAGTATGTCTGATACTCCAATATAACAGATCTTATATTCTATCCACAGTGAAGCCGGATCTCTCGAGGACTCTACAACCACGATCTATCACTGACATCGTCTCATCATCACCCAATGTTGTACGTAGTCTGGTCAGGGTTTGGTTTAAGCAGATAACGTAGTGAAGATTACTACAGCATGAGAACGTCAGATTACAGTGATCAATCCTGGTGGGAGAAGCAGGAAAGAGATGTGAAATGTTCTTCCAGTAATGGGTAGAAGTAGACACATTCCAATAAATAATCAGTGGGCGGGGTCTTAGAAAATTAAATGTTTCGTATTGGATTTTGGTTTTGATTTGGCCCACTGAAGTGTAAAAATCCATATGTTGTTTCGTGTCACTACAAAACCATTAATGTTTCATATTTCCATCGCACACGTTCCTGGTATATGCTCTAAAGGTTGGGTGCTGCAGCAACAACCAGCTGGATATTGGTTCAAGTCACAATGTAGATACTTGCCATCACACCAAGGATCAGCACAAGGTGGCGTCCAAACGGTTTAGTTTATTGCATGATCACAACACAAAGAGGTGCAACGTTTCGGAGTCTTGCAGGACCCCTTCGTCAGGCATGTGATAAAAGATTTTATCACAAAATTCAAAATTCGTATGCATAAAAATTCGTATTTCGGATCCTCACGAATGTAGGAATTTTCGAAAATTCGTACGAAATAAATCGCACATGTCTAGATTGCATCACCCGCTGGGATTGGCTGAGCGCTGCATACTGTATGTATTACCGAGCACCCGGTGGGCTGAAATCCATCGCGGCTGCTTCATACCTGGCGTATAAGATGACCCCCGCTTTTTGGCTGTGTAATTTAGGTGTAAAAGGTCGTCTTATACGCTGACAAATGTGGTATAAATATATATATATATATATATATATATATATATATATATATATATATATATATATATATATATATGTATGTATGTATGTATGTATGTATGTATGTATGTATGTATATATGTATATATATATATATATATATATATATATATATATATATATATATATATACACATATAAACATACACACACGTGTATATCTTTCTTTACTTCACTGCTATGGGCTCTTTTCCCACATCTTTTGTAGACCTAGCAATGCCCCTGACAGCAAGTGCCCGGAAGGACTATGATGGGAACTCCCAATGTAACCTGCCAAGCAGAAGTCTGTCTGTACAATTTTTATCTAGATGACATGTCTGAGTCCCTCACACAGAAGATTTATACGAGAATCCTGCAGAATATTATATAATTTATAGGATAATTCTCCCCTCAGCTTCTGCAGAGTACAGCCAGGATCTCTGAGTGCCTTACACAGAAGTTTTATTCCAGAGTCCTTCAGCTCATTAAGTGATAAATCCAGTGTGCTGAGGAATAGGTTATTGATAAGAATGGAATGGAGATCATCAGAGCTGGAGGAAGTCACACCACATCCAATCAACCTGCAGAGAAAAATCCAGACACATGATATTATATTATAGGATCAATATGAGGAATTATTCCCAATTAGTGAAAAGTGACCAAAAATCACTATGGAATATCAGGATATACAGAATGTTATACAGAGGAAAGATCTTGTTATTAGGGTAGATGATAAAGGTGAAGCTGTTGTAGTGCTTATGTCTACACAGTATAAAGAGGGGGCGCTGTGACAGCTCAGTCACCCCCTTATGTATCCGGTTATTAGGCAGGACCTCACACAGTGTCTCATACAGTGGCTTTTGAAACTGATAAAGGAAAGGATCTGGGGGGGTTTATGAAATAAAAGAGCAGAATTTCTGATGGTGGATACCCCAGTGACCCCAATATTCCATCACCTTCCTAAAGTCCACAAATCAGGCATTCCCATTGAATTTCACCAGATTGTAGGGGGGGAGGGGTGGATAAACATTTACAGCCTTTAGTGCTTCTGGGATATATTAGACATACAAGTACTATATTGGTAGATATTCCACATTTACAATGGGATTCTACATTCACATTATTTTATTATTTATTTTATTTCAGGTACTTGTATAGCGCCGTCAATTTACGCAGCGCTTTACATATACATTGTACAATCACATCGGTCCCTACAATCAAGGAGCTTACACTCTAAAGTCCCTAACTCACATTCATACATACCAGGGACAAATTAGACTGGATCCAATTAAACTACCAGCATGTTTTTGGAGTGTGGGAGGAAACCGGAGTACCTGGAGGAAACCCACACAGGCACAGGAAGAACATGCAAACTCCAGGCTGCTAGGCGAAAGTGCTATCCACTACACCACTGTGCCGCCCACATGGGGGACACTTCATATTAAAGCACTTTATTCTTCCATCCCCCATTCTTTAGTGTCTCCAGCAATCAGATATCATCTCCATAGATATAGGTCATTTACTAGGATGTAAGGCGATTTTCACACTGGGGCGGGGTCAGCGGTAAAGCGCCGTTATTTCTAGCGGCGCTTTACCATCGGTATTCGTCCGCTAGCGGGGCGGTTTTACCGCGCGCTAGCAGCCGAGAAAGGGTTAAAAACCACCGCAAAGCGCCTCTGCAGAGGCGCTTTTTCCGGCGGTATAGCCACGCTGTCCCATTGATCTCAATGGGCAGGAGCGGGGAAGGAGCGGTGTATACACCGCTCCTTCCCTGCTCCAAGGATGCTGCTGGCAGGACTTTTTTTCCCATCCTGCCAGTGCACACAGTGCTGCTGTTAATCACAGCCAGTGATGAGGGAGCAGGGGGGGTTGGGGGGGGGGTAGGTTGCACCAGTGGTGGGAGCTAAGAAGAGGAGGATCGGGGCTGCTGTGTGCAAAACCATTACAAAGCAGGTAAGTATAATGTTTGTTATTTTGAAAAAAAAAAAAAAACGACAAACCTGAAATATCACTTTATTATCTGTTGAATTTATTTTAACACCTTATTCTTTCTTATTTGATAGTGTGTACTATGTACAGAAATGTGGAACATTCATTTTACTGAACATAGCCCCTTTAGGAGCTGTATGTATGTATGTATGTGTATATATACAAATATATATATATATATATATATATATATATATATATATAAATAAAAGTTTGGCTGGATCCATGAGGAGACCCTGATATGTGATTATGTAGCCCAAGAATGGAACTTGTGTTTGTTCAAATGGGCACTTCTCCAACTTAGCATAGAGACAATTGTCCTGTAGTCGCTGCAGCACAGCTTTCACATGGAAACGATGGGTGTGCAAGTCTGGAGAGAAAATAAAAATATCATCCAGATATACAATAACACAGACATACAAAAGGTCAGGGAAGAACTCATTAACAAAGTTTTGGAAGACAATGGGGCATTACATAGGCCAAAGGCCATCACAAGATATTCATAATGGCCGTCCCTGGTGTTAAAGGCGGTCTTCCACTCGTCTCCTTCACGGATTCTTATTAAATTGTAAGCCCCTCCAAGATCCAATTTAGTGAAAACATGAGAACCTTGCAGTCTGTCAAAGCGTTCTGAAATTAAAGGGAGAGGGTATCGGTTCTTCACGGTGATGACGTTATAACCCCTGTAGTCGATGCATGGACGGAGTGAACCATCTTTTTTTCCTACAAAGAAAAAGCCGACTCCGGGTGAAACCCTTTTGCAGGTTTTCCTGAATGTATTGAGAGACATGGCTTGTGTTTGTGGGATAGAGGGTAGACTCGGCCTCGGGGAGGAGAGGTTCCTGGTAACAGATCAATGGAGCAGTCATAGTCTCTGTGAGGAGGAAGACGATCCACAGACTTTTTGCAAAACATATCATGGAAGGACTGATATTGGGAATGCAACATGGGAGTTGTGGAGGTTTCAGCCAGAGGGAATACGTGGTAGTACCTTGGACACACATCGTTCATGACATCGTTCATGACACTGAGGCCCCAAGCCAATACTTGTCCAGAGTTCCAATCTAGATGCGGTGAGTGTTTCTGCATCCATGGGAGGCCCAGAAGGATGGGACTGATTTAGGATTTAGGCAGAATTAGGAAAGAAGTTTCCTCACCATGCAAAACCCCAATGTGTAACGCAATAGGAGGGGTTTGAAACCGAATGGGGTCATTTGGCAAGAGGGAGCCATCTACTGCGGTCACGGAGAGGGGTATAGTAAGGGCAACAAAGGAAATGCCCAACTCGGAGGCCAAAGATTGCTCAATGAAATTCCCGGCTGCTCCAGAGTCCACGTATGCAGAGAGTTGATAAGCATTTTGAGCCCAATGGATAGACACGGGTAGGGTGAAACAAGGGATAATGAAAGAATTAAAGGATCAGTCTAGATCACCTCCCACAGAGTGACTTAGACCCTGGAGTTTCCCAGGTGAGCTGGATAGGAGTTCAAAAGATGTCCTTTACCACCACAGTAAAGGCACAAGCCCAAACCCATGCGAAGGGTGTGTTCCTCTGGAGTGAGGCTAGTTCGCCCAAGCTGCGTAGGTTCCTCCAAGGTTTGAGAGGTTGGAGACGGAGAGGGTTCCATACGTTTTTGTAAAACTTGTGCTGGACGGCCAGAAGGATAACTGGATCTGGATCTTTCCAGGGCCCACTCCTGGAAGCGAATGTCTATTTGAATGCTCACTGCGATCAAATCATCAAGCGTGGTAGGAATGGTGCATCCAGCGAGTTCATTCTTTACACACTCAGATGGCCTTGCCAGAAGGTAGCGGTAACAGCCTCAATATTCCATGTGAGTTCAGCGGCCAGCGTACAGAATTGGACTGCGTATTGGCCGATTGTCATTCCTTGCTGACGAAGACGAAGGAGAGCCCCAGCAGCAGAAGATGCTCTGCCAGGCTTGTCAAACGTTTTCTGGAATGCATCCAATAATGCCTGGAGGTTCGAGGTGATAGGATCGTGTCGTTCCCAGAGTGGGGAGGCCCAAGCTAGGGCATCACCAGAAAGGAGGGAGATGATATATGCCACTTTAGTGCGATCTGTTGGAAAATGGTGGCTGGAAAGTTCAAAGTGGATGGAACACTGTTAAATGAAGCCACAACAAGCTTTAGGGTTACCAGAAAAATGAGGTGGTGGTGGCAGATGGAGGCAGGGATTGCCAGGTGTTGCAGGTAACACGGGAGCCGATGAGGCAGAAGCAGGGGCTGAAGAAGTCAAGGTTACAGTGGCTTGCATACAATCCAGGTAGGATACTATAGGAACTCTGCTCTCTATGCGCAGCACACACACCTGAACTCTGCACTCTATAGGCAACGCACACCTGCTCTCTACACTCTCACAGCACACATCTAAACTCTATACTTTATATGCAGCGTACACCAGAACGCGGCACTCATATGTGTGTTTGAGCTTTGGGGTGCACACCCTAATGCAACAGGCTGTGCACACCTATGACCCCATAGCACACTCCATACCTGCCCCCTGCACTCTCCTATACCCCATAGCACACTCCATGTGTCCCCATACACTCTCCTATATCCCATGCACTCCCCTATACCCCATAGCACACTACATTTGTCTCCTATATACTCTCCTATACCCATAGCACTCTCCTATATACCCCATAGCACACTCCATGTGTCCCCCATACACTCTCCTATATCCCATGCACTCTGCAACATCCCATAACGCACTCCATTTGTCTCCTATATATATCCTATACCCCATAACACACTCCATTTGTCTCCTATATATATATATATCCTATACCCCATAGCACACTCCATGCGTCTCTCATACACTTTCCTATACCCCATAGCACTCTCCTGTATCCCATGCATAGTCGTGTGCAGGGGGTATGCCAGGTGTGCCTGGGCACACCCTAATCACTACGTGCATTGCAGTGTAGATTCCCCATACTGCCCAGGCTTCCCCTGTATTGCCCCCACCTGCCCCGCAGTGCTGCTGGCTTCCCTCCTCTCCCCCCAGCTGCTGCGGGGGATGTTTCAGAATGAAGAGTGGGAGGAAGGGGCTAGTAAATATGTAATTTACCAGCCCCTTCCTTTTCTAAATGAACACACTCACTCACTGTGTTCATTCATAAAGGAAGCATAGTAAACTGTGTTTACTATGCTTCAGTTTGTGAATGAACAGGAAGCCGCTCAGCACAGAGCACTTCCCATTCATTCACTGTCCAGTGGTGCTGAGGCTGCAGAGAAAGGCATGTGTGTTTGAGCTTTGGGGTGCACACCTTAATGCAATGGGCTGCGTACACCTATGCAGGGACCCCCTCACGGGAGTGTGGACTTAGCTGCGTGCTGACCCCAGGTCACGACCCCCATGTTCACCCTGCTCGTGAGAAGAGTACCCGAAGAGACAGTGCAGATATGGATGGATGGATGGATGTATGAAGCAAAAGGAGAGCCGGATAACGAGCCAAGATCAGGGTGGGCAGCAGACAAACGTAATCAGGAGAACTAGCCTAGTCGGTACACAAGAGATCAGTCCATGCGAAGTCAAGGAATGATTGCACTGAAGAGGCTCAGGAACAAGTGTTGCTCAAGAAACCAGAAATTTGGTCTGAGTGAAATTTAAATAGGGAGACACATGGGGCTGGACAGGAAGTAGCAAGAAGGGAAGGTATATTAACCATCAGGTGAAGCTGGCGACACCCATAGCTGCTAAGTCAGTGCAGCAAGAGCAGAGCACAAGCTTGTGGAACTACAGGTGCCAGCAGACCTACAGCAGCAAAAACGTAAAAAAAAGTATGCAACTAGTAAGACATAGATCGGATCCGCAGATTATCTGTGACACTTATGGTTACCTACCCATCCCAATACTTGCAGGCAATACAAGAAATTCTTCATCAATTCAGCGCTGTTTCCCTTTACAAGCCTAAAGTGGATGTAAACCCAACGTCATCCTTTCTAAACTACTGCCATAGGGGTTATCTATAAGGATATACATGCCTCCTGCATGTATCTTTACCTGTCAAATATCTCCCCTCTGTCTGTTATTAGACCCGAAAAACTGCAGATTCTGTGGGCAGGTCTGTTATCTGGAGCTCGGTGGGCGGAGTCGTGATGTCAGTAGACTCCCCGCCCACCTCTACACTCCCCTTGTCAATATGCATTTTCTCCTGTGTATTTCTTACGCTGAACTTCTGCTATGATCTCTAACATCCAGTGAAAAGACAGGAAAGTAACCACATGACTTCAGCATGCCCAATCATGCTGAGGTGTGGAACAGCCAATCCTTGCAGAGCTGCTGAAGAAAGGAGTGGGAGGGAATTAAAAAATAATGCCTGTGTCTTAGGCTAGTGCACGAGATGTAAATCACCTGTCACTCACAGCAAGGGGGAGGATTTGACAAAGTTTTTCTCAGTTTGTCAAGATTTATCTCACTGAACAATAAAAGAGGATTGCTCAGAGATGGATTAACTCTGTGTGGCAAGACTGGGCTCAAATGATAGGAATTCTTATACTTTACAATTATGACATAAAAAAAAAATTGGGTTTACATCCACTTTAATGTGTCAAAATCTGTCTTATTGCCTTTACATTCTCCCACACAGTTGGAACCCTACCTCAGAGGTGTTGTTCCATCCCCTACCTGGGAATACAACTGGCCCCCCATTGCCCACATTTTGTGGTACTGCAAATCCCTCACTTCATACTGGAGGCAAATATTTGCCTTGATCTCCTCCATCACTTGTATACAGTATATGCTACCCCTAATCCTTCCCTAGAACTGCTCCATCTAGGTTTAGAAAAATATCCTTCAAACTCTAGATCCATCATAATACACCTACTATTGGCAGCTAAGCTAAATATTACTAGGCTATGGAAAACTGCTGAAACTCCCTCTATTTCCAGTACAATTGCTGACTTTAACCTACAATGCAAGATGGAGAAACTGCTAGCCAGGAAGAATGTGGAGCTAGAAACATTTGCTGTACAATGGTCGCAATGGTTGAATCACCCTAAAGTAAAGTTTATATCTATTTGGTTAATATACATCTTGTTTGACATTACTACATTTGATGCACTGATGTCCCTCTTCTCACTTTGCCTGTCACTTTCCTTCCCTATACCCCTCCCCCTTTTCCCCTCCCACCTGGAGTTGTACACTATGAGTAGAGAAAATATGTATATGTCCCTTTGATCATTTTAAGACTTGTAATTATCAATATTATATGACTAATTAACTTGGAGTCTGCTATCTTCCAGGTGGAACCTCTTAACTTGCATATGGTTTGTTTTTACATTCTTCTCTGTGTAAACACTCAATAAAGAAACATTAAAAACTAAAAATTATGCTTTTTACAAACTTTTTTTATTGATGAACAGTGGCGTCGCTAGGGGGTGGATGTTGGGGCTATAACCCTGAATCTGGGGCCCTTAGCCCCGAGTCTCTTGCCACATTGGTCCCTGCCTAACCAGCAGGCCGTTGCCTCTCTGCAGCCAGGCCATGGCTGCATGAGAGAGCCGGGCAGGGGGATGAGAGAAGCGAGCAGGTAGACGAGCAGAGATGACATCATCTCTCTCTGCCCGCCCCACATCACCGCTCTTCCACCCTCACATCTGGAGCGTCTTCAATGTCAGAGGTGCGTCAGGGAGCAGCAAGATAACATCATCTCTCACTGCCTGCCCCGCACCACCGATCTACTGCCCTCACTTAGAACCGACAACTGTAACTGCCTCTGTGCTAAATGGACCGGTGCTGCCAGCCTGCCACCAATGCAGCGACAGTGCACATTTGGTGGCACTGGCGACATGGCAAGTGACAATCCACATCTGGTGGCAGGCGACGTGACAAGTGAAAATCTGCAAATTGTGGCAGGCGAAATGGCAAGTGACAATCCACATCAGGTGGGAGCGACGGTGGCAAGTGACAATCCACATCTGGTGGCAAGAGATGTGGCAAGTGACAATCCACATCTGGTGGCAGGTGATGGCAAGTGACAATCCACATCTGGTGCCAGGCGACGGAAAGTGACAATTCATATCTGGTGCTAGGCGACAGTGGCAAGTGACAATCCACCTCTGTTGGCAGGCAACATGGCAAGTGGCAATCCACATTTGATGACAGGTGATGGTGGCAAGTGACAAGCTGCATCTGGTGGCAGGACATGTGGCAAGTGACACGCCCAGGGCTCCCACTGATTCTGCATTATGGTGAGTGGAAGCACTTCATTATATTATATTATAATGTAACAATATAAATAATGCGCTTCAATCACCCTGACACCATATCAACCATGGTGCCATGATGATTGAAGCTCCAACACCAGCCATAGCCCGCAAAATATTGCTTACCGCCTGTGTGCCCCCACCCCCCTTCCCCAGGCCTGCAAAAAGGTTGGTGACCCCATAACCCCATAACCATTGTATGCCCAATTACTTGCAAATAAGCCTTCAAAATGGGCACTTTTGATTTTTCAGTTCGGATCCCATTGACCACAGTTGTTTTCCTTGGTCTTCCGGGTCTTTTGGTGTTGCTGAGCTCACCGGTGCGTTCTTTCTTTTTAAGGATGTTCCAAACAGTTGATTTGGCCACACCTAAAGTTTTTGCTATCTCTCTGATGGGTTTGTTTTGTTTTTTTCAGCCTAATGATGGCTTGCTTCACTAATAGTGACAGCTCTTTGGATCTCATATTGAGAGTTGACAGCAGCAGATTCCAAAGGCGATTCCAAAGGCGAATAGCACACTTGAAATGAACTCTGGACCTTTTATCTGCTCCTTGTAAATGGGATAATGAGGGAATAACACACATCTGGCCATGGAACAGCTGAGCAGCCAATTGTCCCATTACTTTTGGTCCTTTAAAAAGTGGGAGGCACATATACAAACTGTTGTAATTCCTACACCGTTCACCTGATTTGGATGTAAATACCCTCAAATTAAAGCTGAAAGTCTGCAGTTAAAGCACATCTTGTTCATTTCATTTCAAATCCATTGTGGTGATGTATAGAGCCAAAAAGATTAGAATTGTGTCGATGTCCCAATATTTATGGACCTGACTGTGAGCCTGGGTTCACACATGTGCAATGCGAATCGAAGCTCAGGTTTCACTGGGAAGATAAAAATCTGTTGTTCAAAGTTTCACTGCGTTGTAGCTGCGGATCAATGAGCAGGGAGAGGGGGAGCTAGGGAGGGGGGTAGAGGGCGAATTGTAGTGAGGAGAAGGAGAAAATCCTTGTTCAGAACGCAATGCATCTGCGAATCAGATGTGTTCCCATAGGAGATAATAGGCTTGTAGTTCGCACCGCAAGGCCCAAAAAACGCACATGTTTTTTGTGCAATGCGCAATGCGAATGCAACGCACATATGTGAACCAGATACATTCAAATGAATGTATTTTAAAATGTCCTGCGAATTGGATGCGGTATAAGCCGCATCTAATTTGCATAGGTGTGAACGGGGGCTAAATGTTATTCTATATCTGGCTGCAATGTGTCAGATGTGTACATGATTTTGTGTGGACGGGTAGAGGGCGCCTGCGTGTGCACCCACCGTCCCGGCTGTGCTGTGATTTGGTACAGAGCATATCGATCCTCGGGTCCAGGTCAACGATTTCGTACCTGGACCTGCTGATTGGTTGTACCGCATCCCAGAGCATCCTGTGTCTATGTTTGTAAACTCTGACCCGGGAACTTCTCGGATCTTCCCTCTCTGAATCCTTTTCAGTTCAGAGAGTGGAGAGAGCAGATCCACATGGGTAAAAGCACCACACCTACACTTGCACACACCCAGATAGGCACATTTAACCCCTTGATCGCCCTCCAGTTAACCCTTTTACTGCCCTGTCACCGGTGTCATTAGTACAGTGTACAGATTTTTTCACTGATCACTAGCGTCCCCAACAGTATAGTGTACCTAAAAACGCTGAGTTAGCAGGATCAGCCCAAACACCTTCCAGCCCCCCCCCCCCCCCCAACAAGTGCAGTGTCGGTAGATCACTGTCACTTCTGATACACAGTACAAAAAAACGCAGTTATCAAGATCAGGCCTGAACTCTGCTAGCATTAGCAGGTAATATTTATTCTAGCGGTTAAAGCAGTCCCTGACAGCCAGGTGCTCTTTTTCCCGTGAGTCGCATTAGGTATCTATAAACTTAGTGGGCAAAATGTCCAACAAAAGGTACGCTAGTGAAAATGTCATGTCAGATGAGAGCAAAGGGGAGTCCTCACTTACAGATTCCGCCTCAGAATACGAACCTGTAGAGAGCAGTGGCACCCTGACAGATAGCTCTGACGATGGAGAAGAGGTCCATGTTAAGGTCAGGCATACCCGACCCGTGCCCAGGTTGCTGAGGTGCTAGAAAGGCACAATTATTCCCATACGCAGCAGGGTGCCAGTACTAGTGCCTCCATAGGTGTGCGCAGCCTATTGTATTAGGGTGTGCACCTCAAAGCTCCAACACCTGGCTGTCAGGGAATGCTTTAACCGCTAGAATAATTATTACCTGCTTTGTGACATATTAACCAGCCTCTTCCCCACTTGTCATCCTAAAACAATGGGGGGGGGGAGCAGGTGGGCACACAGGGGGACCTGGGCAGCAGAAAGAATAGGAACTGGGACAAGAGGGGTGGCATACATTGGTACCATTCCCCTGTATTTTCCCCCCATGGCAGCTGAATATCGGTGAGAGGAAGAGGAGGAGAAGCCTACTTTCAGCTGCTGCAGAAGAAAATACAGATTGGTCCCTTAATTTCCACTCCAGCCACCTGTCCTGTCCAGGGGGTCGGCAAGAAAGGATCACGGCTTACCTGTCACCTGCCCACAATTGATGGGTTGCCAACTCCAGGATTAGGGTGTGCCCAGGCACACCTGGCACACCCCTTGCGCACGCCTATGAGTGCCTCACTACCTTTTGGTGAACTGGCAGGCACCAACAGCCTAGTATATCCTGGTATTTTACACACCAGTACTGCAGTATCTCATGGTGATGTGGCAAGTCCCAGAGGAGCAGTTCAAGCTCGTGTGGTGGCTAGCACTAGTAGTGTCCCTCAGGCACCGAGAATTCGAACACAGTCCCTTAGATCCAATAGTGTCCTTCTGGATGTGCTTGCAAATTCTGATTGTTAGCCTACAGATTTAGCAGCACCCATCATCCCCCCATTCACTGCCCAACCTGGAATTCAGATGGAAAGAGCAAATATAACATCTCCCCTTGATTTTTTTCTTTCCTTTAGCTGTTTTTCACAGCTACAACGTTGCCTCATAATTAGAGATATAGAATATGTTAAATATCAGGCACCCTGAGAAGACAAATTAAAACTCTCATCTAAAATCCTGGGCTAACGCTAACAAATATTGTGGAAATCACTCCAATTTTTCAAAGTTTTGTTTAAGATTGACGGAGGAGGTAAAGGAATGATGGAGGAGGTAAAGGAATGACGGAGGAGGTAAAGGATGCCAATGAGCACCAGAGAAATAGGAAACATATTGGGAAAGAAAAAGGGGTGGGGAAAAGAAAAAACCCCCACCAAAATGGGGGGAAGGAGGGTGGTGGGACGTGCATGCATGTCAGTAAGAAGGAAAGACCTAAATCCCTAGAACAGTCCTCCAGAAGGGCCTTACCCTCATCCAAATATACGATCATGTTCCAATATGACCATGTTTTGGTATATTGCTCTCTCTCTTTTGGATCGTAAGTACTAGGTCCTCCAAAGCATTACATTTTTAGACTTTGTTGAGCCACATGGCAACGGAACGAGAATTAGGCTCCTTCCAGCACAATGTAATACAGGCTTTGGTGGCATTAAGCTTGTGACGAAGTACTGACTTCTTATATGTCTTAAGGGGAATTTCAGAGCAATTGAGCAAGAAGAAGGCAGGATCCTCTGATATCGAGAAATTTGTAAATTGCTGGGTGATCTTTTGCACCTCTGAGCAATACTGTTTTATTTTGAGGTAATTTCAGAATATGTTAAGTGGAGTCCCCTGTTCCCCGCAGCATCACCAGCAACAATCTGCAGATGCAGGGAAGTATTTGGACAAGACCGATGAGGTGCAATACCAGCACGTGAGTAGCTTGTAGTTGGTTTCCTGTATCTGCGTACTGTACATGTTGATGATTTCAAAGTGAGATGTATGATGTTGGTCAAGCATTGAGGTCCCATCTAGCTCCTTCTCCCATTTACTAAGGCCAGGCATAACAAAGTCCTTCGAAGGTGAAATTAGTAGCGAGGATATCTTAGATACAGAACGAGGAGGGGGACCACTGTCTTGACAATAAGATTCAAACATGGTCAGTTGCAGTCGAAAGTGGTGCGGGAAAAATGACAGAGCTGTAACACTAGCCAGAAGTCTAATCCATACCTTCCACCCGGTTGCGTCAATGTGGAAACCGAATGCCATACGTCAGAAGTCAAAAAGTGAGAGGCTTGAAAACAGCCTTTCTCAAGAAGACCACGGAATGGGCCAAATGTCGTGTGTGTGTGTGTGTGTGTGTGTGTGTGTGGGGGGGGGGGTTTGGTTTCCCAAAATAGGAAAGAATGGGGATTTTAGGAAGGAAAATACTGGATTCTGACAAATCAAGGAGCAAACCCAGAGTGTGGGGCCTATAGTGGGATGAGGCTGGGAAGGCTGCGTAACACCACGGTGCCCTATGCAGAGGAATGGCACTGTACTGCTGCTCAATTGAGATCCAAAGCTTAAGATCTCCATGTCTAAACCAGTCAATCACCCTCTCTATATGAGTGGCATGATAGTATTTAGAAGCATCCGGGACTGCCACACTGCCGTGGTGTTTAGGCAAGGGCAACAGGCATCTGCGAAGCCTGGGTCATTTATGAACTTAGTGAAGAGGGTGTTAACTTGACCAAAGAATGCTGAAGGAATGTAGATAGGTAAAGTCTGTAAAAAATACAGAATCTTTGGTAAGATACTCATCTTTACCACTTGCCGACCAGTCGCCGTCATTATACTGCGGCAGGTCAGAACGATCCCGCTGTACGTCGGCTCCCTTAAGGGGGATAACAGGCGCACGCGCCGGCTGCACAGCGGGGGTGCCGATGCTCGTGTCACCATGAGCGATCACAGGCACGAGAGACAGAACAGGGATGTGTGTGTGTCAACACACACATCCCAGTTCTGAGAGGAGAGAGAGATCATGAGTTCCTACGAGCTGGGAACCACAATCTCTCATCTTCTATAGTCAGTCCCATCCCCCACAGTTAGAACACACACACATAGGGAACACAGTTAACCCCTTGATCGCCCCCTAGTGTTAACCTCTTCCCTGCCAGTGACATTTATACAGTAATCAGTGACTTTTTATAGCACTGATCGCTGTATAATTGTCAATGGTCCCAAAAATGTGTCAAAAGTGTCCGATGTGTCCGCCATAATGTCTCAGTCCCGATAAAAATCACAGATCTCCACCATTACTAGTAAAAAAAATAATAATAATATTAAAAATGCCATAAATCTATCCCCTATTTTGTAGAAGCTATAATTTTTGTGCAAACCAATCAATATACGCTTTTTGCGATTTTTATTACCAAAAATATTAGGAAGAAGAATACATATCGGCCTAAACTGAGGAAAAAATGTGTTTTTTTTATATATTTTTTGGGGATATTTATTATAGCAAAAAGTAAAAAATATTACTTTTTTTTCAAAATTGTCGCTGTTTTTTTGTTTAAAGCGCAAAAAAACAAAACGCAGAGGTGATCAAATACCACCAAAAGAAAGCTCTATTTGTTGGAAAAAAAGGACATAAATTTTGTTTGGGTACAACGTCGCACGACCGCGCAATTGTCAGTTATAGCGAAGCAGTGCCGAATCGCAAAAAATGGCCTGGTCATTGAACAGCCAATTCTTCCGGGGCTGAAGTGTTTAATGATATTACAGTGGCCAAACAACGAGTGTAGGCCCTGATTCCACTTATCTAAAAGAGCTTGTGCTTTGTAACTAAGTAAAGGTGAGCATATATTCCCAGCATGCGTGTTTGTACTTTGGACTTTTGTGTGACGGTCTTGGGTACACACGATACGAAAATCTGACAACAGACCGTTGTCTGCCGAAAATGTACCTTTGTCCATCAAAAGTTGGACAACAATTGTCTGATGGAACATACTAACGGTCAGATTTTAGGCAAACAGTCTGTCATCACACAATTCCCTGCCGAAAATCCGATCATGTGTACGAGGCTATTGACAGACTGTTGTCTTA